>OY735211.1:41326381-41746381 GCA_963457665.1 Thysanoteuthis rhombus | reverse complement strand
GATGAGTGCTTTAGGCATGAAATGCTGACATTCACTGAATATATATATCTTCGTAATATATATATATATATATATATATATATATATGTATGTATGTGTGTGTGTGTGTGTGTGTGTATGTGTTTGCATGTGTATTTATCAAGGATAGATTTGTGGAGCTCCATATTGGGTGGCCAATTATTTTGCTTGTTTTTTTTTTCTGACATTGAACCTCACATTTATCGTTGAGTCCTTCTATCTTCCGCCATCTTCCAGACGACGACATAATTCAATCTTTCCAAGTTCGATCATTCACTATACCTTCTCCATAGCTACACAGTTTTTGTGGTTATTTGACTTGCATTTTATTTTATTTTTTTAAGAAAGGTACAACAAATTTGGTTAGTCACCCAGTAGAAACCGCCAGGTGACCAAGAAACCCATGTCGACAATTCTGATGACAGTTTTGGTTGACAGTTTCTAATATGCCGGAAGTATTGCCCACTCGTATCTACAACGCTTGACTCGATGAACGAAAAACCTTAATTTTGATAATTCTTAATGCGTTTTTAACGACAGTTGTGATAATACAATAAAAACCGATCTTTTTGAATGAAAAACTGAACACTCGCTTTGTCACCTAACGAGAGAAAATCGAACGAACCTTTTCGATTATCCAATATATAACTACGTACAAACACATGTAAACGAGAAAGGAATAATTCGGATTTTTGGCAACAATTAATAAATCCGTTCTTGAATATTAAAAGAAATGTATATTTATTCTTATTTTCCTTTCTTCTTTCCCTTTTATGTTTTATCACTTCTATTTATCTATTTATGTTCTTTTCGCCTGTGAGAAATTCAACGCCCCAGGCCATTACTCTGCAATAAAGTAATGGCTGAATTTTATCGCTAAAAACCCTATTCATTTTTTCAATGTCGTAGATCATAAAAATTATTTATATCTGTAAACCGAGCGGCAAAACTACTCGAATGAAAAGTGAGGCTAAGTACTGATAGCACTTTCTCAAAGGTTGCTTTGACGGGAAGAAATTTGGCGTTCTGTAGTGACAAAGGTGACTAGGAAGGCAAAACGGGTTACGTCTTTCTAAACCTAGTCTATTCACCCCGAAGTCTTTTCAAGTAATCATCCCCACACACCGATTCACACCCTGTTACACGAGGCTGCAAAAGTCTCTCTCGTTATGATGCAATAAATACCTCAGTGGCCAAATTGAAGGGTTTGATTATAGGCAGAAAATATCATCGTAAGTAGATAACACTTCTCATTGTGAAAATCTATCTGTACCATGAACGGGGTGATTTTTCTGTTTCTCTGTCCGTAATAATGAACCCTAAAAAGTAACGATTTAGCTGGTAAAACACATTTCTTGCCCACTTTTTCGAATAATGGACTCTTTCACTTGACCCAGATCTCTACTTTCTTTCCTAAAAAAATTATATTACAGAAATTCAAATATATCCACGAATTTTTTGCCCTGGGATTAACTAGTCTAACATTTCCTAATGATCCGGCTATGATATACGTGGGAAATGTTCCAGTGACTAATTGTTTATTGTAGCTTATTGTTATCGAATGGCATAGTTTACCATCCTAAATATACAATGGCGGATAATTCGTTAATGTATTCACGGTGTGTCTTCAGAGAGTTTTATGCATAATACATTCATATGAACGGAGTTGTTGACAAATAGATTAAGAATAGACATATTAAAAACGATTTTTAATTGCATGAATACTTCACGCGTAGTCATTTTTAAATTAGACAACAAGAAAAAGTATACTCATGGCTTGGTTTGACTCAGGGAGGGGATCCTACGTCTGCAGCAAGTCTGTCGATGGCTGGCGAGACCCCCACGGAACAGGCAAATTGTTTTTGTATTTTTTTCAATAGTTGCTAGAGAAGGTCTGGCAATCGAGACGAGCACCGACTTTACGATTTAACCTCCTTTCTCGGTAGCTTTGCGGTCTATTTCAGAAAAAGAGGTTACAGCAACCAAAGACCCTTCCATTCGGCAAACTGGCTTCTGGTCGATGGATCATAGCGATGACGCTTAAATAGGATCCCTATATCTTGTGAAATCAATGGTGAATGGCAGAGACTGTCTACAGGGGAAATATGGCGACCTAAGGTTTTCCAGAAAACCTCCCTTTCTGAGCACACACACACACACACACACACACACACATATATATATATATATATATATATATATATATATATTGATAATGATATTAATGATATTAATTCATTCTTTGACTCGAGTTTCGCTATCTCCACAGCTCTTCAGACAAACTAATTTTGAGATGAGGTATATTCACCAACGACAACTTATATATACATATAATATTACTGTTTTTGTTTTTGAATCCTCGAAATTGTTACATAGTAAACAAGTGATGATTCAAACAAGAAAAATTCATGCATCGTACTACAATATCAAAGTCTGAATAAAACATTAAAAATACTGAAGAAAATTACATAAATTACATTTGCAGACATTGGGAAATAGGTGACTGAAACGAGAAAAAGTTTTTCTTATATATTCATTTTTTAAAGATGTAAAGCCTTGTGGACTATGTATATATATATATATATATATATATATATATATATATATATATATATGTTTAATTTTAGAAAGATTCTGAAGAATATTATGTATAGTTTGTTTTTTTTTATAGTTGAAGGTGTCCATCAGTATACAGCCACATTTGAAGTAGATAAGTTTTTGTTTTTTTTTTTGCAAATGTCTCATTGATGGATAGGTTGGACGCACTTTTTCCTATGCCACCACCTGATTCTAAGTCTACAAAAAAGAGGGCGGTGTCACTAACAGTGTCCTACGAACAAGAATCAAAAGACTTAGCTGTCAGAGCAGGACGAATTATGTGTTGTTGAATGCAGTAGAGGTGACACGCTGTGCTTTAAGCAAAAGCGCCTTGGTGACAAACTCAGCTCCATTCAAACTGCAATTTCTCCCGACTGTTGCCTTATGCTCCGCCTGCAGAGCAGAGAAATAAATTATTGTTTTAGAGTGACGACAAATCTGAAAGCTTGACTTCCCGTGGCGATGCGAACGGTTTAGGAACTTGGGGTGATGCAACGAAATCTGATGTGACATTTTCCATTACTTGCGGAGAGTGGATATTAAACACTGTCATCATAAGAAAAAAAAAACTCTACGATCAGGTCAGATATAAAGTAAGGGTGCAGAGCCTGCAATGATACCATGATGGCCACATCCTTATTCGCAGGTTCTTTCTCGTATAAAATGGACAATCCCTTTCTTCATGGAGGTTTGGAAACAATTCAGGTTCGCTTCAATGATCATCCTTAGTCAGCAATTTCCCATCTACCCAGATGAATTTGATTATTTTGCATAAAGTTCCCATTCGTGATGAAAAACAGAATTAGTACGGCGGTCTGTCTTGTGGGTCTTACTGTCACACATTTTCCACGGGTGTCAGAGGTCGGTGTATGAAACAAGATGGAAGCAATTTAGAATCCTGATTTCCAAGGCAGGCAGATTTTCCCCACTTGAAGACTAGTAAAACATTTTCTCTCCCCCCCCATCCCTTCTCCTATTTGGCCTTGTACCCTACTTAGTTAAGCCAAGTAAAAATCAATAAAGGTAGTTGAAGGTGATTTTAGCTATGAAGGACCAATCTTGGTGTGGGACATAACTTTGAAGATTTGCCTTATATATTTTTGGGGTTGGGGCTGATAAAGGGTGTGATAACTGTGATGGATGGAGGGACGAAAGGGGAGACAATCCCCCCAAAAAGCTCTTCCGCTTCTGAAAATACAGAAAGAACGACAACTTGAATATTTCCGGAGATTTCGATTCAATCGGGAAGGTAGAATGCGGAGCAAAACGCGCTTACGTGTTGGTCGAGACACAACTTATGTACTTCCTTTGGCTTGGTACGTCTCAGACATCAGAAGAGTCCTGACCTTACACCTCTTGGTGCAATGGAGGGGTTCAGCCTGAGGGAGCGGATTTCCTGGAACTGAACGATGCTGATCCTTGGCCACGAATGACCAAGTAGAACCTAATCCAACTTCCGGAAAAGATCAGAAAAAAATATTTTTCTGATATGACTCATACTTACTCCCACCCACAGAACGTGTGTTTTTTTCAAAACTCCCATGCATAAGAGCAAGTAGTTAAGAAAATCTGTTTTTTTTTTTCATATACAAGGGAAGCCGCTTGTTATGATCGCGGATAATGTTATAAAACAGTATTAATCAAAACTAGTCTGCACAAACACTCTATTTGAAGTGATGACAATAAGCGGCTCTCAATTATGTATCCTTCGCATAATGCCATGAGCCTGTTATTGTAATTCAAGAGATCATATCTCAAAGTGATCACAAATAAGCCACTTCCTCTGTATAACGAGGTAGCGTATCCCCCTTTGAAATATTTGGAATTTACAAGCTATGTTTATGGGATGTCCTCTAAACATTTCCATCGTCTTAGAAAAGCATTATAAACTGAATAGAAACAGAGATATAGGTATAGAAACAGGATCTAGAAACAGAATCTAAAGAGTAGACCTAGAAGTTTCCTCTCTCTCTCTCTCTCTCTCTCTCTCTCTCTCTCTCTCTCTCTCTCTCTCTCTCTCTCCTCAAAAAAGGAGACTGAGGGCATTGCTATGCAAGTAGAGAACAGATGTTTTAAAATTAAGCGGGGCACACGAAATCAACGACTAATTAATTATGAATGTGAGACATCTGACACTATGGATGTCGTTAGACTCGGCTTCTATTAGATAAAACAAATAATAATTTTGAGAGACGACATCGTCTCTACTGGGACTGATGAAATCAGCTGATTAATTATCCGTCCTGTGAACAAGCCAACTCTCGTTACATTTTAAGGATGATAGAAAGATGACCTGCGTAACATGGTGCGCCGTGTGACGCTCCTGTTTCTGAACATGGGGGCCGCTACGAGAGTAATTGTGTTTCGAAAGCCCCCCCCTCTCTCTCTCTCTCTCTCTCTCTCTCTCTCTTTGACTTGTAATGAAGAATATTCGTAATCTCTGTGTACCGAGAATTTCATTTCTGTTCTTGAAGAGAACTGAAGCAAATACGGCGTTGAACAGTGTCGTTATATTCAATTCTGCCAAAAAAAACACTGGAACTTATATCATTATCAATTTTTCTCCAGTATTTTTCTTTCGTTCTGATTTTTTAGAGGCATCGTTGCCTCTCCTGTCCGTTTATCAGTCGGTCGGTCGGTCGGTCGGTCGGTCGGTCGGTTGGACGGTCGGTCCCATGTTGTTTCTCAGCTGCTTCAAGTCAGATTTACTTGAAACTCTGTAAAAAGGTATCAATGATGATATGCTCCTGGCAATAGTGGTATTTGAACATTTTTTTAAAACCGATTTTCCTTGCTGTTTTATGTTAGATTTACTTGGAACTCTGTAAATAGGTATCTTTTGATGAGATGCTCCTGGCAATAGTGGTATTTGAACATTATTTTTTTCAATCGATTTTCCTGGCTGTTTTATGTTAGATGTACTTGAAGGTTGATTAAAATGTATCCCTTGATAAGATGCTCAAATTATCTTCTACTCAGGGCCACGTGATCTGGCTATAATGGTGTTTAAACCTTATAGTGGACGCCTCATTGAACTTTCAGTTCTTGTTTAATGAAAAGTATGTCTATAGGTTACATTTGGTCGGCTGTCAGGCTGTAAAAGTTATCGTCGCTGATTCGGCACGGTAAAACAGGCTTAGTAGCTATTCGCCAACGTCAAGTGGGTAGTTGAAATGTCAGCATCACATCTAAAGTCTTGGCGTAGTATACGCTCGTATTCTACAATAGTGGACAAGTACCAACTATCTATTAATCCAGAGTCCACCTTATCTTCATTTCCCGATGAGATAGACTGATTATGCTCGAAGGAAGGTAAAGAATTAGATAGATCCCATGAGGGAAGAATAGCGTTATTTTGAATCTACTACCGAGTTGGAGATCTCTTTCCTTCGTCATCTTCTCGAAGCCATGATTTTGTTCATGCGAATCAACCAGAACTGTGTGTACAAGTAAAGAAAATGAACAAATGGAATACAGGTCTCCCCGCTATCCGAAAAGTGGAGAGTCAATATGAAACATTTTTTAAGCAGAAATAGCGTTGAGCAGAGAAACAGTCACCACTGATTTATATGGGAAATCTTTTGAGCGTTCTCAGACCACAAAATAATTTTTTGTTACAATTAAAAGAAAATTTTGACTTTAAATTTGGTAGGGTACGTAGGTTTTGATCATATTCACAGCATTTGGGGGGGGCCTATTGATAGCAAAATATATGAGGTCGAACAGTCAAGCGTACGGTATTTCAAGGCTTCCTAATCTGTCATAGTCGACGGCAAACCAAGGCAGGCAGACATGGAAGATGATTATTTTGGTGGTCTGGGAACGCCAAAAACATTTTATATATAAATTGATAGTAATTGCTTATTCGCTTCACGTCATTCCCGATAGCGAGAGAAAACTTGTACTGACGTAGGTCTTTCGTAAAAGCAGTTTGACGCAAAACGAACATTCAAGAAGCGCAGGATACCTGTATTTGTAAAAATTTAAATTACCAACTTGTAGAAAAAAAAGCCGACTTTTTTTGCTACAAGAAATTCAGACGTAAAAACCCCAAAGGACAAATTGACCAAGAGTTGTTCATTGAGAATGTGACGGAATTGGCTGAATATTGAATACGTCCCATCTTGTACAACTGACCTCAACCTGCAGCATCATGGTTATGTCCCAGATTTAACACGATATAATTGAGGGAGTGTGCCCAAGTCTCCGTTACTATAACCCAATACACAGTAGCACAGCCCTGCCTTGAAAGAATAATATGCATGGACTTGGCCTCACATGTTGGATGAGTGGGTGTGTTTTGCTTTCTCCGAGTTCATTAAATACTTATTTTCTGTATCAGTTTCATTACGGTTCGTATGCAAATGCTTTAGAGTGTGCTTTGTCATTGTAATTGAAAATACCTTTAGCTGCAACCTCACCGATTTTTGTTTATCATGACACAGCAAATCGAACCAGGTGAGAAACAGGACCCTCTGTTTTAAAAGCCATGTGCGTAAGCTGTAAGCTACGATGTGACTGTGCAGTCCACAATCGTCAGGTTCACTTTACGGTTTGTGCGCTGACATTTGACTCTCCCGAACTTGGGTTGTGCTTCAAATATCGTTTGCCTACTCCCTGAAGCAGGTGGTCCGAGATTTGGCCAGTAACCGATAGCTGCTTGAGTGCAAACGTGGTGAAACTTAATCGACGATATTGACCGAAAAAGACACACTCTCTCTTTGTTTTAAGTTCATTTCTACGGACGACTAATACCAGGCCAGGAAAAAGACGTTCATGTATCTTGAATCTAATCGCTATTAAATTCTCAGACGTCGGCAATTTTCGAAGTTTGTTCCTTGAAGCGTGTCGTGACGAATGTACAGAGCTGGACATTGGTTCAGGCAAGAAGTTTTCAGATTTGATGTAATTTCTTGATCAACTGGATTGATTCAGTAAAGATCATTAACCAGTATCTATTAACCTGTCAAAGTTCCCTTTTCATGCATCTTTTATTTTTTTCAAGTCAAAAAACATCTCTATTATTTTTGATACTGGAGATTGTTTTTTTAACCATAGAAAAAAGCGCCGAATACGTTCAAGAACCTGAACTCTAATTGACCGTCACGATCTTTGCTTTGTTGAAAATTTCGGCAATGCCTTGATTATCGGCACAAAACATTTTATTTCGCCGAATCATTCCTTATTTTACTTCTTCCGGTCTACAGATCAGAGGCATAGCTAGAGATTTGGGTATCCAGTAGGCTCAGCTTCTTAAAAGGCCCCTCCCTCTATGATTTAGTGCAGTGATTCCTAACCTGCGTGCGCAGACACCTGGAGGTCCACAAGGGAAAAAATTGGGGTCCGTAGGCACACTTCTCAAAAGGCCATAACTGTATGTTTGTTGAGTCGACAGTCCCCCCGAAAGCACTTACTTTTCAACAACATCCTAAAAAACACACTATTCTTGATAAAAAATACTCTTCGTTTGCTTGATTTTATTTATCTGTACGACTCAATTACTTCAACTATTCTTTTACTATAATACGGCAAAGGGAAAAAAAGCTACATGCAGATGTTTGGGACCAAATTCTTCTTCTAAACGACTCATGTTCTAATCTTGGGGAAATTTGGGTCTATTTTGTATGTCACAAAAAAAAAGGGTTCTCACCTAAGCTGAATTACTGATGGGCCCCGTCGAAGGTAAAGTTATCTGTAACAATAAGTTGATTTGTTAGGGGAGAGCTGAAAAATAATAATAAAAGTATTCTGAATACCGTAATTTCATAGATTTTATATCAACATAAGACCATTTACTTACACGCATTCCACCCGAGACATATGTACAACATTTTATACGACGAAACATTTGAATACTTATCATTGAGTGCGAATAATAGTGGTGTTTCATAAATGAAAAGAGGCTCTTAGGCGGGAACACATGGCCATCACGTCATGTAAACTCATACACGCTCACGAGGCCTCGAAACCATGGAAATCAGTTTTAGGATTCACATTTGTGTCACGTAAACTCACGTGATGTCTAGATTAGAGAAAATGCAATCTCACGCTATCACGCAGCCCGCATTTGTGTGCTGAAACAGAAAACATGAGAAGTGAAGTCATATGAGACCAGCAAGGACTCGTACAGACTGCTTGCAAATCCAAGTAAACTGGCCTGTACACTACCAAATGCAATGAGTTCCTGCCTTTATCAACATACTGGCATACATAACTTTGTCAAGTCTTATAAATTATGGTGCTGTATATTACGGATAAAACAGGAGTCCAAGACATCATAGAAACCATCAGGAAACTCAAATGGTAATGGGCTGGTCATGCTGCAAGAAATGCAGACAAATGATGGACATCACAACTCACAACTTGGATCCCCAGATATCAAATGCAGGGCTGAAACCCACATTAGATGGCGTGATGAACTGAGCAGTTTCTGGAAATATTGGCACCGTGACGCCCACGATAGAGAGGTGTTGCGAATCATGGGGAAGATCTACGTCTCACGACGGACGATAAAAGACTGATGATGGTGATTTAAACGAAATGATGGAAACGGTTATTCTGCGACCAGACAAAACTGTGAAAACTGTTATCCTGCGATGAATGAATGCTTTTTTTTTCCTGATTCTCAAGATATCTGACGATGAAACAAAACGCAGGAATATGGATCCATGCCTTTCCCCAGAACATTCCTGCCAAGTGAACAGAAGCAGCCTCACTCTCATTCGAACGCAGCTTGCCGATTCTATTTCTGTGCTGATAACCGTTACGCTACCTCGCACCTCTCCCCCTATCTATCTCTCTCTCTCTCTCTCTCTCTCTATATATATATATATATATATATATATATATATATATATATATATATATAGTGATATAAACTTTTTGTATTGTAATGCTGAAAAAGAACAATATCTTAAATCAACTTCTGTATATAGTCCAAAAGTATTCATGACTGTGTGTCACGTAAGCCATTTTCAATCTGTTTGTATTATTCCACCTCGTTGTCTCATGATTATTCATTTCATCTTTTTATGTCCATGTATGTAATTCATTTTTATTTGTGTTTGTAGTTTTATTCATTATCATGGAGTTCGTCAGCTGTTTCACCATAGCCCTGTTTCGATATATATATATATATATATATATATATATATATATATATATATATATATATATATATAATGTGTACTGTAGAAAGTGAGACAGACTCGGGAGTGAAGTATTTGGTGGTAATGTTTATTAATTCTTATATGTAAATAGTCCATACATCTTTCGGGATTCTTCCCATCATCAGTGGTGTGTGCTGTGTGAGTGTGTATTAAAATGTACCATGTGGAACCAGAGTCCACTGCCAGGAGCTATGCATTGTAGGTGAGTTTTGATGTCAGGGTTGCTGGAGGCCTCCTTATATATATATATATATATATATATATATATATATATATATATATATATATATATATACTATTCATGAGTTCAGGGATTTTGAACTGATATGAAGACCGATGTCGGTGAAAGTTCAATGATAATATTTGATGTTTCGATGGACAAGCGTAGTGGTCTGTATTGCTTGCTATGGAAAACGACAGAGAATGGAAGCTATGGGTTACGAGAAGATATTGGAGGGAACCCCAAACAACTAATTTTCCTCTCATCTTCATGGCACGCACCAAGAAAACTCTTGCTGAAAGCAAGTGAATATTAGGGGAAATCCTGTTAGATAGAAGGATCAAAACAATGGAATATTTGGGCAAAAACCTTATGTACATATTTTTATATTGACCTGAACAAAAATATCGAAAATAGTTACGTATTTTATGACTATTCTATAGAAGTTGATATGCCCAAGATACTATTTTATTTTAGGTTCGATAGAGGGAAAAACAAGCCTTTATGGTTTCTATAATTCAAATGGTTTATTTTTTCTAGCGAAAATACGTTACTAAGAGAGTAGATGTTTTATGCTTTCGTTAAGCATAAATCTATTGGCTTACAAAATATAGCATTTTGTTCGTACCGGAAATATTCTTTGTTATTGTCTGTCTCTATGAATAAAAAAAAACCTTGGGTTATTGGCGGGAGATGTGAATATTGCGCTTTCGTCGATGCACTCCACATCCAAAGAAGCTGGGGAAACATAACAACTTGAGGAACGCATTTTTTTTCTAGCAAATCAGTGATGCATTCAGTTGTTAACGTTTTACTTTGATAAGGTGCAACTTATTTACTGCGTGGGTGGAAGTTTCCCTTCAGATCTACACCCACGCTCTTTTTCGTAGCCTCCAATATTCTCCTTCGTCTTTGCTCCCATTCATTCTTTCCCTTTTTACTTCTTCTCAGTCTCTCTCCCTTCTCTTTACCAGCCTCCTTCTCCTTCCCGTTTACATTTTTCCTCTTTTACCTATTCCTGAAAATTCCCTTTCTCCCTCCGCTCGATGTCTTCTCTCTTCCTTTTTCTATCATTCCTTTCTTCCTCACCAATTCTTCATATCTCTCTCTCTCTCTCTCTCTCTCTCTCTCTCTCTCTCTGCCCTTCTGTCTTTTATCTTTCTTCGCTCTTTTTTACTTTTTGTCTCTTCCTTCCTCTTCATTTTTCTCTCTTTTTCATCTTTGTCTTCTTCTCCCCTTTTGATTTTCTTTTCTCCTCGCCTTCTCTTACGTTTTCTTTCCCTTTCTCTCCGTTCAAACCTTTCTTTTCTTCTACTCCTCACTTCCATTTTTTCTTTCTATCTTTTTTCTTTACCTTTTTTCTTCCTATATTTTCCCCCCTTTCTTTATATTCTTTCTCGTCTTATATTTCCTTTCCTTCTCCCTCTCACTTTCTCGTTTTCTTTCTCTTTTTCTTTCTTCACGTCTTTCTCCAATTCTCATTCTTCTTTTCTCTTGCTTCTCTTCTCATTTCTCTCTCTGTCTTTCTGTCTCTTTGTCTCTCTGTCTCTCTCTCAGTCTCTCTCTCTCTCTCTCTCTCTCTCTCTTTTCGTTTCCTTTCTTCATATATTCTATTTTCTTCTTACTCCTTCTGTTCTTCTACGTTTCCCTTTCTCACTTCCTTCATCAGTCTCTTCTCTTCTGATTCTCCTTTCATTTCTTCTACCCCAACAGTCTTCATGAATTGAATGCACTTCTAAAGTTCCGCGTGAATATAGGTTTCTAACAAATCTTTGTTTCCGTCATTGTTTTTCTTATTTCCCGTATGAAGAAAAAAAAAAGCTTTGTTTATAGATTCTATCGATACTTTGCGGCACCCCCGTCATCATTTGATGTTCAAACCGACCCTCGCCATTTGCCAGATGCTGGTTTTCTTACGATCAGCCAGAGACTCCATCTTCGCAAAAATGGCGCTGTTCTTGGTTGCAAGAACCCTGATCACGTGGGCAGACGTCTCGCTGCAACAAAAAGTCGTTGAACTACTTTGAAACTAAGGATTAAATACACTGGGAAAGAAGGACGAAGTGTTTTCACTTCCACTGATTGAACAGAACAACGGTATTAGTAAGCAACTTATACACACGCACACAAACATAGAGATGGACGTTGATATTTATTAAGCTTATCTTAGTGTAGCACAAAGCCACGGTAGCAGGACACCCATTCAGGATCGAACTCTCTGGTAACGACGAGCTAGACTATACCACCAACCATTGCCCCACGAATCACATAAACTGTACGTTCCGGCTGATAAGGAGACATTCAGATAAGACGAGACCACAGTTTCTGAATTCTATGGTTATAGCTCAGTGTTAAGTCATTCTTATTGTATTTGGTCAATAGGACAATCCTATTGGGTGGGGTCAGAATACTTCGAGTGTTGTCTTATACACCAAAAAGACACGTTACATATAATATTGAACACATGGACATGATTAAACATTATTGTAGACAAGTATACGCAATATGTGTGCGTATGTATTTGATGGTAACTATGTTATGTATATATTATACAAAGTGTGTATAAACATACTCACACATGTCAGTGTATCATAAGAAATATTTTAGAGGTTTATATGACCATTGTATAGGCGTCACCGCAGGTGTGCCTTTTGGATCGGTCAGGATGGAAGACTATCGCCTTCCAAAAGACCCCTCCCTTATTTGGCAGAGAAGGGAAATGATGCCATAGAAGAGATACAACAGCTTTTTTTAAAGGGCCTTCATCTCCTAGGGAATCAACAACCGCCAGCAGACAACCGAGGCTGCTGACCGGGAGACATAGCGACACAAGGTCTACCTGGCAGCCACAAGTCGGAAGTGAACAGCTGAGTGAGAGTAGAAGAGGAGGAGCAGTACTGTTAAAAGGAAGCTTCTTCTGGTTGCCAGACCTTCCTCTGCATCTATACAAAAAAAGGCCTGTCGCTGCCATGTGGACCTCGCCGGCTACATGAGAGCTTGAAACAGACGTTGAAAACTCTCCCAAATCTTCGATAGCGAAACCAAGCCATGATGTGATGTTGAGATGTTGAATGCGCTAACCAACTCTATTCATAGATCAAATAATGTCTTGTTGATATTGTTAGAAATAGTCCTATTTTTTAAAAGTGCTTGCCAGTGAGCGATGATTAGCATGCTAACCTCGGTGGTCATTGCTAGTGATTTTAATACTCACTTAGTATCACAATAATTCATTGTTATATATGCGACCTTTTAATCTATCAATCTCGTTACATATATGGAGACAGTTGTAATTATCTGTTTTTGTCGCACCACTTGTTTCCTGTGAACCTATTTCTATAGGATTGATTCTATAACAGAAAAAAACATCCGGTTATTTGAACCGTAACTCCTGTCTTCCACTCTGCGCCACTCACAAAGACTTGACTCTCCAAATCGAGTTCTACTCCTGACGTCATTCAACCGTCGAACATCTCTACACCTTGATCCGAACAGAAGTAGCTGGTGTTAATATCACTGTAATAGAGAGAGTAATTTTTATTCAACTAAACAGCAGCTAGATAAACAACTAGGAAGTTACAATTTAGGTTAATAAGCGATTATCTTTGTACTTGAAAATCTTTCATTCTCGATGTCGGGATGGGTAATCTGTTTGTTTACTTGGAAAACCCTGCAATACGCAAGAATATCGTCTAACAAATCTTTTAGGGCTTATTCTCCGTGGATACACGGATTCGACCATCAAGGTATGACGACTGTGCCGAATGGTAAAGAACCTACTACTGTGATAACAAGAAATTCTGTATTGTCTAACATTGATATTATGTTGTTTTCGAGACGAAGTTTTTTCATAATTACATTTCAATATCTACTAAGTAAAGCTTAGTATGGCCCAAGGCCACATTCACAATTATGTTTTGACGAGTTTTCCTTCATCGATTTCTCTCGCTAGTAATCGCAACGACTTTTAGTCGATTAGTTATTCAACTATTAAGTAGACTATAATTGAGCTACCAATTAAGCTACTAAGCTGTCATGATTTGGCAGGGTTTTTTATATGCAGCCCTTTTCTTCAACTCTTTTCTATACAGAATTGTTAACACCTTTGCGATTGATCAAGCTGGGGTTCTTTTCCTTCAAAGCAGTGTTTAAAAGCCCTAACTTCTAACAATATATTGCTGCTGTAATCGTAACATTGACTGGTAGCTATTCAAGCAGTCCCGACGGAAGTCTACAAAACCTTTCTTTACGCGTTGATCCATCCTGAGTTATGATCTAGCCTGTTCGCCTCAACTAAGCAGTAGTCTGTATCACTTCGTATTTTTGTAAAATGTACATTTTCTACCGCCAGACACTAATCTGTCCAAAAATTGTGATATGCGGTCGCGAAAATGCAGAAAGGTCCAGATGTTCACTCATGCTTTATGGTTGGTTTCTGTCAAGTCGTGGGAAACCCTTTTTCTGAATTTAAGTTGTTGCAGATGACGGTGGAGCGTTGAGTGGCTTGAATTCAGTTTTGAGTCGATTCTTTAACCTTAAAAGCACTATTTCTATCGGGCTCAGGCAAAAGCAGGCCATCGTTGATCTCAAAGGGATTATTTGTTCGTGGTGCATTTGTTTCACTTAAGTGAGCTTTTCTAAAAAAGATAAAACCCTAATAAACGTTCAAGTCATCCCCCGCATTTTTTTTTTTTTTTTTGATTAAAGGATCTATCCTATGAATATCAAGAAATTTTTGGATTGCTTCTGCTGCATTATCGCTTTCTCCGAACTCAAACAGCATTGCATATGTTATATGTTTCGTAGACACGTCCATCTTGGAGGTGGGTCAAGTTATTAACTAAATCAGGCGAATCGTACTGCGATGACATAACTTACTGGTTTAAAGCAGCTCGAACGCGTATCAACATGCCTTGTTATCAAATGGACATTTCAAGAAGATATCATTCAATCTATCTCTATCAGATTTCGGATATCACTTATGGGATGAGCTGATATCATTTCTGTCTTTCTTTTAATCGGCAATTTCAAGCCTTTAGTTACTCGAACTTTTGGATAGCACAGTCACCTCCTCTGTTCAGTGCACTGATTAAGAACACTTCGTACCTTTGGGAGTAAATATTTGAAACATTACGTTTGTCAAGAATTTTCGTAAGGATATGATTTGGTTTACCGTTCTTGTGTGAAGGTTACTGTACAGGCAATGTAAGAATCTGACAGCGAGTTCGATTTCCCCAAAAAACTTCCCAAGATCGACAGAAGTCGTAGAGTGATTGTTTACTTGTATAGCATTGTTCGGTCTTCTGCCACTTGACCTAAACTCGCAATAACAACATGTACCAACTGTACTTATTAATGTAATTCGTTTTTCACTCACTCACCAGCTGGACTTTCACAAGTAATTTGCATCTTGGCGAGTACGAACTGACTTCACGCTCTCTAAGCTTGATATCAATTACTTACAGAAAGTAATAAAAAAAACTCGGCAATAATAAATTTTCTCTTAATTTTTAGCCGACCATAAAATGAGAAGCAAGTTTCATCTGGGGCAATTAGGCGAATCGGTTCGCAGTACGCATGCGCTCAGAATTATGCCTTTTTTTTTTTTATTTTATGCCTTTTGCCTCATTTATACTCGTGGTTTTTGAGTCGTTCGAGTCATTCAATATTTTGCAAATTTTTATACGTATTTATTTTTGTTGTTGTTGTTGATGATGCTTTCTAATTATGTGTCTTTCAATTAGAGACAATAATTCCAGATCGTATTTAACACCGGGTGCCAAATACAATTCTTTGCACCTGTCAGCTGGGTTTGGTATTTGGTAACTTGAGAGGCACCGTTGCGAAGTCACTATCAAGCACCAGTACACCCTATTTTAAATAGAATTGGAACACTCGTTGTAGTGCACAGGTTAGACCCTGTCCAATCTCTTCAGAACAGCGCCCAGGTTGGCTTTATCAAACGAAATAGAATATACTATCATAACATTCAACCACTCTTAGAATTTATCAAGCCTGATATTTCGAGAACCGGTTATAACAGGGCAGATCATCAGAAAGGATATTAGTGCGAATGTGTAAACAAACACTCTCCCGTGGAGGTACTCGGTCTTCAGTGGAGTGCATGAGTGTACTATGTGACTGCTGCATTCACAATAACCGAATGTGTCATTATTCACGCCTGGTGCAGGGCTTTTTTGCAAAACATCGCATCATCCGAGCTGCCCACTCGCTCCTCTTACCGCCCCTAAGGTCAAGAATCGGTTCCCTGTAATTTCTGGGTTTTCCCGAAGAGATTTCAGACTATGAACAAGATTGAGGAGAGGGCGCCGAGGCAGCTAATAGCGATCTCGAAAGATGACTTTTCAGACTCTCAAAAGTATGGGATTGCTTCAAAGAGGACTAAGGCACTATTATCCTAGGTAGGCTATTTTTTGATGATATTGAATTCATGGATATTTTTTTATGATTGACCTCGTATACACTGGGTCCTAAAAAGGGTTTGATGCATTTCAATAAGTTTATTTTAACATGCACCTTCAACATTGACAGAATTTGGACCAAAGATTTCTGCTTTTTGTACGTAACCTTCAGTGTCTAAACTTATTCCAATATCTTTTGATTTTGCTATCTTTTTATCTTTGGTTCGAATTTTGTCGATTTTCAAGCTGTTCGCAGATGTTGAAATAAACCTTTTGGGACGTATCCAATACATTTTGCACTCACTGTATTTATTGAACTAACAACATTTGTATCAATCAAGTAAACTTTCTGGAATTGTCTGGTCTGAAAATCGTCATTCAAAATTGGGTTCGAACGCCCATCACAGGTTCCTGTGGGAAATACGCAAATAACTCAGCCAGTGATAATCAATTTCTTCAATATATCTAGTTTTCTCTCCTTAGAAAATAGGTGCAGACTATATTTCTATGCTTATAAAATTCATGACAGTACGTGTGGCCTACCTCGTGGCTTGAATAATTACGCATTTCCAATCGATGCCAGATGTCAGTGTTCGAGCTAAGGGAATAAAAGCCCCGATTTGAGTGCCGACTCTCTAGACAGGCAGACTCTGGATGAGTGGCGTGATATTATCTCCTTTTTTCCATTTGTCTTTGTGGAAGAACCATAGGATATTTCCAAATTAAGAAAGGAATTTTTAAATTGGGGATTTGACCCTAGCAAATATTTCGTAAGCTATACATTAATTAAGTCGAGAAATAACATTTTAGTGTTATTGAATAGTGACAAGCTGGGTTCGAGGAATTCCGTCCTGACATTTTTTTGGAAGCAGACTTCTCGCATTAAATGTAATGCAGTAACATGCCCGGGTACCACGTCTTTCTTGTCAATGTCTCTTTTATTTTACGAAGACATTTAAAATGCTGAAGGAGAGCGACCTGAAGGAGGTCATGATATCAACCTCGTATCTACCTACCGTCAAAGTTCGTACATTCAAGAAGGCACTGTCTGTAACCCGTTTCCACCTTAGTCTCTACTACTCTTCCCACCTCTCCCTAATTCTTCACGTCCCCCCACCCATATATCTCCCCCTCTCTCCCTCTCTCTCTCTCTCTCTCTCTCTCTCTCTCCCTCTCTCTCTCTCTCTCTTTACACCCACTCCCCTATCCATCTTTTCATCTACCTTTTTTTTTCTTTCTTTCTCTCTTTCTCCATCTGCCCTCCCCTTAATCTCTGTACGGAACGGTTGTTGATATATGTTGCAGTGTATTGTGCATCGTGTTGCAAGATGGCAGCTTACGTTAAAATAAACAAAATGTCACAACTAAATTCCTTAAAATTGAATGAAGCCTTGTCAGTGTTGGTAATGGTAAAATGCACCCCTGCTTGTCCGCTACAGAATCTCTTGTCAGAAAGAAGAATAAACAACCTACGTGTCTGGTTAGAAACCCGATAGAAACCGTAGTACAACCACTGTCTTTTGGCAACATGCCGCGTTAGGGGTGATTAACAGGAATATTAGGGAAAAAAAAAAACGCCGACCAATGAATAAGTTAGTTCTTTCGCCTTTTGTTGAGCGGTGATTAATTTTTAAAAAGTCGAAATTTTCAACGACAACAAGAAAAAAAAGCGTGTATGCTGCTAGACACAAACTGAGGGACTTATTTAGAGTAAATGTAAATTGCAAATTGATCCCCTCACTAAAAACCTATTCGGAGGGAAGAGAGTGAAAAAAAAAACTGAACTAATTAGGAGTAAATATTTCCAGCCCTCTAGCTCCATTCGTTAGTTTTCCTCTCATCTTATTTTTGTTTCTTTTTATTGCAACATCCTCGAGTCGTTTTTACATTCCGCGGTCGTTAAGTAAGCAGCATGGATTGGAAATACCAAGAGAACAGGATGTGAGTCAAACCTCTGTGAAGGCTACTTCTTAATTTCCGATACATGTGTCTCAAACGGTTGTAGGGTAAAAAATCGATAAAAAGCAACAAAAATAAGATAAAAGAAAAATTAGTCGAAAATTGATATCGATAATTCTTCACCTAAGAAATCCGAACAACTCAAGATTATTACGTCTTCCAGTACTTGGTGTAAACAAACAATATGGCGTGAAATTAAGGGTATGGAGTACTAGTTGAAATATCGTTGGAGGCTACTTCTCTACATCCGACCTATGCTGCTCACTTAACGGCCTTAGAATACAAAATTAATTGAGCATTAAACAATAAGCAAAAATAAGATGTGAGAAAAACTAGGTTAATAATGACTTTTTTAATTTAAAAAGCGATAAGTCTTACTAAAAACAAAATGGGATTTTGTAAATCTCTATAACTAAGAAACCATGTCATTTCTTCTTTCTTGTGTCAAAGTAATAACCAGAATGGTAATTACTAGGAACGTGCAACATTTAGCATAGACTAATAAGATCCTGAAGAAGAGCAGTCCTCACATATTTGTCTATTTTGATGCTTTGAAATTAGTACTCGAAATAAATCCGTGTTCGTCATCGTTTATATGATCGAGATAACTTCGAAACAGAATGGATGTGACACCGAGTAACATTCTTGTTGATAAGAAATAAACAAAATTATTCTGGGATTATTCTCTCCGTCCATTTATCATCAACTTATAATGTAATGACATTCGTAAATAGTATATATAGAGAGATTTCTGTAAATCCTTAGCAAAGTTTCTCTCTATTTCTGTCGCAACGAACCTCATCAATCAGGAACCAAAGCTCTTTACTTGGACTCTCATAACCATTGATTATTATTGAATATTAGAATAAAAAAACGTCAACCAAAGCTGGCGCGAAAACTTTCAAAAATAAGTTTCTTCAGTTTTTAAATGAGTTTGGCAGGCAATTTATGTGTCGTGCGCACAGGCTGCATCAGTGGAGCTAGAGAGCTGACAATTCAAACATTTACTCTTCATTATGTCAAGAACAAACGTAAAATCCCCATGAATAGATTTTTAGTTGGGGGTTTGCATTGTAAGTGTATGCCATAAATAGTCCCTTGGTTTGTGTCCAGCAGCAATCATACGTCTTCATTTTTTAAATTGATCACCCACTTTCCCAATTTTTCAATTGATCACCCCAATACGGCATGCTGTCAAAAGATGTCGGCTACTTCTCGTGACTGCTTCTATTAAACGACTAAGCTGACCTGTTTATTCATACCCTTGTGATGTTATGAATTTAACACACATGGCCTTCGGACGATGGGCAAAGCTTAAAGGAAAAATGTCTCACTCTAGATTTAATTCAAATCGACCCAAAGAGGTAAAGCGGAAGACTCTCAACGCCCACTCTAAACTATTATATTTGATCGATTAGTTTAGTGGAATTCTAACAATATCTCTTTTCACTGATTTCTTAGAAATGGGCTTGGCTCTCATGAATCGACATGAATGCGATCAAGGTTTCAAGTTCCACGTTTATTGGTTTGAATGATAAAAGAAACATTGATCCCTTATAAGAGGTACATTGATAACCCAACTCTAATGGGCGCTATGTTTTTTTTAATGTTATGTAATGGGAGTCAATGGGGGTTAGCGGATAGCAACCCCCTTCTTCCCTGACCCAAACACGTTCAAACACGTTATATTTTAGAGTTGAGTTTCTTGTTAGTTTTCTCGCCTTTTGTTGAGCAGAGATCAATAAAATAAAAAGTCTGAATTTTCAACAAAAAAAAAAACGAGCGCGTATGCTACCGGACACAAACTGAGGGACTAATTTAGCAAAAACATGAATTGCAAATTGAACCCCCACTAAAGGCCTATTTATGGGGAGAAAGTATTAAAAAAAAATTAAAAAACAGATGCATTAACGAACAAATATTTACAGCCCTCTAGCTCCTTTCATTAGTTTTCCTTTCATCTTATTTTTGTTTCTTTTTATCGCAACACCTTATTTTTGTGTTTTTTTGTTTTGTTTTGTTTTGTTTTTTTTTGTTTTATTTGGTTATTATTTGCATGTCCTTATAAACACTAGGATGGAAAACGTATATGGACGTTTTATGAAATACTGTATATCCAACTAAAATGGATTTGTCGGGGGTGGGGGCAATACGTGCTACCAAACTGTTCCTGATAACCACATAGCTTGAGTTAATGTGATGGAATATTGTCATTATTTTACGGAGTATACAGACTAGCATCCTCGCCCTTGTGATCTTTTTCGCTGCATTTCGGTTATTAGGCTCTTCGGCCTTCGCCGTGTATCTGATATCTTCAATTTAAAGTACCAGAAGAATCTTCGTTGCTCCATCAGAGCGGAAATGAACAGAAAGATTAAAGATTATTAGACGCAGCATACACCTGGGGAAGGCTAGAGAATCTACCTGTCGTAAAAAACAGAATGATTGAAACAGCAAAGATGAAGATCCTGAATAATTTATCGAGTGTATTTTATGGTTGGTGAGGATAGCAAGAATATGGAATTGGCCTTTAACAGTGAATTTCCTGGGTTATCTAAATTATTACGAAGAGTATAGAATGCATATTGGTGGAAAAAAAGCTAGCCAGTGCACACGATCTCATTTTTTGAGAATCTGGTTAGGATCGATATTCTGTTCAATGGTTTGCGAGTCTAGCACGGTAACCTATGTATTGCTACAATTCATATTTAATGATCTTAGCTTAGTATGACATAATGACCAGTAGGGATAGGAATGCAGGCATAATACGATTTTACAAATGAAGGCCAACCTACGTAGAAAATCAGCATTCAAAATCATGGCTTTTATCTAGGTTCGAATACTCACTTCTGATACTGATGAGAAACACGCAACTTAATAAGCTACAGAGCAGGCCACTTTATTTATATAATGTATTAGTATTTACTTCATTGCTTTGTTAGGCATAAGGCCACAAGTTGCCTACAGTATGTTCCCAAGCGGTCACCCATGTAAATACTGACCAGACTCGACTATGCTTAATCTAGTTGGTTTCAGTGTGACTTGATCTTGAGCTTTATTTAAACAATGTATAGTATGACACTGAAGGAGTATTGAACTAATTCTCTTCGCAGGAAAAAATATTCTATTCACCAAAACAGATGACATCGATTTGAAAAACAATTATCGATACTGAATGAAAAAAAAGGCAGTATCTTGTTTACAAGACACGAAAGAATTGAATTTTTGCTCATTAACTCAGCCGTGTTTGGGGAACGAAAATAAGTTTTCTGCTTCTGTTTACATCTTACACTTCTATCACCTCACCATACATATCACCTCATAAAATGAACTATAAAGCACTCGGAGAGCATATGCCTCTGCCGACCTCTCTGCCACTAAAACTGAATGAAAATCAGTTCACAAATAGTAAGATGCAGGGAAGGTGGATATTGATTTCTGGATCCGTCCTAAAATTTGATTTCAACCCTTGGTCTACCCTTCGACAAAATGTCATGGTAATACATTAATTTTTTTTAATGAAAAAAAAATTATCCATCAAAATATATTCCTAGGTCTGGCTCAAAACCTAACTGATTATTCCTTACCCCATGACCTACACTTTCAGAAAATTTCATTGAAATTCATGGGAAACTTTCGAAAATATTGTGTGAACAAACAGGTGGAAATATATATATATATATATATATATATATATATATATATATATATATATATATATATATATATATATATATATATATATATATATATTATTGTGTCATCCACAGACAGCTGTTTCGTTCTGATACAACTCCTCAATGTAGCTATAGACTATTCATTATCCTATCCAGTGCCAGACCCAGAAGCTGGCATCTTACCTCTGCCCCACGGAACTGGACAGTCAGTAAGGTTGAATTTAAGCGATATATTTACTCACACATCTTCCAACTTGGTAAATAAATTATCTGACCCTGAATTAACGACAATACTGTTTTAGCCATTTCTCTATTATTTTACGCGGTCGTTGGGGTAAAACTACAATGATGTAGATTCTGGTGTGAAAAATTCATGGAATAATCACAATGAATATTATTTTTCGAAGTAGTTAAACATGACAGCATATGTGGAATATATGGATACACATTGCATTCTATATGCGTGGATAATAGAGATTCGCATTGCAGATGGTTTGGAGAATAGCATTGTTTCGTATCTTGAGATATTTTCGGCTAGTCGAGTTTAGACTTGAATTTACGCATAAAAATGTCAAGATTAAGTAATGTCAGGTAGAAATATACACTGAGATTTGCGGTATTTCACCTTTTCATGTTGTTCTGGTGGATTTTGACACACGAGTGCATCAGAATTTCTAGTTTCTAAACAAGTATCTGTATTATACACGGCGAAGAATAAGTGACTGAGTTAATACGCACTACAGATCACAAAATCTGATATTTCTCCAAAAATAAATATCAAGCGATCAGATTATACAGGCGTATTTAGTTAAAAAATAATCTTATTTGGACACAGAAAATGTACGTTGGGTTTTAATTGAATAAATTGCATATTTTAGTGTTGTAGAATTATTTATTACCATGTTATACAATTCCCGCTTGTACTTCGTCGTGCAGATATATAACAAGTGAGTTCGATTCTTACCGGGCACCTTATATCTGTATCCTAGTGCCAAAACTAAGTTAAGCTTAGTATATATTTATTCAATGATCTTTGAACTATTTTTGGTCACCAATCAATGTTATCTTCAAATATGGCCACCGTTAAATTTTTAGATGATGGCGGCAATAACCACTTCTAAAATGGCTTATTCCTCACGAGCAGTAAAGGTTACATTCAGGTCATGAGATTCGGATTTTCGTCTAAACACTAACCAGAAGATTTTGATAGTGACTCTATTTTAAGCTGATACTTTTTAGAGACAACATGGGAGAAAATATTCTTCAATTGTTGTTTTTAAAAATATTGAAATAAATGAACAAAATAATTATTTATGATCGTAGTCCCCTTTCAGCTACGTGTGCATGTACACACAGGGAATCTATGTGCGCACAAATTCCTCAGATAGCTTAATGAGTTTTTATTGAAAAACAAAATGTTGTTTCACTACGTCAAATCCAAAAGTGCACGCATACTTTAATCACAAGAAAAATTTGCCCAACACAAGATTTTTGCGTTCACTGACTTCTAAAAGAATAGGAGGGGACATTGTTTATGATGTATTGAAAAGTCAACTCTGAAATACGGAGGTAAGTTTTATTTCGTACGTTTTGTGGTCATGTTCTAGATATGTACTTGGTCTAAACTCATTGTTCCGGTTAATCATTTGTGTTTTCTTTCTGTTATAGGTTCCCGGGAACAAGCGTACGTTTACGCGATCGCATCAGCTGCTCTCGTCCACACTGTGGCTAGGGCTTGCAGTATTGGAGTGACAACAAAATGCAGTTGTGGATCGTTACCTCGCAGCGCCCCAACGGGCCCATTTAAATGGGGAGGATGTGGCGACGATATACAATATGGACTCTACTTTAGCGAGACGTTCACCGACAGCTCATTGTCCAATAAATTAAAACCAAAACGTTCAAAGAAAGCAAATATGAACAGACATAACAACCGCGCTGGTCGGATGGTAAGCCAAGCATTTTTTTCTTTTCCTGCATTGACACACTTCGAGTTTAGCCTCGTTCTGGCTTTTAGATTCTGGAGTATTTTAGATACCCTCCACGGGAGATCTGCGTTGTACGAATCGGTACAATAAGTAGCGACTCTTGAAATATTATAAAAATCATTTCAAATTCAATTTTTGATCTTGTTTATACAAAAACCATTAGAGCAACTGGAGAGCAGTTTGAAATTCTAAAAACAAAATTTCAGTTATTGATTTTTATAATTTATACATATCTTTTGAGAAGTGTATTGATTTATTCATATATGCATACGATGGTAATATCTACGACCACACGAAACACACAAGACTTCAATTCTTTGTCTGCTGAGTGATTAACAAAAATAGCAAGATTCAGTTGAATTTTAGCTTTTCTTTATGTTGTTACCACAACGTTTCGATCGATCTATTCTTCGGCCGTCGTTGGGTGTATAATCCAATAGGAAACACTAAAAACGGTGACGTGCGAGCAGAAACAGCGTACATATTTTTATCATTATCATTTTCATTATAGATATTTCAGTAAAATTTCAGTTCATGCACGCGTGTCTGTAAACTAAGACTCATGTTGGGGTTTTGGTATTTCATTTAAAATAGATTGTTTTTACTGGCAGCGTTGGATTTTACCAACATTTAATGTTGTTTATGTTGGTGTTTTTTTGTTTGTTTGTTTTGTTTTGTTTTGTTTCGTTTTTGTTTTTTTGTTTTTAATTCTGTTATGAAATAGAATTGCAATGGTCGATTGGGAGTCTCTAGAAATCTACTCGGCTTACGGTTAGGTCACACTGAAAGCACTGATTCCCAACAGATTCCCGATGCTTTGCCGCCTAACACTTCATTCCCTGGCCCTACCCGCGAGTGTCGACTGAGTTAAAAAGCTGTTTCTTCACTGATTCATTTTCTTAATTGTCGACAGTTATCACTTTGGAATAAAATCGTAAAAATGCAATTCGAAATGGCTGGGCATAATGCCAGAGTTGATAAATTGAAATGTTCAACATCTGCTCGCCAGATGGCGAGGCTGGGCTTTTTTTTTTGGTTGTTGTTGTTGTTGTTTTTGGTTTTTTATTTTGTTTTTTTTTTCATCTCTTCCTCATTTCTAATCTATAAACACCAATTTGTGTCCTAATATATGTGTATCTGTGCATATCTGCAGCTCTTGAAGTTGGGACACAATTTCAACATTTTGCCTTTTGGCCCACAGAAACATCTTGTGAGGTATAAGATATTCATAATTATCGACATTTACCAAGTGTCGTTGAGCACGGCCCCAAGGCTGAATGAGGACGAGGGAGATCGTATTGCGCCAGGCTTGCAAGTGACAGGGTTGTCTGCCTAGAAAATCAGCATTTGATATTTGGGTTGTTTTTTTTTCTTTTGAATTGTTTCGAATATCGATCTGGACATAATAGGAATATTGGGTTTGACTTGGCTTCGTTATGTAAACTGAGCAGATTTAAAGAATATTCGATACCAATTGTCTCCTTATTTCCACACCCCTCTCAATGTTTTGAACGTGTCATTCTCCGGCGATATTGACCCCCCCTTTTTTCGGTGTTTGTGTTAGAATGGTTCCATGGTTTCCCCATAGACAGCATTGCTTTAATGGATATCACTGATGTTTGTGAATGGTATTTTTTGCGTTGTTTTTCATGAAATTCCTAAACTTACTTCTATTCAAGTTTTGCTTTAACCATATTTTTCTCATGGCTATCAAAGGTTTGAGCAGCCATTTCCTTGTAGTTACCTTCGCTCATATACCTGGCCTTGTTGTATATACCCCCTTTTGGATGACAAAACAATAAAATTCTGTGTTTTAGGCTGCATCTTGTTCAAATGTTTTTCATGGGTATAATTGTGAAAGCTGCATAATTTGATTCCTACATCTCCCAAAGCAGACACTTTTATTTCATGTTTGATTTGCTAACATTTTACGTTTGAATTATACGTAATAAGCAGAATCAACGGCCTTTAATGGTTATTTCAAAAGTGACTTTTGATCCGAGAATCTGGAAAAACCTAGTAAATCTAATGGAGATAATTTTGAGAAAACAAGTAAAAACTGTTGCGATTTGCTTATGAATTACTAGGTTCTTCTAGGATGAAATATCTAAATTGGGAAACATTTTTTACTCCTCAAAATGAATAGAAGGGTTCAACCTAGTAAGCCTAAAGATTGGTCTAACAGATTTTTGACCACTAATTTAGCGAAAGTGGTCCCGATTGGATATCAAAAGATGTCACGTAGATGTCACACAGATCTATCGAAAATTTTAAAAGCCAGACAAAACTAATGGACAAAACATGTAATTTATTCAAAGCAACAACAATCTAATTTATGAATTTACTTATGTTTTCCTTTCATCAATTCTCTTATATTTATGCGCCATTTTCAACATCAAAAGTGTGAGAGAGTTGAATTTTCACACTTAGAATTCAAATCGGGACCACCTTCGACAAGTTCTACCCAGATATTTTTCTACGGCGGATAAGAAACAAAACAATGAAAATAAATGAAAACAAAGGTAGTAAGCGTCAGAAGATGGTGGTTAGGATTTCCATTTGAAGGCGTCCATGATACCGATGCTGTCAGAAAGCTCTGTTTTAGCTTGATAGCCATGTGGCGCGTCTTGTTTGAAGAAGAAATCTGATCAGTTTTTTTCTTTGGCCAACCAACTTCTCCTTTTGATCTAGGGGGGGAGCAGAAGGGTGTTATGGGATAAGCAGACTGCTGTCTGTCCACTGTCTCATGTCTTGTCTGTTTGTACAAGCCCTACTGCTAAGGAGGCAGATCAAGGAAGAGATGTGTATTTGAATGCCTAACTATGTATATACAAGTCTTTAGCGCAAACGGTTTTTTTAAATGATTTTTAGTTTCATTTTAAATTTGTTTAAATGGAAAAAAAAATTGAAATAAACATTTCTTTTCGTGTATTTTTTCCTTTTTTTTTTTTTTTTCAAATATGTGGATTGGTATTTAAACCAGGAATTCAGTTCTAGGAAAACATTCTTCAAAAACTCAAAAACAAATGTCCCATGATTCCGACAGACTACTCTCTAAAACAGCATTTTCTGTTTGTCTATACTCATATTTGCAATAATGATTTCTTTGGAAGATATCTGGATTTTAACTGATTTTTATACGCATCTACTAACATCTTCAGCGCTGTGTTCGTTTTGTTAGCGGCTAAAGAGGGGGTTGCATTCGGGTGAAGTAACGAAAAAGTCAATCAACGTCTTTTGTCGCTGAACTTGTCGTGATATTCTTTGAATTCTGGAATACCAGCCATTTTAGCAACGAATGATGTCTTACGTAAGATTTAATGAACAAATATCCAAAAAGTTTCATTCACTCAAATGATTATATACAACGATTAAGTCAACTACAGGGCTTCCAAAGAGTTTAAGACGAATCTGCATTTTTTCAATACAGTCATGAAATCAACGCTTTGGTTTACGATCGGGTTTGAATGATTTCAGTCCAAATTCATTGCCCAAACCTCGCGAAACAGTCATTCTACTCACGTTCGTGCCCCTTGACCA
This sequence comes from Thysanoteuthis rhombus, assembly GCA_963457665.1. Classification (NCBI taxonomy): domain Eukaryota; kingdom Metazoa; phylum Mollusca; class Cephalopoda; order Oegopsida; family Thysanoteuthidae; genus Thysanoteuthis; species Thysanoteuthis major. The sequence goes on along the minus strand of OY735211.1, from coordinate 41,718,790 downwards.
TAAAGCAGTATGTATTTTTTTAAATTGAACTAATTGGAGAAAGCACAGCAATCTTTTTCCTCAAATGATCATATCTTATGCTGGTCTTTCTATGGCGACCACTTCCCTTCCTAAGTTTCGTGAATCTTAAAATTGACAATCGTATTATGGAGTGCAATTTTACCAACACCGTCTTCTGAGTTAATTTTGCATTCCGAATAGCCTTCGTTGTGTAATGTAACTTTTTGGGCACATTGGACCTGGCTTGGAAGAGTCTTTTTGATTATTTCATCAGTTACATAATGACCGCTTATAGCCACAAAATTGACTACCCGAAAGAAAAAAGTTCAGGAATAATACCTAGCTTGTCCAGAGAAAATGCTAAGCCAATCTGACGCAATGATTACGTACAACAAAAATGTCTGACGCAATTTGACGCATTTATTGCAAGAATTCCTTTTTTTTTTTTTTTTTTTTCATTGCCAGTCTTGAACTTCTTTGAAGCACTGTATAAAATTAAGGGGAAAATTGGAATAATAATCGCCGTTGTATCTTAGCACCGACTATATGTGATCCAGATAAACGGAAGCAAAGTTTTGGCTTTTCTTATCGTTAACCACTGACTTTGCTGTTAATCCAACCCCGATCAATTTTAGTAATTCTATGCACAAACAAACTAAACAGTTTCTGTCTTTAAGAGGGTAAGTGCAAATAGCATTCAGCGTTTTTCTTTTCTGAGAAATGTCTCTCTGTCTTTGTTTCTGTCTGTCTGTCTGTGTCCCTCTCTTTCTCTCTGTCTCACAGACACACACATAGAGTCTTCTTACCTCCTACCACCCCAACCTCTAAATATTCAACTTAACATTCATAGAAGCATTTTTTTTTTCATGGAGGGCGGGAGCTGAATAAATTCTTCCATCATGAATTAATGGTAATTACTTCTTCACTTTACGTCATTTTACTATTCGAGATTTTTTCATTTATAGGAATGCTGTTCTTTCAGGTAGCAAGGCAAAACCTGTATTCATTTGAGAATGTATACCAATTATTTTCATATGCAAAAAAAACACCCATTTTTTCTTTATTCTATCTCTCATTGATATTTCTCCCTTTCTTGTCTTTCTAAAATGGATTTTCTTGTGATAAGTCACCATCGGGATCATCATTTCGATCCGAAATGACGTCTCGAATCCTTAAGATCAAAGGAACCTGCAAGTTGCTAATGATTCTTTGAGAGCATAAATTGCACAAAACTTTAGAAGCCTGTACGTTCCGAATCTTCAAAAACAGACGACATACATTGAGCCAGCAGAATATTTCGCCCACGCCAATGTGTTACCACCGATGAAGTATTCAAAAAATAACCGTCAGAGACAGAGTCAAGGGGACCAGATCAAAAACCTCCGGCTTGATCAATGTATTGTTTTGTTTCCCCTTGAAAGTAAGGTAATCGATAATTGGAAAATGATATCTGAAATGATTTCCAGAGAATTGATGCCTTTTTTTCTTCTCCTTAACGGAAAATGAAGATGAATGATTTCTCCAGGATATGAATTGATTCATGTCTCTTCTTCATCTGATCTGCGGGGGTCTGTTAATTAGGGACCGCCAACTCTAACTGTGCTGGTAGGTCTATATATGTCTCTTCTGTTTTTAAGGGATTCTGTCTGGATGACTCTCTGACTGGCTATGTATGGGTCACGCGTACAGACTACTCCAATGGAGCCTCCCAAAGACTTGAAACTGTAACATTTATTCCTTTATATATATATTTTTTTTTTATATATATATAAATTTAACGTTTCTTGAGGGGTGTTCAATTCATAATAGAAGTTTATGCAAACTGGATCCTTTACTTTGTGTCCGGCAGCGTTCACGCATGTTTTTTGAAAATTTAGACTTTTTAGTGGTCCAGCCAAAGAAGTAAGTTATTTGTTAATCACACCTTTTACCGATTTTCTAATTGATTAATCCTATGCAGTATGCTGCCAAATGACGTTGATGACGTAACAGTCTCTATTGAGTGACTAACCAGACGTTTTTCAAAGCGAATCAAGACCGAGAGAGGAGGAAAAGGGGAGAGAGAGGAGGAAAAGGGGAGAGAGGAGATTGATGCTTTGGTGGTGGCCACCTAATGAGTTGAGAGAATCTAAAAGGTTGACAGGGGTTAATTAGTGGTTGTGAATTCTGGGTTCAGGTGATTTGTAGAAGGCGACTAAAAGTTAATTAGCAGCAAGGGGAGCCAAAGGCAAAAAAGCTTGCATTATTTCTGGTTGTTTTATAATTCTTCGTTTGGGGGAGAAAAAAAAATGAGTCAATGGTAAGAGCAGCTTTTGCTGTGTTAATCGTCTAGGATGGTAACGCCACATTTGGCCGAAGATACAGAATTGGGGAAGCTGGCGTTTTACGGAAGATAGAATAAGCGAGAACGAAACATGAGACACTGGGAAATCCTTCTGATAAACAAGTTTTAAAGATCGTGTGTACGTGTGTGTATGTGTATATGTGTGTGTGTGTGTATGTGTGTGTATGTGCATGCGTGACCGTATGCACGTATGTGTATGAGTTTAATCCAGAAATATGCTAGCGGATATGCAGATATGTATGCATCTGTGATTTATGGGCATAATCAGTTTCATAGATATGTTTGTTCCTCTTGGAGTATACAAAAGGAAAAAAAGATATACACATTCGGCTGAGGTGATATGTGTTCAGTTTGCTCAAATGCTCTTGTGGAAAGGTATAAATCCAAATCTCCTAATAAGGTCAGGTCAGTTATTACTCCCTGCTGTGAGCACCATGTAACACGATACTACATGTCGCATGTTACTTGTGGGAGGAGATGGGCACCTTCACGTAACCCCAGTGTAGAGAGAAATACCAAAAAGGATCAAGCCTGGTAGCCGGACGATTTCTTCCCCTTCTCTCTCTCTCTCTCTATCTCTCGCTCTCTAATTGACCTTCTGTTGAAATGGACATTGACTGAACGATGTGAGAATCAGGAGATATGGAATTTATATGGGACTCTGCCTCACCGGTCACCGGATTAGCTCATTGGTTGAAAGCGACGCATCATTATGGCGGCTAGCTATTGATCACAGGGTCGATTCCTGTAGTAACCCATTTTCTTTTATTGTTTTTTAATTATTATTTACACTGTCTGTGTCAAATGATACATTCACTGTGGATTAACAGGAGGTAATTTCAAATAGACCCGGTGGCCGGTATCCTACTGAACGGTCAGTAAGGCTGAATTTAAGCCTTAATGACCATTCAGTGGGATACCGGCCACCGGGTCTGAAGCGAAGGTTTCAATCCTGCTTCGTGGTACTGGATGAGATAATGGATAGTCTATAGCCACTGAAGAGTTGTAATACAACGAAACAGTCGTCTGTCGATGACACAATAATGTATATGTGCGTGTGTATGTGAGGAAATCCAACAGAATGGTGGTGGTGATTTGACCAAAAGGAAATGAAAGATTGAGAAAAACGGTTGTTGCATTTTAAAGATTTTCTATTTGCATCAAGATCGGACTTGATGCATATCGCTTCCTTCCAACTGTTTCATCGGTCATTGAACTATAGAAAACTGGAATGCAGTATGTAACATGGGATGAGCTGAAAATGCAATAAATATTTGGGGACCAGTGTTGGCCATGAGGAGCAGAGAGGAGGTGAGGGGTATGAGAGGATCTGGGTGTGTCTGGGATGAAGCTTTGAGTTAGTTGTCTGTGGGCACGGTTGAGGTTGGAGTATGAGTGACATGTAACCTTTGGGGTCCGAAATTTCATGTAAATATCTAAAAGAGGTATTCAGAGTAAATTGATGTGCTGTATTTTTTTATTTTGAGTGGTGTGTATGTGGGAAGGATTTATTGGTGGGGCTCTATGGTTTGTGTTGTTTGTATGAGTGCGTATATGTGTGTATTTGTTTTGTGTATTTTGTTTGTTTTTTTTTGGAGTGGTGTGATATAAGAAGGATTTGATTGTCTGGTTAATGTGTGTGTGTGCTTCTATGTCTGTGTGACTAGTGTGTCTTTATGTGTGTTTTTAAAAGGGGTAATGAGTGCCATCTAATTCTGTTTGTTTGTATAAGATTATTTTTTTGATGGGATATTTTTAAAAATTGGTTCGTTTATGATCGGTGCTTTGAGCTATGGCTTTACATTCACATATAAGGGCAGCTTCGATGCATTTCCATTCTGCAACGTCGTGTATGTTCTTGTTGTGGTATGTTTTGTGAAGATTGAAATAATGGCTATGTTTATTCCTGTTCTCTAAGGTCCTTCGATGTCCATATACTCTTTCTATTTAAACCATGTTGCAATCGTTACATCGTATTACGTCAACGCTAGCCTGGGTTGAGAATAGTTGTGTGGTGTGTTGATTCGGTCTTTAATGGTTGTGGAATCGCTGTTAGTAATGTGCGTGTTCAGTTTGTATAGGTTTATGCTGAGATCGGTAGTGGTTGACTTTGTGGGTAGTGGGATTCACCTTACGGTGTTTTTGTCACCCTTTTCATTTTATTTTGTTTTATTTTACTCCTCTGGATTCCATGTGCATTTCTCCTGGTGTCATATAAGAAATACCGTGGATAGTGGAGGGAACTTGAAAATTGTACTTTCCTTCCATGTGTAGATACTCGTGGTTGCATAGTCTTAGGGATCTTGACCTATGACTAATCCTGATTTTATTTACCCACAAACTCAACCAGCATCAGCATGAACGTCAGAAACATCCAGATCCTCTGGACGCTTCCTCTTCCCCGCCCCTCTATGACCAACGCTTGTCTCCAGGTATTTATCTCATGCCATTTAACAGGTTGCAGTGTTCAATATTGCAAAGACTTCTGATGAAGCTGATGGATGACAACAAAATGCATCAAGTCCGATCTACAATATATATAATAGAAAAAATCTTTGAGATACAACACCCGTTTTTATTGTGGAATCACTGCCACCGTGTATATATATATATATATATATATATATATATATATATATATATATATATATATATATATCCGTTGCTTTTACCACTGAGCTAAACAGATCTTATGATCTCTCGTTATTACACGGGGACTGTATTATTTATGTATGATTGCTGCCACTCGATGCGAATATGGCGGCTCCTAGGGGAGTATACTGTCATATGTCTTCCATAGTGCAATGTGTGCACAGGCCGGTCCTAGTTTGGCAAGATGTTCTGTTAATTGGCGGCAAAGCATTATATATATATATATATATATATATATATATATATATATATATATATATATATATATATATATATATGTAAGTGCGTGTGTGTGTGTGTGTGGCACTTAACATTATTTACATATATAAAGAAATGTTTACTGCAACATTGCAGTGAACATTCGTATGTAAATATATAATGTTACTTATGTGTGCATGCATAACGATTTCCCAGTGAGCTCACTTGAAAGAACTTTCTCCAGTTTTATGCGTGACCCACTGCTGATTTATTTGCAACTTAATTTCAAATCATATTTCGACATCCGGTTTTGCATTTTTCTTTTCTTTACATTTTCTTGTAAATGTGCAACTAATTTATTCATTTGAAAAGATTGCCTCTCCTCGTCTCTTGATTTGCATTCAAAATTCTTCATTTTTTATCTAAATGTTCCAAGCAAGTTTAATTGGAACCAAAGATTTAGTTTTAAATTTACATTTTGATTAGTGTTTTGACTTTATATATATATATATATATATATATATATATATATATATATATATATATATGCAATGCTCTTCCATAGGAATAGAGCACTCTGGTGGATGAGGAGTTTCTGCTTAAAAATGAATATATCGCTTAAACTCAGCCTTACTGATCACCCAGACCTAGGATATCGGTCTCCCGATCCGATGTGAGGGTTTCAATTCTGCCTCGAGGTACTCGATTGGATAAAGTCTATAGCCACACTGAAGAGATGTAATACATCGAAACAGCTGTCTGGGGATGACACAATAATATATATATATATAAATGGCTTGCACACACACACACACACACACAATATATATATATATATATATATATATATATATATATATATATATATATATATATATATATATATATATATATATATATGTATATATGAAGTTTGTATGCATGTATTCCTGTACTTTTATTACACAAGAACTACGCTTCCTTGACTAAAAGATCATGATAATCAGCATCTCATGCGACCAAAACACAAATTCTCAGATCAATTCTATAAAAGAAAATTAATTTTAATAGATTCTTCCAAATTTTTCAATTTCTTTTTTTCTCAATTTTTTTTCTCTTTCATTTGAAATTAATCCAGCTGTCAGCCAACTGACAAACTGTGAGCCTGTAACCTGCAGTCAGTCATAAGTTTGTCCCCAGAGTTTAGGGAGGTGGTCATGTATAAATAATATTTTGCCACCCACCGTATTGGGCGGGGGGTGTGATTTCACAGGAACTAGCAGTAAAACCGGGTGGTTTTATTGCCAGTATAGAAAAATAATGGCTGAGGCATCCGGTTTTGCTCGGGAAAAAAACACATTTTGAAAAAAAAAACAACACAGGAAAGCAAATATATTTTATAGAGATTTTATAAAATTTAAATACAGGGTTGGGGGCGCTGGCGTACACACCCTGGTCAGGCTCGCGCCATCCTGATACCTTCAACATTTTTTTTCTCCAGAATTGAGAATTTGTGTGCTCTCTTCTGACATAATTAGTTTGTACGCCAAAATAGACCATCGGATTTAAGTAATACCCACGTTTAATTGTCGTGTTTCGGTTGGGGTGAGGATGATCCAGTAGGGGCTATTAGTTATTTTAAAAGGAAACTCACAAAACAGGATAGAAAAGTAGTTTGTCCATAAATTGACGTTTAGACATCTTGGGGATCATTGCTATCTGTATAAGATTTGCAGCTTCTAGAATAAATCTGTTTAGGAGTCTATAAGACATGCGCGCAAGATAACAAATATTCATCAGTTTCATAGAACTAAATGTGTGTGTTTGCGATTCTATATGTGTGTGGGGATACATCAATAAGTTCGAAGCCTAATGCTGAAAAGGTATTCATTTTACACAACAAATATTTTTCATCGCTATTTCCTTATTTGTCAATGTACTTGATTCAGTATCGAATGTTCATCACATAGATCGAACATTATGCAGTGAAATTTTCCGATCAGAATTCAGATAATTGACTGAGTGTCAGGCTATGGTCTCTGTGACCCCCTTCGAATACACGTACGTGTATGTTTAGATCAGCATTAGGTATATATATATATATATATATATATATATATATATATATATATATATATATATATATATATATCCATGCGCATCTGTGTGTATGCAGGTGTATATAAGTGAATATATTTATGTATGTGTGCGTATGTATGTATGTAATGGTGTATATAGGTTAATATATATATATGTGTGTATATATATATGTTTGTGTGGGCATGTGTGTATGTGTGTGTTTGCATTTAAATATTTATGAGATTCCTTCGAGTAACCTAATCAGATGTGCCCCGATATATGTATATATATGTATACATATATGTGTGTGTGTATGTGTATAGATATATATATATATATATATATATGTATGTATGAATGTATGTATGTGTAAACTTACACACACGCATATATATATATATGTTTTATATATATATATATATATATATATATATATATATATATATATATATATATATATATATATATATATATATGAGATTGTTTCAAGTCACTTAATATGTTGTGCCCTGATAAAAATTCGATTGTTCTTGATATCCCATTTCTTTACAAATTCAGAACAAGAGACGACCCAAACCATATTTATCGTTTTATCACACGCAAGTTATACAATTTTGAATGATGCTATGTTACTTCTTTAGAGAATATCCCCAAAGCAGATAAACATTTTGACGCTCTCACTTCCTGATGGTTACAATAAGATGAGTAACGAGATCGCCCACGGTTCATTAAAATCTGGGGCACATCATTCAGACATCTCATCTCCTCTTCTTGCACTCTGTTATAAGTATTTATTTCATCAATATCATCAGCAGCAGCCTTTTAGCGTCCGTCGTTAGACATAGACCTTCCCCGAGATTCGCCAGACCTCTCGATCATGAGCGTCTCGGAGCCAGTACGTTCTGAGTTTATCTAGCTCGTCACGCCGTCTCTGTCGACCACAGTTTTGCATATGATCACCGGGGATCCAAGTTGTGAGTTGTGATGTCCATCAGTTGTTTTGTACCCTGACCCAATACGATACGTGATCCATGGTTGCATTTTCTGGTTGGTCGTCTAGAAATTGTCCAGTTCCCTCGGCTATTGCTGAAGACACCAAGACCTGACATACTCTTTTTGGTGCGACGGGGAGGTACTCACCCCAGGAACAGATCCACATCCATCAGGTTTCAGTAAATTGTTGGGTCCCCAGGCACGACAGGCCTGGAAACGGAATAGTCTGTTACACAATTCCTAGTATTGGCTTTCCTTTTATTATTTTTTTGTTGTTGTTTTGTTTTGTTTTTTTTAGTTCTGACTGTACAAGAAGCATTGCTTTGATAGCTAGCTCAAAGATTGGATGATAAAAGACCAAAGGGTAAAAGAGATAACACATATATTGGATACATACAGCTAATATCACTTGGAGCGCTCAATTTATTTCATGATTGTTGCCAAATATGATATTTATATTTTGGTGTAATTGTTGCTGTAATTTTATCAAAGAGATCATTATCCACGTGCCTTGCCTCGTATAATAAAACACCTTTAACCCATTAGCGGTTTTTGATTGAATCATTTTTTTTTCTCCTCGGAGCTCCAATGGCTGACATATATCTATATGCTAAGTTTGATTCATTTCATCATGTTCACTTTGAAATAACATATAACTTCTCTATTACAATTGCTTTTTAATCATTTTTTCTGATGTCTTATTTCCTACATTTTTTTTTCTGTTTGTTTTGGATATTCTGAATTTAATAGAGACTGCGTTCTGTGATATTAGAACTGGTAACTCTCTGTGACTGATTCTCACTACTAGGCTGCAATGGCTCATTACCAATCACGTACAAAATAATTATCTAAATATTATGGTATCTTATCTATCACACAGCAGATGAGATAATGGAGAGTGAAATGAAGCGTGACGTACACACAAAGGAACTATGGGAGGAATGCAGAAATGATTATAGGTATTATTCTGCGCAGGGAGCAGTGGTTAAAAGTTGCCATGTTCCCAAAGATATTTGATCGAATATGATCACTCTCTGAAGGAGAGAATTCTAACTCTCTGAACGAGAGAACGCTCACCTTACGATCAAGAGAATAATCATTCAATGATCAATAGGATGATCACTCTCTGACCAAGAGAATGATATCAAGAGAATGATCACTCTTTGACCAAGAGAATGATTACTCTATCATCGGAAAAATGATCACTCTTTGATAGAGATAGTGTTCTTCAAATAAAGAAACCTCATTATCTGGTAATTTGCAATTCAAAAACCAGATGATCCCAATAATCCTAAGAAGAAGAGTATACAACTAATGCATCCGCCCAATAGTCACTAATGGAGCTGAAACATGGAACCTAACCAAGAGACAGACCTGCTAATTGAGAAGCATGCAACGTGTGCAGGAGAGAATCATGCTCAATCTTACATAGAGAGATCACAAGACACCACCAGTAAATCATGAAGAAAACGGGAGTCCGTGACATAATAGAAACTATTAAAAAAACTCAAATGGTAATTGGCTGGCCATGTTGCAAGAATGAAAGACAACCGATGGAAATCACTACTCACGACATGGATCCCCAGAGATCACATGAGAATATAAGATGGAGAGATGAACTCGACAAATTCAGAAAATACTGGCTCTGCGACGCCCATGATAGAGAATTATGGCGAATCCATGGGAAGGTCTATGTCCAACAACGGACGTTAAAAGACTGATGATGATGATGATGATGATAGAGTTCATTATAATTGTTTTTAACCGATTAACTGAGAATAGCGGGAATTTTCGTCATTGCATTTGTATGACTGACTCGATAGAATTTCTGTTTTATTGTGATTGATCGCAACTCAGTTCTACTGTGAGTCAGGGCTCTTATTTGGCAATGGATTATCTTGCAAACTACTCTACGCCCCCTTCCACAGTTGATGGGTTTATTTACATTCATGAAATAAAATAGATTAAACGCAATTAGTGGACCCGTCCGAAGAAACTACCTGTATTTTATTCGTTGTGGACTCTTCCACTTTCAACTTTCGAAATGTGCACTTGTGTAAACTGTTATCAAAAGGCCAAGGTGATATAACATTAAGGAAATCTGCATTCAAATGAACAAGATAAGCTTTCAACGTGAAATCAACCATGATATGCATGATATTACACACGTATCACTTTCCATGACAGTGTTGTTCTGGTGCAAAACTTTAAAGCTTTCAAAGCCTCAATCATCTCCTCTTACACCATCTCAAATAGCCGTCCCTAACCAATGCCTGATTCTCCTCTTTTTAAAAGTATGTAAAGGATTTGAAACTGATGAAACTATCTATGCTATCTTGTTTAACTTCAAACACTTCTTTCTTCTTCCCCTCTCTCTTTCTCTCTCTCTCTCTCTCCACACCCCTTCATTCTCTCTCTTCCTCTCCATTCTCCCCCGTCCCCCCTCTTCATTATTTCTCTCTATTCCCCTTTCATTCCTGGTTTCTCCTTCTCCCTTTCTATCTCCCTCTCTCTATAGTTATATCCACTCCACTCTCAATATCGACCCACTTCTTTCTCTCTCTCTCTCTCTCTCTCTCTCTCTCTCACTTCCCTCTCCTTTTCTTCCTTTCTCTCTTTCCCCTCTCTCTGTAGATATATCTACTCCTCTCTCAAAATCGACCCACTTCGTTCTTTCCCTCTCTCTCTCTCACTTCCCTCTCCTTGTCTTCCTTTCTCTCTTTCCCCTCTCTCTGTAGATATATCCACTCCTCTCTCAATATCGACCCACTTCGTTCTTTCTCTCTCTCTCACTTCCCTCTCTTTTTCTTCCTTTCTCTCTTTCCCCTCTCTATCCTTCTTTTACTGCCCCCCCCCTTCATTATTCTTCTCTTCCTCTCCTTTTCCCTTTTCTACACCCCCCATCCCTCTCTTTTATCAGAGACATCATGGATAAATCCCAGTCGTAGAAAACGAGATAACGTCATAGATTTTGACAAGTAAAGACACCTTGTGTGTTCGTTTCATTTCTACTAAAATCCCTGAGTGAAAAGGCGAAGGCAATAAGATACGAACCTGTTGAATAATGTAGATTAATATCATGTGATTAACATTTAAAGAATTTATGTTGGCTATGTGGTAGAATATGAGACTGAAGTCCTCATTGCATGAGGTAATTTTTCGAGTGCTGGCTTAGGTGAGAATTATCATAAATTTTAGATTTTAAGCCAAGGAAAAGACATATACCCCTGTAAGAGTCAGTTTAGCTCCCAAAAGGCTTGAACCGTCTGCATAAATGCAGAGGTCATAGCAAGAAGCTACGAATTCAAACAGATACCGGGTTTAGAAATTACGTCTTTTCAGGCAGATCTGCCCCTACCGGGAACAAGCTATCAAATGCCACAGCCTCTTTTCCAAACATGTTTAAACCAAATCGTGATCATCATTTCAATATCCAGGCTGGGTACTCTTCAGTAGTGAGTAAGTTAATTAACAACATGGATCAGATTGAAGAATAAGGTCGAGGTGAAAATCGAACTCATTGCCCTCTAAAACATAGGGTGGCTCGCTTAGCATGCGACTGTTCTTACCACTAAACAACTGAAAAAACTCAGTGGCATTCCCAATCCAAGATTTCCTCTGCGCCATGTTTGTTATCAACTGATAGTTCGATTCAATCCAATTTTACTTTCATTTATTTTAGGAGATGAAATCGTTAACAATTTTTGGCTCTATTCAACATCTTAATTCTAATTGCTTTTTATTGCATCGAAACTCAGGCTGGGTAAATTTAATCTTTGAAAAAATCTCAGACGCCGGATGTTTGAGTACAAATTTTTCAACTGAATAATTAATCACATTAGGACTCCATAGGTTGATCTTACCAAACTAATATTGCTCTGCTTGAGATTCATATACATACCATGTGATAAAATATCAAAGTGATTGAGTTTCATTAGAGAGGTCTTTAAAATTTCATACTAATTTGAAGAAATAAAACTAAAGAGAATAACATTATGGCTCTTTGAAAATGGTCTCAATGTACATACAAAAACAAAAACATTTTTTACTTCCACAAAACAATGATAAGACTAATTGAATTATAAACTACTTCTTTATCTTGAGCTTAGTGTGCTGTTCTTTTTAAATATTTCTTTCCAAATGCCATGATACATTATTTCACTTGTGAGTGTGTAGCTTGAACAGTTATTTTGAAAAACGGTTAATGATTGTTACTGTTGTAGATTTAGGTAAAGAAATACAGAACAAACATATGCTGTGACGGAAAATTCTATGATACCATTGAACAGTTCAAATTTTTTATCAAAGCCATTTTTTTCTTAGCCATGATTTTACAAGGGTTACAAATTGCTATTTCCAATTGTTCACTTACTTCTCTTTGTAAAAGGGCACATTCTGTCCTGTCCCAGACAATATACTCATATTTCTGATAGGATCTTATTCATTTATTTCTCTTTAGCTTCAGAATGAGTTAACAAGCTTAATAATAATCTTATGCATTTAATAACTTTTCATCATTTGATTTATGGATAAATGTACAGGTCTGATCGATCATTCGATAGGAAAACCGTCTCGTAATCAAGATCTTTTGTCAGTATGTCGTGTTTGAGGCGATTCATTAAAAAATTGGAAAAGGGGTTGATCAATTAAAAGAAATGAGTGGACATAAACTAAGGGATCATTTTTGCAAAAACATTACAAATTGACTCTCCACTAAAAACCGATTTAGGAAAAGAATTTTCAAAAAACAAAGAAACATATTAAGAAGTAAATATCGGTATGGCCTGTACGCGTGATACACACACACACACACACACACACACACACACACAAACACAAACACAAACACAAACACAAACACACATAGCCAATTAGCCAGACAAGCAAAACAACTTGAAAACTGAAGACCTGTGTTGACGGTTTTAGTTGACGGTTTCTAATACACAGTCAAAGCAGTTATTATAAATTCTCAGAGGTGCGTGTGGCCTAATGATTAGCGACACTGAAAATGGAATCGGCGAACAAACTAAGTTCAAACTCTGCCTGAGACAGCTTGCGTGAATTTCACACTAATGCCCTTGAGAAGAGCATGAATATATTTCCTCCCTCTCTCGCCAGGCTATTGATGAATAGCAGGGCGAACTGGTCTCTTCAGCCTTAGCTGAGAATGTCTCGCAGACCAATAACTTCAAACTGGAGATGTCCGAGTACTTGTCCAGCATCGTAGTTTTGGGGGCTCTGGTGAAGCAAACCGAAACTGAATTATTATGAATTGCTCAAGTATGAGATTGAAGGGAGAAAAAACGGGCATGAAATGACACGAGCGTTGTCTCCTCTCTTCCCGACTTATATATATATATATATATATATATATATATATATATATATATATATATATATATATATATATATATATATATATATATTCAGATTTATAAGAAATTCCAATAAGACGACATCTACGCCCTCTATGCCTACAACAGGTCACAAATTGAGTCTGGATAATTGTCATGGTTTCTTATGTTACTTGGACGAAATTTTCATTTTTATCCAGTTGCTCCTTAATCTGGTCCCATCATCAGTCATCCAAATAGTTGTTCCATCGATAGCTTGGTAGCATAGAAAAAGATACAGTCTGGCAATTGCTGCGACTGATTATCATAGCCAGTGACGAAATATATGGCAATGTAGTACAGGTTCGTATACAATAGTTATATGCAGGGGCAAACTAGATTTTCAATAGATTTTCGATACAAAAATGATTGTTTTGTTTTTTTTTCAGTTATATATATATATATGATTTGACTTGGGAACTTAACTAACCACCTCATTTAAAGGAAAAACGAATTTTTATTGATTATTTGTCTTCTCTTCACTCTCTCCCCTCGCCTTTCTCTGTGTCCCCTCCTTTCCTTCTCTTCTCTTTCAATCAATTTACCGTTTTCATCCCCTTTCGTAACTCTCTCCCTCTCTCTCTCTCTCTCTCTCTCTCTCTCTCTCTCTCTCTCTCTCTCTCTCTCTCTCTCTCTCTCTCTCTCTCTCTCTCTCTCTCTATTACTATCCATCAATCTCTTTCTGTTTTTCTTCCTGGCTTTTCCCATTTTTCTCCATGTTCTTTTTTTCCCGACTTGTTTCCCTCTTACCCTTGTTTTCTTGCCCCTCCCTATTTCCCTCTCCCCATCAATACACTGCAGTTGTCAAACAGTCGTTAATTCCTTTCCAATCTTAAGTAGATGTGGGCATTTATAACGCTCTTGTTTTTCGTGTCCATTGATTATCTAGCCTTATATCTGTTTGTTTGTTCAGATTTACGACGCCATAAACCAGTCTAAGTCTTTATTACTTCCCTTGGGAGAAACTCTCCTGTCCAATAGTGACGCTTTGTAATGTTACTTAGTCTGACACAATAACCAAATACGAATGGAAATTATTGGCCAGCTCTGTTCTCTCCGAGGGAAGCTGATTATCAATTGATACCAGTCATATAAGAATAAGTGGCTGCTTTTTTTTTACGGTATCTGTCATCGTCATCAAACCCATCAATTAACGTTTTTGTTGTTTTTTTTCCATTTACTTCATCGCAATTTTTTTCTTATTAATTAGACACGTTTGGTTTCGTCCCCGGTTTGAAGTACATTCGCATTGTGTTCGATTAGCTGGAAATTAGCCAAGTTTAAACAACTTCTAAAGCGATTTGAACTTATTTCCAGCTTATTACTAGACAAGCGAATTCCCCGATACCCTTGGAGCAGCAGCGTTTTTGCGCAGTTTGTTCTCGATGTTTCAGACTTTCTTCATCTCCTCGAACAAAGAGAACTTTTCACTGATTAAATCTGTATACGTACCTTCGTTTACAATGTTCGCAACATTTACACTGGTCACCATTTGGGAATTTTTTCGACCCATGCGATGACTTTATATTTTTTCTCATTAGACGGCATTGGAAGCGTTTAGCTTTCAATAACTTAGATGCAAGGAGGTGCAAACCAGTTCTAAATGTATGTAGCTCAAAAGACGCAATTTGCTGATTCATACCTTCGCTGAGCGCATTTTAATAAACCCCACCGACTCAGCGCCAGACTTAGAGCCTGAAACATAATGGCTGGTAATTATACTGACAACAGTGCGGGTTACATTCCGTTTTAGTCTTCTAATAACGTCTGCTATTGAAACTATATTTAACGCCATGTTTAGTCTAGAGGGGTGTTTCCTTCTCATTATTTTGACGTATCTCTTGATAATATACCCCCGACACCCAGCTCCTGTCTTGTCCATTCAAATCATTTGCTAACAAAATCGGTCGCCAGGCCAAAAGAAAATATTATTTTATCGGTGCCTAACTGCGCATGCGTCGGCGCCCCTGTTCCTGAGTCTTGTATTTACACAGAAGATAAAGAGTTAGCATCCATTAAAAAAGCTTTCACTTCTATCTTCCAGATCTGTTAATTGAATAAGGGGTTACAGTATGTCACCTTTGTGTCTAATAACACTTCGTTTTGTGGTATAAACACAAACGCCTCGTTTCGTGGGCCTTATTTACAGCAACAATTGTAATCATGGCCAACCTTTCAGTTTAGTTTCTGTACCAGAAAGAAAAAATTCCAAGATCAATCCTTGACTGACAATGTTTACCCTAGGTTTGTTGAACGTGTACACCAGTGATTCAACATTGAAAGTGTCAACTAACTTTTTTATAACCTTTTTTTTATTTTCATTTAGAAATCTCACGTTGTCGTTCGGGAGAGAAGGAACCTAAACAAGGCGTTCTATTCTATCGAAAATTACCTTTTACAGCATATCACGTGATACACTCATTCTTGAATTACCATTAAGGTTATTATGCGTCTTGTATGCCATCATATATAGTATTTTTCTCATCAAAATTAGTTTTAATCACCAATCCTTTATTTAAAGCTTATTCGTAATGAAGGAGAACTTTTTTTTCATAAGGAATGACTTTCAGTCATAGCAACTTGGCCATTTTTTCTTATCTGTTCACTATATTTTCTGTGTGTTTGTCTCTCAAATTAATGCTTGATTCAAGCATGCTTGTAAAATCAGCAATCAATGCAGAAACTTTGTTTCGAAAAATGTAATTGAAATTTCTAGTGTTATTCCTTGCTGGCATGATTTAGTCATTTAGTAGTTAACTGCCATATCAACGACATATTGCGTTAGGAAAGCCTGCTAATAGAAATAGGATTTAGCATGTGTTCCAGCCACTGCTTCAACGCCTTCAGTGCTACATTGGATAGAGCAAGATATACCGGAACAAAATAAGAACGTCCTATGCTCAGTGCCACAAGACAGACATCGAGTCTGGAGCCCTGCCATTGTTATTTATGTTACCTTAAATGAAACCGTGGAATGGACACACATGCGTGTCCGAGGCAGCATACCAAAAGGCACATATATGCGTCGTGAGACAGTGAACGTGTTAATTACACAGGATGACCAATACAAAAACCAGATCAGCCGATCTTAGAGGTGAAAGAAAAATTACCGAGGATGATTTCACCCTTGTCTACGGAACTCGATTGGCAATTAGGATTTTGGCAAAAGTTGACTAATAAATGAAAGAATATTGAATCACCATCAAAGTTACAAGTTATTACGTCTACATCAACAGTACTAACTCGTCATTAAAATACACTCTTAATTAGAATTGTTTTCGTATTGAAGCGAAATTTTGAGTTGAAAAACGCATAATTGCATGACTGCTTTGCACGTAATCTTTTTTTGATAAGACTTTACAAGAGAAAACATACTGAAGGAACAAATATAACACGGTTCTCTACATCAAGGCATTTCAAATGGAAATATATCATTTTAATGTGCTGTTTCATATTGAAACAGAAGTACCTGTACGAATAACCTGAAATAACATTATTATTATTATTATTATTATTATTATTATTATTATTATTATTATTATTATTATTATTATTATTATTATTATTATTATAATAACTTGTAATAGTTACCCTGTCTACTGTGTGTGTTCAAGGAACCATCAATTCAGTTTTATTAACAACGTGACTAGACTGAAGTTTTCGAAGCGGGGAAAACATTTATTGGTTTCTCCAGAAAAATATTTTTCCTCGATTTTATTTTTTTCTTCTTTTCTTTCTATTTCTTGTATTTCTCTTTTTTCCTTCTTTTTTCTTTTTTTCTTTTTTCTCTCCTTCATTCTTCTCCTTTCTTTTTTTATTTTTTCATTTAGCTTCCTTCTTTCCTCTTTCTTTTTCTTCTTCTATGTAAAATCGAAAATGTCGAAGGTTTGAGGAAATTTGTTCGTTTAGGTTTAAGAGGGATGATACTTCTAATCTCTGCGACTCCCTGCCATTCTCTGACACACTTTAACGGAATATTCCGATGCAAAATCTATCTCTGCCTCTCGTCAATGAAATATTTCAATCCGAATTTTGCATCGAAATAGTTCAATAACGTGTGATAAGAAATAGCTAGTAGTATCATTGGTGAAAAGAACTACCGGTGTAAGGGTGATACCAACAGTTTAATTTTTCAGTCTATTTTTTGTGATTCAGTAGGAACTTATGCATCAAGACAAAACAATCATTTTTACGATGAGGGGCTTGCATAGTATTTTCTGGAAACGATGTTTTGCAACGGACGAATTTCAAGCCTATATCAAAATATCAATGTCTTTTTTCAAATATTTCTTTGATAAGAAAGTTTGTTGCTACGTCGTTAAAATCCGTGAAAAATGGATAGTTGGTGGTCAGGATTGAAGGCAATAATTACTGACAGAATAGGGATATTATATGTATCGTGTGAATACATTGCAAATAATTTTACCATCCGAATGCATTATAAATGGTTTAATATGAAAACGTGTTGAAAAGAAAGGGATTGTCAGTGGTCAGGAATTATCTCAAGCATTACTGACGGAAAAGGGTTGTAAGTGTGCATCTGTATGAGGGCTTGAAAGTGAGATGATAGAATAAAAAAACGAAAACATGAACTATTTTTATGAGAAGTAATTGTTGATCAAGTTATATTTTATATTTTATTGATGAATGCTTTATTTTCCGATCAACGCTATTTACTCACTGCCAGGCCGAAATCGGTCAGAGCAAAAAGTTATGATAAAAAGCAATTCATAAATTAAGATGAAGGTAAATAGTAGACATGAAATATGACTCCTATACCCCCCCCCCTGTTTCATTAAAATCAAAGCTAAACAGAATGGAATTCATCTCTTCAAACAATATTATTCCCAAACTGCATTTCCCATTTCAACTCCTTTATTATTATGGGATTTGAAAACTTTAGCAAAAAAGTCGGTCTGAGTTGCGATGGATGAAAGTGGGATAAATTCGTCTTCAGTTTTTGCGTACATCACTGTGTCACTGTTATTCGTGCATGACATCATTGGTTTTGATCTGGTCATTGGCATCCGCCATTGTTATTACATGTAAAAATAGAGTCAAAACTCAATTGTAGGAGTTGAACAAAAAAATAAGGTGATGGCTGTTATTAACACTTCCTTCCAAATCGCCTTTTAGCCATCCTTTCACATCGTTTTAGCCAGCCTTCTTTATTACTTATAAGCTATCCTTTCTAATCACTTTTTAGCCATCTTTCCTCGTCGTTTTTAGCCATCCTTATCACTTCTTTGCTACAATTCCTTATCACTTTTCAACTATCCTCTCTAGGTAGAAATTCTGTTGGTTGGTGCAACCTTCTAATCTTTCTCTTTAAAACTTGTACCGTCAATTTCAATATTGTCTGGGGTTTTTTTCCCAATCACATTCTTCTTTATATCTATATCCTAAGCTTGACTTAATCCGACACAAGGTCATGGTAATGGTGGGGTATCAAAGGCTCGAACACACTAGAATTAACATTTGCGGTAAGAGGCACTTTTTTACTTCCTTTAGTAAAGAGCCACATATCTCACGTTCAGTATGTACGCATCTTACCTATGATATATAATATAAGTGTACATATGTAGGTACTTCAGTAAGCCCGTGGCCTTATGATTAGGCAAAAACACATTTTTTACACAACAATTTTTTTTAATTTTTCAACATAATCCCCTTCCTTGTACACGCTCTGAATTCAATGGTGAATATTGAACATAGACCGAACATTACTCAGTGGAAATATCAGATAAAAATTCGGCTAATGACAACGTGCCATGCAAGGATCCTTACTAAGGTGTGGTTACATATATGTATATGATATATAACGTGTGCGTTCATATATGATATATAACGTGTATGTACAGAAATATAACGCATTTATAAGTGTATATGTGTATCATATATACACACACACATATATACACACATATACTAACACATACATATACGCTCGCATTTATATATTCACACACACGTGCATATATATATATATGTATATATATATATATATATAATTCACAATTGTGTTGATACTTATCAGTGTCTAGCTGCCATTGCAGTCAGTGGACAATGGTTTCATGAAACTAATCAGCACCAACAAAATTGGAAATATCTATCTAGGTAAAAGTCAATTTGAGCGTCTCCCTTGATGTTATCTTGAAAAGTTTTCGGTGAGAAGCTCAAATTTTACACTCTTTTTCAAAATATCAAGCATTATCACCACAGATAGAGCAACCCCTAAAAACAGTGTATATACATAACGTGTACAGGCACCAACATCTGTATTACCGTCGGGCGTAGTTTAGAATTGAATTCAGTCTTATTGACAAGATGATTTTTGGTAGGTATCATGGAAGTCATGTTGGGTAAGCTGATTTCTCTTAAACCCTGGTTCACAAATTGAATGCGAGTCTACCGGAGAGACTGCTAGATATAATCTGAGAGCGGGGGCGATAAAGGAAGATGCTGACCACTTTCTTTTCCGCTTGTGCGTCGTGTTAATCTGTGGAAGTAATCTGCGTAGATAGGAGATAATTACTCGCCGTCCTTCGCCCGAAACGCCGCCCCAGGGTGGTTGGTGGAGAGGGACCAGTCGTAAATCAACCTATGCCTGATTAATGCAGATTAAAGTCTTTGTCCATTCTTTTATCCGCAGCTTGAAGAAAAAAAAAATCTCTCGATGCTTCCTCCCCGACCCCGGGGGTCGACCTGAAACGATTGCCTTGTCTCATAAACAAGACTAGTCCTTTTCTACAACACCATCGCATTAATCACATTTTCGAAGTCATAGAACGTGGCTTATATCCGACCATTTTGTTGAACGTCTGAAATTGAAACTGGTCGTAAATTTTGTCGGAAATATGTGTTGCGATCGGGAATAGACGCGCCAGACGACATGGTTAGGTGATGAACTTGGAATAGAATTGCTAGATGGTAGCGGCGGCAACAGTGTTAATGGATAATGGTAGCGGTGGTATTGGTGGTGGTGGTCGTCGTAACAGGAGGAGTTGACAATGTATGATTGAAGGCATTTGAGATCATCGAACGGTGGCCAATAACGACTGAACTCACTGATTCGCGTCAATGACAAAAACTCGTACAATCGACCAATCAGTGGACCGATTAAATTCTGCCCGAGATTATTATAATTACTATAAGTTGTCTCAGTATCGGTGGTATTATCCTCGTTGTTGGCACGAAGAATGGACTCGGTGAGCCGAGGTCGAACTCAGGCTGTGACGGTTTGTGTCCGCTTCGCACTAATGCTCATGGGAAAGGCATGAATCCATCTGCTCGTCCCGCCCTGCTTATTAGTGATCTAATGTAGGGTGAAGTGGGTGACGCCACTTCTTGTGCTTATCGCTTCTAAGTCTTTTTCGCTTATCCTGAATCGGTAGTGAGTCAGAGAAACTTGTGATATGCCGAGCCCGGTTAGAGATGACTGAAGCTTGAAGAGCATTAACTAACCATCGTTATTGTCGTCATTGAAACAGTCTTTTCTTTTTTGCTTTTGTAGTTTGTTTTTTTCTCTTTCATGAACTAAGGTAAAAGAAATACCGAAAAACATTTTGCAAGCAATCAATATTCGATGAATAATGATGTGTGTCTAACATTATGCGCATTTCGGTATTTTTCACGACATACAACGAACACTATGGCGGTTTGCATTAATTCGGGAAAAAAAGGCTTGTTGCTCTTTAGTTCGGGGACATAAGGTAAATTCCTTGGCAATAAAACTAGTGTCTCGTTTCAGCAGACGATACTTGAAACTGATTTTGATTGTTTTTGTCAAACCTCTTGAATTGCTGTGTTTTGACTTTTTTTCGCTTGTCACAACAAAGACAATGACCACAAGAAAAAAAAAAACAATGACGTCATGCGCAAATAAAAGTTACGTGCGATAACGAAGTCACTCTCTCAATTCACGTCGACTTATTTTATTACAGAAACTACTAATAAAGGTAGTTTTTGATCTATATAAAAAAAAAATAGGTACATATATTTATTTTTCTTTTCGGTGAACATACTGCTAAAATTTTTTCTTGGTGATATTTTGGCTTTACAGGTCAACGTTGTTCAAACTGAATTAGAATAATATTACAAAGGAGTTGAAATGGGGCATTTAGTTTTGGAATGAGAGTGTATGGAGAAATTAATTCTGTTTATCTTTTAGATTTTAATGGAGCAAGGAAGTCTGTCTCTACTACAACCAAGCTTCTTTTTCTTTTATTTCGTTTGAGACATTTACGCACACTTACGCCTTCTATTCCAACTAAAGATTTTTCTAATTTTGAGGAAATAGACTTAAAAGTATTATTTTCGTCAAAAAACAGGTTTGGTTAGTTGCTCACTAGAAATTACGTAGTGAGGGTGGGGCTAGGTGGGCCAGTTAGCAAAATGAAGAAACTTCTTTGGTAAAGAATATTGATATTTTCTCACAGAATTTTTTTAGATGAGGGAATATCTTTGAGGTATTTTTTTTTTCTTGCAGACTTCTGTCCTCATCTTGGTTCGTTTTTTGAACACAACGTTTCGGCCGTTTTACCCTACAGCCGTCTTCAGGTGATGAATGGGCGTATTTTTGTTTTTCTTATCATCGGAACGGAAAAACGCCCGTCTTATCGGTTGCGTGGAAGCGTTTGCATTGATATGAGAAAAGAAAGGAATTCACCCATTTATCGCCTGAGGACGGTTGTAGGGTACAACGGACGAAACGTTGTGTTGAAAAAATTAACCAAGATGTGAACAGAAGTCTACAAAAGAATTTTCATAATAGTAATACTGGAAAGAAAGTTGGTGCGACTTCGGCACAAAATATCAGTATTTCAAAGATGATTCATGAAAGACTAACATTGATACATTCCGGAAACGGAACAAATATGATTGTATTTTTCTATTTACTTCTTCCTATTACAGTACAACAATGTTGCCTTGTATAAATTTTGAAGAAAATGGCTCACCATTACTTTTTTTATAAATCGTTCGAGTTATTTCATCATTCTCTTCTGATACTTATAAGTAATCCATGTATGCTATGTGTACATGTATATAGACATATATATCAATCATATGTATTTTAGGCCTGATTGCAGAAATTTTTAACGAGCAGTTGAAAATGGGGCCTCTATTTCCCATCTGGTTCGGGTTTGTTACAAGTTTTGCTCGAGCTTGTCCACAATATATTATCCAAAAGAGCTCACTCTCACATTTCCTAAATCGTCCATTTTGATTAAGTAGTAACAATGCAATTTGTCGTGTTAGAAAAGGAATTTGGTTGCTATATATCTACAATATTTCATTCCAACGTAAGCTAACTAATTTTCAGTGTAATATACGCAAACATCAAGAATAAATGATTTTTTTTATAGATAGTACAAAATAATTTACTAGTAATGGAGCTAAACTAGCAAGAACACTTAATGGAGAAAGTTTTTTTTCTTGCGTATGTAAAGGCCAGAAAAGGCAAAAGAGTAGAGCGACCTCAATCGAATTTCCACGGGATTGACATTATTTGTGTGTGTATGTGTGTCTGTGAGTGTAATTCGATCTGTTCATTCTCACCACTGAAGATAATCCACATCCATTCATTTGAATTTAAATGGGGTCGGTTAATAGTATATATGTACGTATGTGTCTATATGCATGTATATGTACATATGTATTTATGTATATATATATATATATATATATATATATATGTGTGTGTGTGTGTGTGTGTGTGTATGTGTATGCTTGGGAGAACGATAATAAGATATCCACTAAATGTGTTTATATGTATTAATGTATCAACTAGATCTTGGGTCAAAGAAAGCGTCCAATACCATCAGTAGAGCTGCTATAAAATAAGTAGAGATTTTTTTCGATGGTTCATAACAGATTGTATGTGCTGTTTCACTTTTCTTTCGAAAATCTTGTGTTAAGTGAAACTGAATGTACAATCTGTTATAAACCATTGAAAAGATTTTTACACGTATATTCTATATACGTACATGCATATATATATATATATATATATATATATATATATATATATATATAGTGTGTGTGTGTGTGTGTGTGTGTGTGTGTAATTCGATCTGACCATTCTTACTGCAGAAGAGAATGCACTCCCATTCATTCATAAATGAATGGGGCCACCCGAGTACGTATGTATGTATGTATGTATGTATGTATGTATGTATGTATGTATGTATGTATGTATGCATATTTTTGTATGTAAGTGTATATATATATATATATATATATATATATATATATATATATATATATATATATATATATATATATATATATATATATATATATTTATATATATACATATATATATATTGTGGATGCAAAGTGATCCGACGGAATGTAGATGTGGGTATATGTGTTTATGTGGGTGGTTGTGCATGTGCATGTGTGTGTGGGGGTGTAAGTTTCATTCAAGATGATGGACAAGTAATTTTTTTTTCAACTTTTTAATCAACTTGTTGACGTTCGAGGTATGTGCAAGTTGCCGGGCTTTTGGAGTCTTCTAGCCCTGTAAGGCAGTCCATCTTGGGCGTGGTCTAGCAGCCCAACCCATCAACCTCACTCCCAACTGAAACTACAACGCTGTCCTATGCTTCACAAGGGGTCCACAGGAATAAACAAATAGTATAGGAATCATGAAAAAATATTTCTTTCTCTGACTCATTCTTATTTTTGTTGCTATAAACATCTACAATATATAGAGAAAAAATCTCTAAATACACAGCATCTATATTTTGCCAGATGTCATTCCTGAATCTAGAATGCTATCGCAGAAAAAAACATGTAAATATACAATATATATTTATTTATTTAGCTGAAATCCTTGCTAGCAAGTCGCAAAGGATTTTTTTTCCATAGCCATAAAAACTCAATATTTAGCTCAGAAATAGCTAGATTGTAACCCCATTTACTGCCATATATCTCGCTATATTGTTGCTGTTGGACATTACAAATCTAAGATAGACTCTTTCTTACTTTAAATCTAATAGGATATCTAAATATTTTAGCTTCTATACAAAATCAAATTATTTTAGAAGTGAGTTAACTCGTTATTATCTGAAAAAAAAACAATGATTTAAAAAAAAAACGCCAACAGTTAGGATAATCAATTAAAGGGGTTAATTTAAACTGTTAAAAAACTTGGGAATTCATAAGGAAGGAAAGTGTTTATCAACAGACCGTTTTTGAAGTCTCTCTCTTTCTATTGAAAATTTCTCATTTCTCGTATTTACTGCGTTAATGTAATGGACCGGAAATGACAATGAAAGCCTTTGATTCTGATTATACCTGGTCATGAATTTCCGCCACTTGTCAAAACTCCACCTCCCCCATGCATTCTCCCCCTTCCCAGATAACAAGCGCTGGATAAAGGCTTCTTTAAAAAGCCCTCAAGAAAACATGACCCATCGGGGGAGGGGGGTTGGAAATTAACCTGACATGTTATGTTTCACGCCACAAAACCTACACAAGTTGACACTTAGGAAAACAACTCTGACTTTATATAATCTTGATTTCTTTCTTTTTTTCCCGAACGTACTTACACCCGCGACTTTTACTCGTGCTAGACTGACTGCAAAGACGAAGGACCAATGCCTTGATTTGAACCAAGACGTTTTGTCTGTAGAGTGAAAACACGAGTTGTCTTATTTTCTTTCTTTTTTTCATTTTTTTGGCGAAGCATTGTAATTATATCGGATAGTTGAATGAAGACCATTCTTGTCCCTACTGTGATGTCACCTCTTGCCACTTCGGTTCGACTAAGGGGTATTATGAATGCCGTGTAAGCAGTTGAATGACGTCGGGATCGATTTGAAAAGTCAAATTGAAGCTGTAGTAACATTTGGTGAAAGACAGAATTTAGGGCTAAACTAATCATGATATTTCGTACAGTATCGAGCAGGTTCAAATACGTTAACTGATGTCCCATCTCGCCGAGAACAGTCCATTCATTACACCATTCCAAGAGTCACTGGAGCTCTGACCTTCGCCTTGAAAAGACCATGTATGTATGTATGTATGTATGTATGTATGTATGTATGTATGTATGTATGTATATGTATAAATTGTGTCATCCACAGACAGCTATTTTGTTGGATTACAACTCTTCAGTGAGGCTATAGACTATCCATTATCCCATCCAGTACCACGAGGTAGGATCGAAACCTTCGCTTCACACCCAGAGGCTAGCATCCTACCTCTGCCCCTCGCAGAACTGGACGGTCAGCAAGGTTGAATTTAAGCGATATATTCACTCACGCATGAATTCCCCATCCACTAGAATGCTCTATTCCTAAGTTGGATGGTGTATATATACATATATATGTATATATATGTATATATATATATGTATATATATATATGTATATATATATATATATATATATATATATATATATATATATATATATATATATATATATACTTAGATCGTTCTATATTCCACGATCCTTAAGCAAGCTGCATGGATAAGAAATAAAAAATAAGTCTCCAACACGATTTGAACGCACCTCCCCTGTTCTTTGAGACCTGTCTGACTGGGACATCGCCTTACAGATTTGGCTTAAAGAGCTAACCAGCAGGTATAATTTAGTCGTAAATTCTGACTTGACTTGAAACATTTAAAAACTCTATGAAGAAGGGGCACGTTTTTCTAAAGCCCGTCTTCTGAAAATTTTCTCTTCGTATTGAAAAAATTTCACCTCTCTCGTATTCACTACGTTGATGTAATGAGCCGGAATTGTTCAAGTCATCCGAATTTCTTTGACGTCATTTTTTTATTATTATTATCATTATTATTACTATTATCATCATCATCATCATCATCATCATCATCATCATTATGATAATACTCATCATTATTATTACTATTTTTATTATTATCATTATTGTTGTTGTTGTTGTTGTACAAACTTGAATGTAAATGTGCGTCATATACAAACATTAACTATTAATGTTAACGAAGACCACAAACCCAGTCACGAAACACATGTGGTTGTTATTTCTAAATTCTATCATTATGCGTGATAGTTCTTGAAAGCATTGGCGTCTGTTTCTACTTTTCTAGGGTGGGGGTAGGAAAAAAAGGATATATTTCAAGGAGAAGTGGCGAAAGAATATATTCGGAATATAACTGAGCGGCAACCCTGTTGCCAGCTAAGAATAATACCATCTTTTTATATACGTACATTAGGTTACATAAGTAGTTACACAAAGACAATTATACATCACCATTATCCTTTATTGAAAGGTTCCAACTTATAAACCTCCTCGGCCTGGGCGAGAATGCTTGACCCATGAGGAGCACATTCTCTGTTTGAGGACGCCCATGCTTGTGAGAACTTGCACGCGAGAACATAGCAGATCTTTCAAGAGCAAGACTGGCCGTTCGAAGGCTTGAAATCAACTTTATCTTGGAATTTTCATCTGGGGAGTATTATGAGGCGAATATTGAAGACTCTGTAGCACCAATACTAACCACTATGGAGAAAGGCTCAGGTTGATCTAGTTGTTCATCAATAAGTCTCTTTAATAGCGATATGTACTCGTTAGAAAAATGCCGTATTGTGGCATTACATGACACACTTGTTCAGGCATGAGCAGCCTTTCTGATCTAGTCGGCCATTTGGAATTTTTCGTCTTTATTCAAGCCACATTCACTTAAAATGTCGATCGCATTGCATTTATTTCTATTTTAGTCAAACATGAATTACAAATATTATATAATTGATTTGTGAAGCTCAAATAAATAGTAATCATACTGAATAAATCATGAAATTAAAATTCGGGGAAAAAATTTATAAGTTTTCAAATAAATACTTGGAGAGGCTGCAGGCCACAAAAAATGTTGGTTGGGGGCCAAATCTGGCCCATAGATGTCTGTATGTGTATTTGTTGGAAATAATTAAAGGGTAAAGATAATTTTTATACTAACCGTACTTTCAGCCTGATTTCAACTGACTAATGCCGTAGTTGATGACAAGGCTGATAACACTGTTGAGGATTCATTTCACTTATCTATTTCAACAATCTTAATTTACGTATTTCCCATCATATCAAATGACAATTATTCAAACGGAAATGACTCACCTGTATCAAGATGACCGAATGAACATTTAAGTAAAATCAAAGCTTATTGTAGTGAATACCCCGGTCTGTTCAAATAAGGAACAAAACTGACCTTTTAGCTTGCAGCCTTCTCCGTAAATCAATGAGCTATACGAGACGCAACCCAAAAGTTCAAAGAATTTATTATTTTTTAGTTCCTTTGATAAAACATTGCCAATTATCATTGAATCATTTTATCTTAATTAATATTTGCTTTTTATCGCCACTCACAGATCGACATTCTACGGTCAGACCGAAAAAAAAAGTATAAGCTACCGCGAGATTAGAACTCGAATCATTTTTTTCTCGGGAAGCTACAGCTGCCTTATCGATAAGGCAACAGAGGCCACCTGCTGCACCCGTTCAAAACTAATCAAATAGCGCTTCTTTATTTTCCTCGAACGCCAAATACACCGCCGTTTTTATTCACATTCACAAATAGTTACAGTTGTGATATTTTTTATATTTCTCAGCTGAATCATTGTGACTTATTATAATTTTTCAAGAGTATTTCATTCATTTTAATTCCAGTTGTCTCTTATCGCAACTCTCTGACCGTCATTCTAAAGTCGTTAGTAAGTAACTCGGTAAACAATGAGCCTGATCATGAAAAGAAATTAATCAACCGAACATGTAGTTTCCTTCGTCTTCCTCAAATTAGTTCCCTGTCTGCAGCCCACAAATGGTAACGGCAAAAGTCCGTGGTACATTCGATTCGTGTGGACTGTTTTAATTCCCCGGCACCAGACATCTCGAACCTATGTAGCTATTGACAAAGCATAGCTCAGTTCTGGCGCAAGGCCACAATCATAGAGAACCCAGTGATGATCCAAATTAATAATCAATGATAATGTTGTACAAGATTAGCTTGTTAACCATTACACCACGCCGAGGGGAAATATTGTCTCACTAATCACTAACTGATCCAGTCCCTCTGCAAAGATCCCTTGAACTATTTCCACGGACAACGGACAAGACCCTGATATCTAATACCTTTACTCTTTCTTAAGTTCTTCCTATGGTCTACTGGTGCGATCACTGAGCCTATCTGACATTTGACTCACCATGTTTACGAATGTCTTGTCCTCTGTCCTGGATAGAATGATCAGTCTGTTTTTTTTTTAATTCTTAAGTACTTCTCTGGCAGATTCTTGTTTGTGCTCATTAGATTGTTTGGTCCAATCCATATCGTTGACATGATTCCTAGCGAATTGCCGCTCTCACCCAAACATGGCTTTTTATTCCCTTACACTGGTTTGCTCCAGTCACCCAAGACTAGTTTCCCAGCATTTATCAATTTGGTGAAATGTCTACGACCAGACTTTTGGGTTGCTATTACCACTCATATTGTTTCGCATTTGATGTGTCATCTGCACAGCCTTGTATCATTATCTCTTTCTTTTGGTTGTTTCATTATTATCAGAAACCCCTTTTCACTTATTTTTGTTTGTTTTCCAGCCTTCTCAACCGTTCTATTGAAGTTTATTTATCTGCAATGCAAAATATTTCATGAACAACAGGAATTCTCTCTCTCTTAGACGGGTTGGGTAGATGACAAAGAAATGCTTGTTAGTACAAATGAGTGATTTCGTTCTTTGTAAAAAAAAAAATGACGATAAATAAAATGAAAAAGACTACGACTGTATCCACTCGAATGACAGTTATTCAGCTAAAAACGTGCAACCCCTCCTTCTCTCTCTTCTACCTCTGTCTCCCTGTCTACCCCCCCCCCTTCTCCCAAAGACAGAGGAATTGACTGTCTTCCTTGCCGGGCGGCCATGCATGAGAACCAACTTTTTTTCTGTTCGCGTCAATGAAGAGAATTATGGTAAAAAATTGACTCTGTTAAACATGGAATTATATTTATTTCGTGACAACTTTGAACAACATGTCTATGGACAGTCTATATTAAGTGGATTTCTGTCGTTGTTTACTGATTACTGCAATTAATTAGAGTCCTGTGTTCTAGACGCACCTCTGTATAATATTAGAATGAAAACCTAATTACAATTGAAGTAATCTCTATGTGTGTGTGTGTGTGTGCATGTGTGTGTATGTGTGTGTACACTGTGATTACTCGATAACTGGTAGTTATTCAAAGTTGACAATCGCTAGATGTATTAGTTAACTCAATAGGTATGGCAGTGTCGAGTTAAAAGTTATTTCGATTAGCGGTCCTTGAGAAATCTGATGAAAATTGATTTAAAATTACCTATCATAAATCTAAATAATTTGAAATTGAAGTTTCTTGCGACGGACGAAAAATTATATTATATAACAATTATGGCAGGCTGCTCTACACACTATAAACATGTACCTTTGTAACGGGCGCTGTCGTAGTTAATATAGTTTTTATTATGAGAGCCACATGCATACATGAATAAATGAATTATATATACATATATATATATATATATATATATATATGCATTCATATATACATATATACTTATATACGCGTATATATATATATATATATATATATATTATTTATATATACGCACACATATATATACGTATATATATATATACATATACATATGCATACATATATATATACATACATATAGATATACATACATATATGTACATATATATACGCATATATAAACACAAATATATACTCATATACATACACATATACATAAATATATATATATATACATATATGCATATATATGTATATATATGTATATATATGTATGTATATATATACATATATACATTATCATTATAGAATAATAAATTACATTACGTTATGTAGAAACTTATTTGAAATGATCTCCCGTTGTTACACGGTTAATATATCATTCAATTTAGACAACACAAATAGAATGAACAATTAAAGAAAACGAGGCTGCTGAAGGGGAAAAAAATAAAATAAACGTGATGAGAATTTGGGTTGGAAACAGTTATTTGGCCTTTGCAATATTGGCAGGCTGTTTAGCACAATGGTTAGTGCATCGCTACGTTGAAGTGGCTACGCCACTGGTGGTAGGTTCGATTCCTGTGACAGCCCCATTGTTATTCATCTAGTCTAAATTGAATTATATATTAGCTCTGTAACCACAGGAGATCACTTCAAATAGTTTTTATTTAATATAACACAACTTATAATTCACTCTGTCGAATCAAATATATCAATTTCTCAAATACACACACGCGCACATATATATATATATATATATATATATATATATATATATATATATATATATATATATATATATATATATATATATATATATATATATATATATATATATATATATATATATATATATATTGAGAAATGGATACTTGATCCAACAGTATGAGATGAGTTATATTATATTGAAACACTTATTTGATATGATACCCCGTCAGTACTCTGTTAATATATTATTTGGCCTCGACAACGTGAATAGAATTAACAAAACAAAGAAAATTGGGCTGCTGAATTTTCTCTAAATGTTTATACTATTTTAAAAATGAGTTTCAGTATAATGTGACGGGATTAATAATCATATATATATATATATATATATATATATATATATATATATATATATATAAGCATACATTTATTCATTGATACAAATCGTATTGAAGGCCACAGATAAAGATTATATTATTTTTCCAATCAAATTCTTGTTTCTTTACAATCAAACATAGTTTTAGAGCTAGAAGACCCCAAAATTATCCATGTGTTTCTTGCAGAGTACTTTCGGCTATTCTTCCAGTCATTTTCAAGACCCATGCTTTTACTATGTAGGACAAAACAGTAATAATTGGGGATTAAACTACTTTTTTATACCACCCATATCTGCCAGCGAACTTTTGACGAAAAAGTGATACGTGACGAAAAAACCCGATCAGAACTTTTATAAGAATTATGTTTATTCTCAGAAGTATCTACCCCGCTCATAAGAAGAATGAATCGGATTTTTTTTTAATCTAAAAATTATTTGTTTTTCTTATTTTAGAACCGGAGATTTTTTTTTTTACGGAAAATGTTGTTTTTCTATAAACGATCAGAAACGTGTTCTGATTGTACAAAGCATTCATTTTTTTTAATGTTTTTTTTTTTTGCATCCGGGTCTATTTTTATATTTAAATCCAATACTGAAACTTCGAAGAAGTTATTTACAATGTGTCTTTGTCCCATGTCGTTATCTCAGGCGTTCTTATCTCAATAATAATAATAATAATAATAATAATAATAATAATAATAATAATAATAATAATAATGATAATAAACTTCCGAATCTTCTTCAAAAGGTGCGATAAATTGAGGAATCTCGCCCGAATTGAATAAATCGATGAATTTGCATGAAATGTTATTTCATTCAAACTACTCATTCATTTATCACCTGAAAGTGAAACAGTCTTCGCACGGCACCCCTTCTAGGGAACCTGGCTTTCTCAGCAAATTTCTCAAGTATTTCGATCTCATTGTTTTTTTAACCTATTTTATGCTGAGAACCATGCAACGTGCACATGAAAGAATAATGCTGGGCCTCACATGGAGAGACCACAAAACAGCACAGTATATCCGTGAAAAGACAAGAGATAGAGACATCATAGAATCCATAAAAAAATCTTAAATGGCGGTGGGCTGGCCATGTTGCAAGAATGGCAGACAATCGATGGAAATCACGACTCACAACGTGGATTCCCCGAGACCACATGCGCAAACGAGGCCGGCAAAATGTTAGATGGAGGGACGAGCTAGACAGGTTCAGGAAGTACTGGCTCCGTGACGCCCATGATAGAGAAGTGTGGCAAATCCTGGGGAAGGTCTATGTCCAACGACGGACGCTAAAAGACTGATGATGATGATGATGATGATGATGATGCTTTATCCCTTGAGAAAGGGTATGAGAAAACATTTTTCTTGCTTTCTGATTATTTCCCTAAACAACTGGGTCAATGGTTTTTAAGTGATTTTACAGCGATCTGAATCAAAAAGTGGGGTCAATAGTTTTAAATTGATTTTATAGCGATCTGAATCAAAAAGTGATTTTTCTATGTTCATTTAGTGAATATTTATATTCGATCACAATCTTTCTATCTGATTGTCGCCTCTATTTCACACATCGCAAGACAAGACAAAAGGAATTTGTGATGGGAAACCCTGTCAAGAACGGCTGATGCCATAGCCAGTGTAAGGGCAGAGGCTGAATGTGGCAACAAACAGATATGAAACGGTGCTGAGGTTGGCTCGAGTCAACCTTTGGGCAGTTTTTTAACTGAAACAATCAGAGTAGTAATATTGAAATGGAGTTTTTCATCCAATGAAGTATCATCAGACATCATTAATTTTTTGCCAGTATTTCTTGTAATTTCATTTAATATCTCTGCAAAAATTGTAATCGTGTGCGTAGAAGATAGGAAATAATATTAGAAAATATGGCGCCAAGAGATCGGAATAATGAATGGTATGTTGAATGGTTAGATTTGAAATGGTATGCGAGAATGGTGAAGTGAGTGACGCCACTTCAAGTGTTGGTCGCCTCCTAGTCTATTTCACGTATCGAGAGCTGACACATGAGAAACTTGGGGTATGGGAAGCTTGGTCTGGGACGGTTGATGCCGTATCCAGCGTAAGGGCACTATCTACCCTTAAAAAGACGTTGGACTATTTTAACATTAGTAGTGACGAATTTTGGTGTCGTTACATTCTCTCCTTTTATTCTTTGTTCATTGCCTCGTCACTTTCTCTTCATTGTTTTTATTCGCAAGAACAGTATATATATATATATATATATATATATATATATATATATATATATATATATATATATATACCTACTCACACACAGGTAATCAGATCTATGTTTTTTTAAGTACTATCGGTTTCAACATTTACGCCATTGGCACATTTTATACGCTTAATTCCACTTCATATAAAAAGAATGAAAAAATACTTCGTAAATTTTCATGAAACAGGATACTAAGTTATGTATTCACTTGTTACGCTCAGAATTTTTTTTTCATCATTCAACAAGCAATTGGAATGTTGTGTCATCTGAAAAGTATCCTGTCTGAGTACGTAGTTCGAACCCAGAAAAATCTGTGTCTCGATTCAGTGTCAGATATCCCACAATATGCAGTTGGATAACCTTTGAATTAAAATAAATCCTACAAGGCCAAAAACTAGAGTAAGTCAATCGAAACGAAGTGATATATGTTGCCAACAAATTTGACAATGCGAGAATGGATCAATAAGTTCGTGGTCCGACAACGAGCAATTAGCTGAAATTTGGTCTGAAATTTTAGCTGTATAATGTTAGATCTACGATATTAGTATTCACTATTGACTTGAGTGCGTTGGCAAGGAAGGCGGTTATGATGAAAAAGTATCTTTACGAAAAATTGATGCCCTTTTCATCATTAGACAACTGAATTATTGATTTACCTTCGTATATTTGTGTACGTATACTTATTATCTTACATTTATGCTGAATGTACTTCTAAATAGCTCTCTAAACTTTTGGGGAATTCGACCATGAAAACAATTGCTCAACCTAAGACCTTGTTTTCACCATCTCTTCGAAGAAGTGTCCTACTGGTTTGTCTACGTAAACCCATAATTGGTAAAGAGTAAAATATATCGATCTTTGCAAATTATGATAATTATCGTAGAAACAATTGCTGCTTTCTTCTTTTCCCTTGGATCGAAGCGAATCTGAAAATTTATAAAATTGATAATTTGAAGTTTAAAGGACATGAGGTAAATTTAGGGGCACGCGTCGAAAAAAAAGCACCCAAAACGTCAAATTAACTTAATGTGATTATAATAAACGGTTTAATAATAATTAATTTTAATCTTTTTCAAACACATAGGAGTATTAAAAAAAGCACTAAAATCAATTATCTTACCTTATAAAAAATAGTAATAATAACAATAATAATATCAGTTATTAACTTTTAATGATCCAGAAAATTATTCAAGTGATATATCAAGTCACAAGGTAAAATTAAGTTTCCAAAAAAATAACTCAGATTCCTGGAATGATTTATAACTACTGAATGTTAATAGTATTTTCACAAATGGCTGCTCGATTCTTTCAAAATTCCAACTTAATTTATGGTCTCATTTCAACTGTGAAATATAAGTGTTCACCGGCCTTTTTTGTTTGCAACATATATATATATATCTATGCTAAATATATACATATTTGTTTAGTTTATCCATATGTAAATAATCCCGTCATTTTTTTTTTTACGGGTACTATGCTGGTATTAATATAATGAACCCTGCAAGGAGAAGAAACTTACGTCCTCGCGATTAATGTAGCTTCGGCAATCTCTTTGTTCATAATGGTCTTTCAAGGAGAAAGAGGAGCAAATCCCATATCTGCTAAGCTTGCTACGCATGAGTGACTTTCGTCGTTGACATGGTCAGTAGACAAGGTGCTTATAACTCTTAAAGTTTATTGCTAGTCAATTAGGTCTGCTTCAGAAGGTTTGACTGAATGAAGCCAGTGTTTTCATCTATGTAAATACTCATAGCTTCATTTGTAACCGCTGAAAAGACAGGGATGAGATGAGCATTACGACACTCCCCAGAGTATATTAATATATACTTGTAGATTGTATAGATTTGGAACACCTCTTAACTCACGATACGCATTAGGGGTTCGGGGTGTTGTTTTGCATTCCCTTTTCCTCAATTCAATTATTCCCCCAGTAGAGTAATGAAAACCCAATTCATTGATACGATAAGGTACGGCGTCACGTCTCCTAAGAGACAACTACGAATGAAATATGATGGCTGGAGACGAAGGTCTCTTTGGAGATTACTCCAAATGGAGTATGACGGCCATGACGAAGACCTGGTTACTGTTGAATGCGTCAGCTGAGGGATCTTTGCAAGTTTCAAGTCTGGTCGAGACCGGGACTTTATGCCTACCAGTTTTTTTTAAGACAACCCACTTGGTAGGATGTCAAGCCGAGCAAAGGGGTAGCTCCAAACTAATAACATGGCTTAGGGGAAAATTTGTCCTAATGAGGAGTTTTCCATGCTCGTCGCTCGTACCGGGAATTGAGTCTAGGACCTTCTGTGTGTGAGACGCGCTAACCATTGCACCCTCCGAGCCGATCCAATTTATTGAATACCGAATATTTCTTGAGAGATTAGGACCCAAATTGAAGGCGGGAAAATTCATGTCAAATAACTGAGAGAAAAACGAAAAATTAATCGAACACAAAGATAGATCTAACTAAAACCATTTTAAAGCTTTTAACTCCATTTTAGAACATTACACTGAAACATAAAAGAGCTACTTTTCTTTGAGATTAACTTACTAATTTGATTAAAAGCCAGAAGAGACCACTTAATTAACTTAGAGTAAAAATACTGAAAGTTTTAATGTTCAATTTAGGTCAACTTCGAAATACAGCTACCACCAATATGGAAGTTTTTTTTTTCGTCTCTGGCTTAGAAGTGACTTATTAGTATTTACTTCACCCCCTCCTCTTCCTCTCTCTCTCTCTCTCTCTCTCTCTCTCTCTCTCTCTCTCTCTCTCTCTCTCTCTCTCTCTCTCTCTCTCTTTCTCTCCAATGTCTTGTTCTGCTCCTAATCCGGTCGGGATGGGGGGGGACGTTTCGTTGTTGTGGAAGTAGTCAACAAAAGCGGACATAGGATTAGAACAAAATTCTGCCCCTGGACGCACCAACCTAAACAGGGCTGAGAAATGGACTGACCGAAAAACTGAGGGACGATGAAGATATTTTTTAATTATTGGATATTAGCAGGGATACTCGGTGCAGCCCGGAGGGAAAAAATGAATTAAAATATAACCGAACAGGATTTGCTGTGTTGTGTAAGAAAAGATATGTTGCTCGGGATATTTTTCTCGCACCATGATAATGATTAGGTCATCCACAGACAGCTGTTTCGTTGTATTGCAAATCATTAGTGTGGTTATTTACTCTCCAATATCCCAGCCAGTACCCCGAGGAAGGATGAAAACCTTTGCTCCAGACCCAGAAGCTAGCATTTTACCCCTGCCGTACGCAGAACTGGAATTTAAGCGATATATTTACTCACACACAATTCCCCATCCATCAAAGTGTTCCATTCCAGAATTGGAACAACATAGCTATATAGCTTATAATAATAGCTTATAATGAACTTAAAGAGTGTTCAAACCTGAAGAAGGGAGCGTTGATTATAGTAATAATTAATAATTGATTAATAATAATAATAATATATATATATATATATATATATATATATTGTGTTCACAAAGCAAAGCTCCTGATGCTGGACTCATGTTCCACATCAAACTTATAACCTCTAAAAGTACACACACACGGACATGCACACATAGTACACACTACTGAAGATGGGAATACCTCTCGAAACATTATTGAAAACATTTACAGATTGATAAACCTAATTTCCATACACTTTACTCCCGAGCCAGTCTCTATAGTTCAAATAATATATATATATATATATATATATATATATATATATATATATATATATATATATATATATTATGGACAGTTTTCTTCTTGGACTGTTGTCCTCGTATGGGTTCATTTCTTGAACACATTGTTTCGGCCGTTGTACTAACGGCATTCTTCAGGAAATGAATGGGTATTTTTCGGAGCTCTAAGAAGTCAGGCCATCGTAACAATCGGTCGGAGTGTACTCATTCCATTGTCCATGAAGAAATGAATGGATGAAGAGATGAAGACATCGGTCCGAAAAGAAAACTATGTATGATGGTAATCCCTCATCTAAAAGAAAAATTTAGCCGTATGTGTCGGTTAAAATTTCCAGTTATCATTTTTTATGCTCTAGAATAAAGCTTATCCTTTTATTTTGATGCCAATTTTCTGTATTGAATTCCCCACATCCAGTAAATACAGAAGTTGTTGTCGTGAGTATCTGGTGAAGAATTCAATTTTTTTTAGATAGAAACGCCGTTGCGTTTTATGAAAGATTTATATTAAGCTGTTCTTGTCTGATAAAAGAGTATTGTTGTATCATATCAGGTGATACTCTTGGTAAAATAATCTGTTAGCGGATTTTTGTCTTCAAATTAGTTTGAAATTTGTTTCGTTTGTCCAACTAGTTTACCAGTTGCTTGAAGTTTTGTGCGCAAATGTCAACTTTGTGAAACCAGATCCATTGATTTTTAAAAGCATGAAAGATTTCAGGTATAGTGTTACGTGATTTTTCCCGCTATGTTTGTTTTATTGTTGATGTGTTTCTAAGTTTTTATCGTCTGGAGGTTGAGTATTTGGTTGCTTTTCTCCGAATTGGTAAGATCATGAACACTATGTCTGATCACGATTTATCCTGCCATTTAATATTAACAAAATAATTAGTCTACCCAGAAATCTCTTACGGGAGAAGCTAGAAGTCACTGGGAGCTAAATTAAACATACCTGGGTAATGCGATGTTTTGTCCCCTAAAAAAAACCTTTCACGATACTTGGATAATGACTGGTTCGGTCATTTTAGTTACACAGTGCTCAACTGCTTTCTATTGCTGACTAAGTAACCCCACAGAAAAATGTCATTTCATGCGTGTGAAGTAAAGTGCTTTCTGACTGGTTGCCTGGTTATATCAAAGCCATGCAATAAGTTCAAAAAATGGCCAGATATTTTCAGGACAAAATCAGTACATTTTCAATTATGTACCTAGCTTTGAAAAAAAAAAAAACAAAAAAAACGATCAATCTTTCATTGCAGTTGCGTCAGGGTGTGTCTTGCAGATAACATAAGATAGATACGTATTTCCACCGATGCCAGACATTGGTGTTCGAGCCTAGGTGAAAACCAGGATTTCTATTACTTATTTCCAAGACAAGCCCTTCCTATTTGGAAGGTTGATTGACATATCCCTTCAAATATTCACTTCCTTACAACTTCGCCTCGTGCCATACTAAGCTGAGCTTAAGAAATTCCCCATCTGCAACAAGTTTGGAATCAGTTGAACGCCCAACATCCGTTATACGCTCCTTGAAAAAATAGAGCTATACAATCTTCTCCAAATACATAAACTCATATTTGACGTTCTGCTACTTTTTGATTTTGCCAAATAAATTTCAATTCCAAAACTGAC
This sequence comes from Thysanoteuthis rhombus, assembly GCA_963457665.1. Taxonomy (NCBI): domain Eukaryota; kingdom Metazoa; phylum Mollusca; class Cephalopoda; order Oegopsida; family Thysanoteuthidae; genus Thysanoteuthis; species Thysanoteuthis major. The sequence continues at coordinate 41,679,961 of OY735211.1, read as the reverse complement.
ACTTGCTACTTATCAGAGTAGATATTTACTAAGTTTATCCAAGCTGGGTGATAATAACATAATAATAGGTCCTCCGATGGAACAAGGAATATTGGGAAATGGTTTTATCACCATTCGAACTAGCAACATCTACACTTGAGATTTTTTTTATCCATTGCTTCTGTAATAATTATAGGTTTTTGCAGGGCTTGGGTGCCAGCCTGTCGCCCAACAAAAAGGCTTCTACTACCTCGCTATTTATCCAGTGCCAAATGAGCGTGTGCAACCTCAGCCGAAACTCGAACTCTGTTCGCCGGCTCCGTTTTCCGTGCCGTCGAAGAAGGATCAAATTCGCTACACGGGGGGCAATCTTCGGGACGAGCTCGTCAACTGTCTCATTGCGATAGACGAACTATGCTCTGATGTGTGCAGTCTTAGCGCTCAACAAGTGCACTTAACAGGAAGTATCGTACTTGAGAAAAATTATACTAGTTTCGCTATTTTGACTCTGTCCAGATGTACCCATAATTAAGACCAAGGATAATGAAACACGGAATTACATAAATTTTGATATTTTAATTAATTAATTTTATGGGTTTTCTCTTTCCTTCAGCTTAAGCCCAAATTATTACTCTACGTACTCCCCGCGTTTAATAAGTGTGGAAATTTAAACCAGTACATTCCTATGATGCTAGATTTGACATGTTCATTTACAAAACATTGATACAATCTTGCAAGACGTGTGGAAATTCCGTGGTGTATTTTTGCTATCTGGTAATAACAGTAATTGGTACATGTTGATAATATAATGAAAGATGTTTTCGATTAAAGAAAATGGGACTGTTGCAGGGATTGTTCATTCTGTTTATGTTGTCTAGGGTGAGTGATACATTAACCGTGTAATGACGTGAGATCATTTCAAATACGTTTCTATTTAGTGTAACGCAATTCATAACCATTCTGTCGGATCAAATATATTCATTTCTTAATGCATTATGCACACACACACACACACACACACACATGCTTACTCATATACACACACACACACACACACACACACACACATATATATATATATATATATATATATATATATAGTTTCTTTCTATGTATATATACTTATAATAAAGTTTAATCTATAAATTAGATGATAAGCGATTTGCAACAATTAATAAAGGAATAGATTCATAATAATAATACAGATATGTTTAAAAAATCAGAATATCATGAAAAATAGGATATCTGTCATTAAGCAATTCTGAACTACAAAATTTCAATTGTATTAATCTCACTTGACCTAATCTGATCTATTAATAGCATTTTGTTCATGTAATCTAATAAAGGTGTTTTTTAATGGAAGGGTCATTGAAAATCGAGCATTTCAAATTATTAAAATATGATATTTAAACAACCAAACCTTACCGTTACAAACGAGCACGTTGGTTACAGATTGAAAGACGGGTTCGGAAGGTCCATCACTACTTGGTAAGACCTCATTTGGTGTCAATGGCAGCCCGAATACGTTGTGGCATTGGAGACATGTTGGACACACAGACGGACTCGATAGAGGCATTGACCTCTGCCCGATTGTTGGGACGCAATCTGGTCATTTTTTTTTTTTTTTTTTGATAATGCCCGATAAATTCTCTGTGAATGACCATGTGGAAGAATTGTTAGCATCACTAATCTTGCGGGACCATTTTCAAGTAAATTGGTGATCTTTTTATTTTAGGGGGTTGGCCGTGGTTAACTGGAACCGTGGATAAATGGGGTCAGTGTAAATATTTCGGCCACGGGACAGGTCATATTATGGTGTTCTGTATATTAGGACTGCGTGGGATTGTGAACCTGTGATCATTGGATAGTTGCATACAAATATTTGCTTAAGAATTGATAGCCTGATTTCGTTTCTTCGTTTTTTATATTTTAGTTCAAAGACGCGATACAATTTCCTTATGAATGATTTGCTCCCCATCAGGTCCAAACGCGGAAAAACCTGGTTACGCAGTTCTAAGCAGATTTTAGGGGATTATTTTTACTCTCCCACCCCCACTCGTTAAATTCTGCTTTTTAATAACTTGGCGTCTTAAAAAGGGGGGGGGGGAGATTCAAACGACCGGACACCCAACAGGGGAACGGGAAAGCGATAAATGGATTGTTTAAAAAAATTAAAAAGCGGAAAAAAAATGTTCAGTGTGGGTAGAAGAGTAAAAAAAAGGGGATGGGGTTGGAAGAAAAGGGTCGCAGAGAAGAGAAAACAAGGCATGGAGAGAGAGGGGAGTGAGAGAAGGAGAGGAGCGAGAAAGAAAAGAGAAAGCAGATATCGTGGAAAAAAAAAATAAACGCCTACCAAATTTCTATTTTTTTTTTTTTTCTTCCCCTTCCAAGTGTGTAAGAATTTATGTACGTCTTGCAGCGCTTGTGTATGGATATCTGAGGAGTGTTTTTGTAATATAGAAATGTTGAGGTTAACAGTGCCTTTTGCGTTATTTAAACTCTGTGCCGTACAAACATAATTTCTGTAGATTCTGTCCATTGGACACAAACACGCGTGGGAAAGATCAAAAAGTGATACGTGTCATGGGGGAAAGAAATTAAAAGTCTTCTGTGTTCTGAGCATTCACATAAGATGGTCTATCTAGGGAAATAACATATTGGCACTTGGCCATTCATTTAAGGACTAATATTCAAAACAAACCAGAAACATGAAAAATATCCATCAGCCAAGCCGTTGGCAAGACTTTCAATTTGATTAAATAAATTTTTGCATAAATCCCAACTCATCTAACGATACATAGACCGCAGTTTCCGTCTGTTTTCTAGAAATAGTAATATGTACCGAATGAACTGTAGATCAAGCCTATTAGCAAATGACATCGATAGATAAAAAATATTCGTTATATAAAATTTGATTTAAATATAATGTTCATGTTTTTATTTAAAATTTTTTTTTCTATTTTTTTTTATTCATAATCTTTGTGTTGGAATTATGTAAAATGAAAATGTTCTATGAAATCTCATTTAAAACAGTGTCGATAAGATTTATCGTTAGATATAGTCACAACCCAAGATATACAATTCCCATCACACGAGATAAGACTCCCATCGGTACATTATTTATCTCCCACCAGCTCCACCCGCTAAATCACTTCTCTCGGTAATTAGTCGAACCTTTTTAAAGATACTTAGATCGTAGTTTTTGTGTATGTTTTGAAGATAAGATGATGCACCAAGTAAACTGGAAACCGGGCCTATTTTCAAATGACTTCAATGTTACCTTTGAACATTAATAAGACCATAAGTATCCAATGCATACAGTGGACCCAGCAACGCAATGCTTGATAGATATTTCCTTTGACAAATGAACGGCAGTATATTACTGTTACTTTTTTGTAATGAATATAGTTAACTTTTCTAGAAAGTAATATTTTTTTGACTAGTTTTCCTTTCGTCTGATTTGTGTTGCTTTTAATCACAACGCCCATGTCATTTTTTTTTTTTTTACATCCTTTAGCCGTTAAGTAAACAGCGTGAATCGGAAATGAAGAATAAACTCCCAATGATATTTGAACTCACATCCCTCGACCTAAATTCTTCCAATTTTGGACTTGCACTCGCTTACGTCATTAATGTGTGTACTTATTTTTATTTGGGCGAAAATAGCCATCATGTTAATATTGATAAAATGAATGGCTTTTTCAGGCTGCTAATAAAAAAACGTTCAAGAAACGTCAATGGAGGATTATTGCCTACACCTTGCACAGTTACAGAGTACCATTGGTCAGAGTGTAGTATCCGTTTGCGCTCCGTTGACGTACCATACGTTTTACGATGTAAAACCTCCAAAAAAAGTTTCCATATTTGATAATGCACAGGGAAATATCTTTAAAACGTATAAGTATATATATATATATATATATATATATTAAGTATGACACAATAAAAATTTAAATTTAGTTTGACACAACGTAACTCTTAATTAAAAGATAGTGGAGAATTTCAATTGAGATAGTTCCTTATTACCCGAAGGGGCAAATAAACGGTGTTCAAGCTAAGATAAAGTTCTAGGATTCATAATGCTGGTTTTTAAAGCAACCAAATCTGGCGAAATACAATCGTTCTACCCTTATTCATCTTTGTGTCAAAACTAAGTTGATTTTTGTGAATGATAAGATCCGTGTAAACCTCAGCGAAAGAACTGCGTAGCTTCGTGGTGTACTGATTGCAATATAGGTATTTGTTAAGTTTAGCTTGGTCTGGTACAAAGCTACGAGTGATGAGCTCTTAGTGAGGATTGAGCTCATTCCAGTATTTTTTATCTGTAAGACTAGATTTCTGACCAGTGTTACACGTTTTTAAGCTAATACTTTTCCTTGATCAAATGTATTCATATTTTTGTAAAGGTTTTATATTGTAAAATATGGTGTGCCTAATCATTTCGACTGTGTTGTATGTTCGGTCCTCACTGCCTGGAGCAAGACTAGACTAAGTTTACTGAATACCTGTATGTATTCGAAATGTGCATTGCAAGCCATTGTTCTCCAAATTTGGAAAATGCCAAGAAACCTGGGAATGAGCACATTCAGTTTTATCAAGCATCAGCTCCGATATAATGATCATTATCACCGATTAATCTTACTTACCAGGTAGATTTCCATTGCCTTATCGGCTATCAAGGGTTTATTTTCTCCAAGCATTCTAATATCCAAACTATAACGGCGTGTCACAGGGGAACTTTTCTCAAGGTAAAGCTGTTCAGTTCCAGGAATCATTTTCACACAATTACGTACCCATCATCATCATCATCATCATCAGTCTTTTAACGTCCGTTGTTGGACATAGACCTTCCCAAGGAATTGCCGCAATTCTCTATCATTGTCGCAGAGCGAGTATATCCTGAATCTGTCCAGTTCATCTCTCCATCTTGCGTTCTGTCTGCCTCGGTTTCTTATGTGATCTCTGGGGATCCATGTTGTGAGACGTGATGTTCATCGGCTGTCTTTCATTCTTGCAACATGGCCTGCCCATCACCTTTTGAGGTTTTTTTTGATAGTTTCTATGATGTCACGGACACCCGTTTTCTTCCTTATATACGGTGCTGTTTCGTAATCTCTCCATGCAAGATTGAGCACTATCCTCTCATGCATTCTTTAATCGTCTCTAACTGAACAGATAAGCTAACCAACGTGTACCCCTATCTAGTCAAGATGACGATGACCGTGTAACGCCATTGAAAATATGCTTACGTTATGATATTTCTGTTCTGTTTTTCAGGTGGTCAGCAAAAGTCTGTCGGTGGCCTGCAAATGCCATGGGGTGTCAGGGTCTTGCAATATAAAAACTTGCTGGAAATCACTACCGGATTTCCATATTATCGGAGTGACACTAAAAAAACGCCATGCTCTGGCAGTCGAAGTCAAGACAAAACGGATTAAGAAAAAAAGAGTGTTCGTACCACTCAGACCAAATCTAAAATCAATCACTTCGGATCAATTTATCTATTATACAAAATCCCCGGATTACTGTTCAAGAGATCCTGAAATGGGTTCAATGGGAACAGTAGGAAGGTAAGTACGGGACCACACTTTCAGATTTTTTATCTTTATTTGGTTTAAAAAGAGAGTGAATCAATAAGTATGTAGCCTGACACAGTTATGAGCTTGATTTTGATCGGAATGCTTCTCTGTATAATGTTTGATCAATATTATTTATCGAGGAGCGTTGAGTTGAATGCTTTGACAAGGGAAGCGATAATGTTGGAAAATTAATTCGTTGAGTAGAATGACGTCTCATCATTGGGTTACGTACTTATTGAAGGATCTACGTACACATATACATATATCCATATATATACATATATGTGTGTGTGCATGTTTGTATGTATATATATATTTGTATATATGTTCATATATATGCGTGTATATATATGCATGTTTATATATATGCTCATATATATATATATATATATATATATATATATATAATTATGAATCGTGTTATTATATTGACACTTTTCTTTGGAATATTTTGTCATTACATAGTTAATATATCACTTGACCAAGACAACGCAAATAGAATGAACAATTGAGGAAATGAGGTTGCTACAGGAATATATATATATATATATATATATATATATATATATATATATATATATATATATATATATATATATATATCGATGAATGTCAGTAAAGACAACCTTTTGCATTCTTGTATATCATTATTATTTTTGCATATACTATTGGTTTGTATGATCAAGTCTGAGTCACTTGCACGATTCTCGGTGAATCACAGTTCCCACCCATACATGTCTATTTTTGTATGCCTTTTGAATCAATTAACGATATACCTTTATTATATGATCGGTGATTTCGTTTAGAGACATTTACTATTACGCTTTCTGGTCAGCCTGAACATAGTCATAATCTGTTTTTTTCTGGGCTACTTTTAATAGGAATTTATTTCCTCGCAAGTGTTCTTTGCACAACCATGCCCATGTCGTTTCGACTGTAATTTCTTTTCTTTGCCTCTTGAATTATCCTCGGAGTTATTTCTCTTCCCACTCCTGGATTTTCGTTTTGCAGCCTTCTGATCCAACATTTGCTTTGTTGCAATTTCAGGATGTCAGAATTAACCTTTCTTAATTTTACTTTGTGTAGTCCTCAAATTCGTTAACACAATATTTTCGAGTCTTCTTCTCCCTTCCTTATTTTTCATATAAAATTTGTCTACGCAATCTCTTGCATTTAAGGCTTTGTGTGCGATCATCGATTTTCTCTAAATTTCCCAGTTGTTTTCTTATCAGGCTTAGAAAAGATCCTGAAAATCTTACAATGGATACTGACCCTGAGGTTATATATCTGATGAGGTTCCTGCTATTAACTATCGTTTCCAGAATTTTCCATCTCCTTCAGATATTTTCTTTTCTTTTTCTTTTATTCATTTCAATCCATCTCATATACATACATATATATATATTAGGTTGATGAGAGAGTTACCAGTGTCACCCATTCTACTATGTTAGCAAAGTCCCTGATGTGTTTTGAAAGTTTTCTCAGCTCTCTATAGCCTGTACTCTTCTAAGAATTGTGTGCAAAATTGTGATGATTTATTCTGGTAAACATCGTGACTAGATATGAAATGTATATTCGGTACTGTTTACTTTTCATGTTCAATCCTGGGAAATGTGCAGCGGAAGCTTGACAATAGATCACTGGAACTTATAATACTTGTCGGGAACGGTTTGCAAGGCTTTTTTTAAACTTGGAGCCCGAAGACAAAAAAGGCCCTGGGAGACTTCATAACTTTGAAAACTGACGTGGATGAATTTCTGAGGAAGTTTCTGTACAAATGTTTGAACTCATAGAAAAATTAGAGGTGAATCTGTTAAGTGCTGTACGTTCTTTACAAGCCTTAGGAAAAATGCATAACCTAAGAAAATAGAGACAACAGGATCTTGGGGAAACGAACTTCAGTGAGATTCAAAAATGCCTTCCTTTAAATAAATTGCGACTTGAATTGAATTCATTATCAACAGTATTTAAATGTCCGTTGCTGGACACGGACTTTCCCCAGGATTCGCCACACTTCTCTATCGTAGGCGTTGTGGAGCCAGTACTTTTTGAATTTGTCTAGTTCGTCTCTCCATCTAATACTCTGCCGGCCGCGGTTGTGCATGTGATCTCCGGGGATCCATGTCGTGAGTCGTGATGTCCATCTGTTGTCTGCCATTCTTGCAACATGGTCAGCCCAATGCCATTTGAGTTTTCTAATGGATCCCATGATGTCCTTGACTCCTGAGAGCAAGCTCAACCTTCCTAAACAAGAAGATCCCATTAATCCTAATTGAATTATTTGAAACCCTAATGTGTATTCTTTGTTGAGCACGAATTTTTTTTATCGTGCGTTTTCCATTGATTTGAGGCAAAATATAACTAGATATATTTGTATCGATAATTCCCGTATTTTGAGCTTTGAATTGGTTATCTGACCCAGTGTTCACTCATCAATAACTGATCCGACTCGCTGAGACTGAAAGATTTAAACACTTGTTTTTCTATTCTTCGTCGACTTAGAAAAGGCCGTATAGTCACTGGCGACGAAAATTAAATATTGTACGTGAAGCCAAAACCAAGAAAATCGAACCTAAACCGTAACAAAATCTACTGGGAGAAAGATATTCTCTGTGTCTATTATTAGTCTATTATAATTTTTAGTGTTCAAAGCTAATTCTTCATAACGAAATACTGTAACCTCGGCAAATTATTGCTGCACAACGTTATAGTGAATAATAAGTCTGTTTGAATAATTCATTGGAACAATTCTGCAACAGGAAACCAATCACTAATCTTGCATGAATAAAATCTAAACAACAAACATCTTTTATACAGCTATCGAAGGGAAAAGGAAAATAGAGTAGAGTTGACTTTCTCATTTATAAAAGAAACTCCATGGCAATGCTGTAGAATTCAAAGCTATCTTAGACCTTATAGCCAGCATCATGGTGTAGCTCTCAAAGAGGTACAAACTGAACGTCATTCAAGTTTATGCTCCCACTTCACAATCAACCGACGAGGAATTGAACAACTTCTACGATGACTTGAATTCCATACTCCAAGGAACCAAAAATACATTTCAACATCAGTATGGGAGACTTTAACGTCCAAGTAGGACAAGGTTCTGAAAAATACATCGGCAAGAACGGATTCAAAATACGGAACGAGAAAAGTGAAGATCTTGGAAATTTTGCAACAGCAAACAGGTTCAACATCAAGAACACCTTGACTTAGAGGAGCCCCAATCATGAAACCAAGAACAAAATAGACTTCATCCTAGCCGACTAGAGCGACACCGTTGAAGATATGAACGTCCCGAATCGAGTCAATACAGGAAGCGACCATAGAATGATAAGATGAAAAATTCAAATCAACACCAAGATAGAACGCAAGAAAATGCTCAACACCAAACTGCGAACACTTGCCATTCAAAAATAAACTCACCAATCATTCAAACTGGAACTGAAGAACAGATGCGAACTCCTCGCCGAACCAGAAAAGAACACCAACGAGCTCAGTAACAATACAACATCTCTCATTGAAGTCGCCTATATGTTTAAACCAAAGAGCTCAAAACCCATAAGCAAATCCTCAGAAGAAACCAAAAGTCTTATGAAAAAATCAAACTACCACCAACGACAATAGAGATGATATAGGCAACAGAGATGAGCAAAACCATCCGAAAGAAACGAAGAGAAGACAAAAGAAGATACACGACAGCAATCATTGAAAGCATTCTCGAAAAGGGTAGGGGATTCAAAAATATTGAAAAATCTCTGTACAGGAAGAAAGCTAATAGTTTGTGTGCTGGAAGCAAATGGAAAACTGACAACGGAAAGGGACCGAATTGTACCCTGGAATTTTACAGAGACCTCTATTTCATCAAACAAAGGACGCAGAAAAATGAACTGGAAACACGGGCCAAGTGAATTCGAGGATTTTCCAGAACTTACGTCGCATGAAGTGACAAGTTATCAAACAAACTAAGAAAGGAAAGACCCCTGGACCCAATAACATCACCATCAACCTACTCAAAAAAGCTAGAAAGGTCATCACAAGAAAACTAGCTATCCTATTCAGCTTATGCCTCAAACAATGCCCTAGAAGAGCGGAAAACCGCAATCATGATGCTGTTATACAAAAAAGGAAACCCGAGAGACGTCAACAACTACTGACAAATAAGCCCACTCAACTGCATCTACAAGATCTTTAACAATGTGATCACCAACCGAATCTCCCAAACGCTATATTAAAACCAACCATGGGAACAAGCTGGCACCTGAAAAAGCCACTCAACTATCAACCATTTCCATTCAATAAACCACCTAAAAGAGAAAGTAGTAGAATATATAATGCCAGTAGGTGTAGCACTTATTGACTTTTAGAAGGGCTTCGATTCAGTGGAAATCCCCAGAGTCATTGATGCAATAATCCAACAAGGTATAGACCCCGTATATGTCAGAATGCGGCAGCATATTTACCGTCACAACAGCACCTTTATCAGGCTACATGAGACTTTGAGCCTTTTGAACTACAAAAAAGGAGTGAGACAAAGTGACACAAGCTCACCTAAACTCTTCACAGCCTGCATTGAGATGATCTTCCGAAACTTGGAATGAAAACACAAAGGAATCAGGATAGACGGGGAATACCTAAGTAACCACATTGTTAATAATGGACCAATTCTTGACCACTTAGGCTGTATGTTTCGAATCGTTGTCTTGCTTGAAGATCCAAATCCCATCATCATCATCATCAGTCTTCTAACGTCCGTCGTTGGACATAGACCTTCCCTAGGATTAGCCACAATTCTCTATCATGGGCGTTGCGGAGCCAGTATTTTTTCTGTCTAGTTCATCTCTCCATCTCGCCTTATCTTGCAGATTGCTTCGTCCACGTCCGTGATTTTTATATACTGACCCCCGTGGTGCCGTCTGCTTTTATAAGATTGCCAGTGCCTTTATCTGAAAAGCGCTGCTTAAGTATTTCATTCCCGCTGCAATCCTTGACGGAGCGTGCAATGTTCTTTGGGTTGAAGGCTGTGGCGGTACCTGCATCTACATGAGTGATAATATGAGGATTAAATCTTACAGGCCTGAGCAAGGTTTGGGCATGGCTGCTGCGAGCCCAGATAATGCTTGGGCTTGCCCTTGCCTGGTATCACCCACTGGGTGTAGGCCTCAACTTTCTTTATCCAAAGGAAAGCTACGTCCATGTGTTCAAAAAGATTCAATAACGAAAATCTTTCATCTCGGTGCGATGATGTTGGTGATACCAGATTCCCCTAAATTCTTTAATGTGGCCTTCAGATTGTTGTTGGCCTCAGGTTGCACTTTTCTTGATAACCGAGGGGACAATATTGTTACCTGGCTACGTCATTTAAGAATGTTTATAGACTTGAACTTCTTATATTTCATGATAAGGCTCTGTGCCGTGGGCACTGGTTCTTGAAATTGCTCCAAGATGGATTTGTAGACTTTATCCGCCTTTTGAGAAACCACAATGCACTACCTTGAACCTCCACTAATTTTTTTTTGGGGGGGGGGCTTTGCCCATTTTAACGATCATGATAACTATACACTAACAATGTTTACATAATCCCCTTTTCAATCAGAGTACATAGGAATGTACTAGAATATAACAGAAATTATCAACACTTCGGAATTCTCGTGAAGTGTATAGAAATTTTTAAATATGATAGAAATAATTGAATTTTTAGTTATATAATCTGCTAAAAATACTTGGAATTATGAGGTGAAGAATTATTTGAGACATGGCATTTTTCTATGATCAGTTAAAAGGAATTTGAATTATGTTATATTTTTCTTGAATATCTCTTACACCATTTATAAAAGTCATTTGTTACCTTCTTATACCATTACAAACAAAAACTAATTCATTTCACAAAATAAAAATTCCAAATACCGTACTTTTCTATATGCATGGTTGAAAAATTTATGATACTCAATTTTCATTTCGAGAAATAAGAAAGAATTTTAAAATCCTGTGTCTCTATTGTATAACGGAAGAAATATCCATATTTCACAACAATGATTTCCCGTCAATTCATTTTGGAAGATAGCTCCGTCCTGATTAATGAATAAATTTTACTACCTAGTAAATTAATAGATAAATTCACTAGTAAATGTATAACTCATAGCCCAAGCTCTAACCAGTAATCTCCTTCGTCAGGCAATCCTTAAAAAGTCATCTTCTGTGTTATTTTCCCCCACTTAAATTGGTTGTTAGTTCTCAGTGATGAGTAACAGATAATGATGGTAACCGACCCGATCCTGGGGCTAAATTCCTATGCTTCCCAGCATCTTCAGTTCTGCACTAGAATCACTGGACTCAGAAGAGTCGTAAAAAGACCCGTTTTATCCGAAATATTATTTTATAGTTACGATACTTGAGCCAGCATCCGCTACGGCCTGCTAGTTCTGCGCCGGCGCAGTACGTAGTAATTTTTATTTTTCTGTTCGTTCCACTTTTTGCAATAAAATCTTCGTTGCACATTCGGTTTTCGAGTTTATAAGTAACTGAGCCAGACAAGATGGAGACCATTGATGGACGTCTTAAGGTTCGCTCTGTGCCGGGCGACTTGCAGGAACGTCAAGGCGGGGGTGGCGAGAAAACTCCGATCAGATAATATAGCCCGAGAAATGGGGTTAGTTTGGTGTGTCGTTGTCCAGTTATAAAGTCTTAGTTTAGATTAAAACAATGTCTCTCGAGACAAAATCCCTCGACGATGGAAACGATGTGTTATAAATCAATCACGTTGACAGGCGAATCGACTAGGATGAAATTTGGCGGGTCTATGTAATACTTCGAAGTTTGACTATTATTCGTAAAGTGAAACTAATAAGAATGCGGGTTTGGAGATTTAACACTTATTTTTAACAGTTGATAGAGAATGCGTTATCTTTTTGGTGACTTCAACTAGACGCTTTATAAATTTGGCCTTAAGCCACACTTGGATTGTTTACAGTAAATAGAACTAAATTAGTGCTGACATACGTCCATATTTTCTGGATTATTCCTCCATTTATGTCTCAGGATCTTGAGCCGGAAAAAATTATTCAAAGTCTCCAAAAGTCCGGAATTTTAGCTTCCATCATTTTCCCGAAGAATAAAAATGAAACTGTAATGATGAGAGACAGACAGACAGACAGACAGACAGCTGTCCGGTATTGTCAACTAAGCAGTTTTAGGACTAGCATGAAGTGGCGTGTACAGCTTTTTCTTTTTCTTTAGCCACGCGCATTATCTCAGAACGGGTCAAACTATTTTCCGTCTCTCACGATTAGTTTAGTATTTCTAAAACCTGCTACGGTTATCCATCAATTGGTTTTGTGCTGAACAAATATGTTTTACAAACAATTATTTTTCTATGTTACTTTCATCTTTCTCTTATATATCAAATCAAATTATCCAATGATTTAGTAGATTGTCAAGGTACCATACTGAGTCCTCCATTGCAGTTCTCGGGGAACTAGGGTTACTTGATAGTGCTTGCCTCCTCTCCAAGTAACGTAGAAGATTCTACTGGTTTACAGGATACCATCAGTAGGGAATAATATACACCCTGACCTGTTTAGAAGTGATGGATTCATGCATATCACAATAGTATTAATGCCTTTTTTCCTTTCAAGTGTCTTTTAACATTTTAACAAATTTGACAAATTAAAAATAATACAGAGAAAAGTATTTGCAGTTTAACCTTATAGATTTTTAATTTCATCTGCCGAAAAAATGCATGTCTTGTCTAGCTTCATGTGGGCGAGGAATGAAGTTAGAATTATGGATAGCGAACAACGCTCGAAAATGAGTCGATTGAAAGAATCTACACCATTCGATACTCTGATAACGTCATCAGCAGACCGAGGATAGGAATCTGCACCGTATGGGAGCTTTTGTTGAGGAAAGAACAGACTTTAGGTTTAAGTTTTCAATTTCCATCCCTGGTGATCTAGAGGCTAAAAGCGTTGGTTAACATCTAGACATCTGGTGCCCGTGAATTCAATCCCTGGGTCAAACAGTGAAAGCCAAATACTCTGGAAAAAGGCGGATTGACTGAATAATTGATAAGAATAAACTGATGCCAGATAGGGTGTGGATTGCAGAATGTGATCATTTCGCCCCCTTGAATCAAATAAACCAAAAGGATGACACTAGTACGATTAAATCAATGAATTAATGATAATACTTCATCTCCAGACAGAGATTATTCTTATGTTTTAAATATTTCACAATACCCTAGTTGTGGGGAACTACTTGAAAGATTGTATCAGCTACTTCTAGCTCCAAAATAACCAAATTGATCGCCACCCAGTTATATCACGATTGGCTTTTTGGGGGTCCCAACACCTGCGTTATAACGGGGAAAGTTTGTCCTCAGCTGTTGTGATTGTCATCGATATTTTTGTCAATTTTTATGTAACTATTGATAGGTAAATCAGTACTGAAATAGAATATGAAAGCCTTATTCTTAGAGCACACAGGAAGAATCGAAATCACTAGCAACAGCTTGCGAGACTAGTGCATTGACCATCACTCTTCGGCAATCATGCTCAACTAAAAACAAAGGCGTTTGATTTAAAAATGTTATGTACACAAAAAAGTTTGTGGGTGAGAGAAATGAATTGAAGAATTGAGTGAGTGTTGATTTTTTTTTTCTACTCTGTCCACATTAGTTTTTTGCCAGGCTATTCTGCCATGTTATAATGTTGAGTAAGGGACTCAATTTTTGTATAATTTCATTCATTCATTTCATTGGAGTTTATTTTAATTTAATTAATAGGTTGTTCGAAAAATAATGGCTAATTATAGATACCATCTTGTAGTGGTGACCCAAGACATTACTATAATATATTGTACCAATAGCTCATTTTAATTAATAAAAGGTGCTCTTCCCACTAAGATTCACCGTTTATTTTCAGTCATCTGTAGACAGCATAAACTCTAAAAACCTACGATGAAAAAAGAATTGAGTATAATCCTCTTGCACGGGTATAAACTTGGACACAATTTGTCTCAAACAGTTTCCAATATTAACCTACCATGGGATAAAGAACCTTTCTCAGAGCGCACAATGCGACCTCGGTTTCAAAAGTTTTGTAAGGGAGATTTGAATCTCACTCAAGATCAAGAGGGCAGAAGACGTCCGTGTTGGACAACTGAAGATGTTGGTTGAGTAAGACCAACGCCTAACTGCCAAAGAAATGTCACAGATACTGGGGTTTGGCAGTGTAAGAATATCGAACCATCTAACGCAAATTGGTAAAGTAAAAAAAAAAAAAAAGCTCGATAAGTGGATTCCATACGAACTCTATATGAGAAAACCATTAACAACAAAAACGGTCATTATTTTCCGAAAAAACTAATACAAAGTATGATGTCCGTCCACATTGAAATGTATGTGTGTAATAAGTTTGTTTTGTTTTTTTTTTAGAGAATGTGTTAAGTATTGGTATATGTAAAATGGTGTTCAAAATGAATTTTATGTTATGGTACAAAAAGAATAATGAAGTTTATTTGGGCCAGTGGATGTGGCCAGCCAAGTTTGGGTTAGGCCAGTGGTGACCAGCATCTTCCTCATCCCTCTATCCTTTGGCCACGTGACACATTTCTGTGTTTATGATTTTGATTTTTTTTCCACTGGAATAGATGTCTTTGAATTGAGATGAAAGAATTAAATAAAGAAAATTATAGGATGAGAGAAAGAAAGAAATGAATGTTTAGTGGAGGAGAGAAAGGAATCTTGTTATTAACCCTGGTTTAACAATTACACCACTAGCCGTTTGTGGAAAGTGCTCAAGCAGCTTTTGGTAGTTTTTTTTTATCATTATTCATCAAAATCGGCTTTTCCCTTTATAAACTATTTTTATCCACTCTGCAGTCGCTCGGGGTGCCAAGTGCTAGGGGCGCTTTCCAGATGTCTGAGACAATTGGACTTTCAGAAAATGAATCAATTAAACGGTTTGAAAACAATGAAAACGAGAAAATTATTTGATTTGAAGACGGATATTTTAATGAATATAAGATGTTACAATACTTTGAAGTTCAGCTTGCCCGGGGCATTTATGTCCTTTATCCTAACAACTGAGCTATTTCTGACATTTAAGTTGTAGAATCATTTTATTTATTTATTTATTTTTATTTTTTTTCATTCTTTCAGTAGATTTTATTTTTGTCTGCCTGCCATGAAATAGAGATTCCCAGGACTTGAATATTTGCAAAAATATTCCTCCAACAAATAGGATAGAGTTATTATAACTGATAGGGTGGGGTTAAGATTTGCTACTGCCTCTAGGAGGCTTGTTTCAATCATAAAATAGTTGGGCGTCAATCGGGGAGAGGCCATCAGCGTTCGTTCCGTCGGCAGACCGATACATCCTACACTCGTAGTTAGTATTAAAATATTTATTGCTTTCCGCTATTCAGTAACAGCCAACACAGTAACCGTCCACCCTCCAAAGTTTAAGTTACGGCTTACATCATAAAAACCAATCAATATCAACTGTGTCTCTTCACTAATACAGAATTAGCGGACCCGGATATACAAATCGGCTGTTTAGAACAGCGAATATATCCTGTCTATCGTTATTATATTACTTATGGGATAGCCTGATAGCTTCCTCCGTGCCAAAAGAAACATTATACATCTGTAGATCCTCATTAGCCAGCGTGCTTTGTGAAAGTGTGAAGAGGTTTGTATGCTTAATCATTTTATACAGAGAAAGTTATGTCGTCGAAATACTTGAAACGTTAGATACAAGCAATGAATGGATCCGTGTGTAATAAGGGTATAGGAGTATATGAGTAATGGAGAAAGGATGACGCCAATAAGTAGCGAGAGAGCTGTTCAACTTCATTTAAGGATGAAATGAAAAGTTTATTACACTATCTTTGAATTCTATGAAGGCTAGCCATCTTACTTGAATGGTTGGTGTTCGAGGCCATGCGAAAGCTATGATTTTCAATGCAGATATTCAAGACAAGTATGCAGGCCCTTTTATCACAACTGGCCCTTTATCATACTAAGCTAATCTTGGTGAATATTGGCTTGACACAGAACCAAAACTGCACGTCAAGTAATACATTTTTCTTAAATCAAATGAAGAACAAGGAATACGTTTGGGATCTTCGTCTTTAATCCCATCAAAATCTAGTCCATAATTTTAAAGTACGGAAGCTTAAAAAAAGATGCATTTTATTTTATTTGCTGAAAAAACCCCAATACGCTGCGTGTTTTTCGTTAGTCTCTATCACGCAAACAAAACTAACCCTAACCCTTAATCTATTTGGGGACTAAAGAAATTGTCTTAAGTTATCAATTTTCCCTGGTAATGAAACTTTTGCCTGACAGGGACTAACGAAAAAGTCTCTATACAGCAATTTTTTCTCATTTCAAACTCCTGATAGAATTAACCCCTTCTAGCAATTTGATTGATCTGGAACCCGACTAAAAAGATATACAAGACAGGCTATTCAGGAGAAAGGTTGAAATGTTTTGAATGGCCAAGATCAAATTGTTGTCAAAATTTGACGCCAAACTAACACCACGAATTGAGTTTCTAGTCGGTGAGAAAAAAAATGATTATTTTTCTCTGCTTCTTTCAAGGCTACCGTACTTTGAAATTATGGACGTTAGCTTTTGGTGAGAACTCATGAGAAAGCTCCTATGAAGAGTTCGATTTTCCTCTTCTTCTGATTTTCTTCTCTTCTGGAAGTGTAATTACGCGGTGCCAGATGGATAAGGTTTGCTACTACAAACTCAGAGAAGAAAAACTTGACTTCAAACCAAGAATTAATAATGGATACATTTTCTAAACACAATGTACAGATGCAAATCTCCAATGATTCACTTCACTCTGAAACAGCTCTTTGTGAAGATAAAAGTCCGAATAAGCTATCACAATGCTGCATCATCTCAGAACTTGAAAACATTATTCATTTATCATTTAAAGTAGTGGTTTCCAACTTTTTCAATGTCATTCCCTACTTTTGTCAATAAGATTTCTAGTTTTCTCCCCTTCCATTTAAGTAAGTCGCAGTAGAGAATAATTTCCAAAAATTAATTTATTTTGCGTACAATCAGAAGGCTTTATAAATAGAATCAGTTTAATTTTATAATTGTACAACTGCTGTATATTTGATACAAGCGAAAAATACCTATTACCCTGGAGCCAAAAACATTCACCACGACTTTTATCTTTACCTAATAGCCTTATTTCCCCGTTGGGCTATCTAAATACTCCCCTGGAGGGAATTTAGCCCCGGTTGGGAACCACTGATTTAAAGAGACTTGCGCTAATAACTTTGCTATCGAAAATGTTATTGCTACAAATATCTACTTATATGATGATTATATGATGAACACGGCGCTTTTTTCTGTTTCCCTGTCCATCACAATAGATTCTACCACTTAAAAGTAATAATTTTGCTGATGAAAATATCTCCCAAACATCGACTCTTTCAATGAAACCAGTAATTTTCTTTTCTCTAAAAAAATATTCGTCTCATGGAAATTCAAAAATATCTGTGGATTTTTTCACAGGGATTACATAGTTATGTTTCAATGCGTCTCTGGCGTTTCATAGAAAATCGGGGTGGAGTAGAAATATTCAAACGTTAACTTTGCGAAAAGTCATTGGTCATTGATTTCTCACGTTCTAATTAAACACTTTCTTCCTCCGCTTTCTAACTTTGAGAAAAAATAGTTCAAAGCACTCGTAACATAGCAACCTTTTCTCTTTGTTTGACTAGTTAATCCGCGTGTAAAAAAAAAGAAAAAATCTCGGACATCTTTGAATTTCTTTGAGACGATTTTTTTTTCAAAAAGAGAAACCGCTGAACTGGTGCAGTGGAAGAGTCCATTGGTAGTTCACTTGGTTGGTAGATATTTTTATCAACTATATTGTTCCTTTTAAGTGAAAAAGCTTATTGTTCCGAACGGAGAATCTGAAGAAAAAAACACTCACTGTTCATTATATTGGCAGGTCTCGTTAGTCACTCAGTAGAAATCACCATGTAACCCATGTCTTGACAGCATGCTGTGTTGGGGATGATCAATAAGAAAATTGGAAAAAAAGGGTGATCAATGAACAATTACTTCTCTTGCCTCTAGTTAGGTAGTGATCACTAAAAAAAGTCAAAATTCTCAACGACAAAAAAACGTCCAGCTTCAAAACATAAATTATTGGACCAATTTGGCATAAACTTACATTGCAAATTCACCCCCCCCCCCCACCACCACCACTAAAAACCTATTTAGGGGATAATAACTTTCTAGACTTGATAAAAAGTAAACGTCAAATTTTCAGCCCTCTTTTGCAGCCCGTATGCCTGATGCAAACGAACATAGCCAGCCGAACAGACCTACTCGGAAACTGAAGAAACCTTCGTTGACAGTGCTATGGACAGTTTTAGTTGACGGTTTCTGATGGATGGAAGAATCACATATATTCCAGATTGCTTGAAAATCAGCATTCCGAATCTTGGCCTTTAACGGGGCTTCAGCACATACCTCTTGTGTTATTTAAAAATGCGTCACTTAAGGTAGACCTTCCCAGGAAGTTTCAATTTTTGCGCATGAGTGGGTGCAAAAATTGCATAATTCCATCAATTGCCGTAGGTGTGAAGTAATTGCGCTGGCTCTACCTTATTTAGTGCTATAGGGAGGTACTGCTTGGGAGACAGATCTCCAGGAACTCTATTTACAATTCATTCCTTGGTCACGAGTGACCAGATTTATTTGTTCCTCTTTATATTCATCCCCTAAGTTATGCCTCCCCATTGATTTTAAAGGGCATTTCCTCATGTCTTCAGTTGATACTAGGAGCATTTTTAGACACCTGCCTTCACCTCAGCGAAAAGACTTTCGTATATAGGGTGGCCATTTCCGAATTTCCCCCAGAAGAAGGACACTGCAGACTGACGAGTTGATAGAACGACTGGTTCAATGCAACTCATCCAGCGGTGTTGACAACGGCTACTGCATATAATAAAAGTACGCTAACGGTTTTATAGCTTCAAGTTCCCACTGTTTTGAGTATATCAAGGATAATTTATAATTTCTTCTTTGATCTGACCCCTTAGAAGGAGAACAAATTAACGTCTGGTTCGGAGAGGCGCTGGACAAAGGACAGAGAGCTCAAAATTTGAACTGCCTGGCCTAAAGCCGGACACCAGGCCTTCCCGCTCATTCAATGTTATTCTGTAGAGAAACTTCGGATCAAGTATGAAATTTCAGAAATGAATTAAATTGATGAATAGAGTTGAATAAACATTTTATAATTTTTTCTTATCTGTTTTCCAATGAAGTGAATAAGCTTATATCATGTGACATTTTAAGCCACCCGGCTTGTAAGAGTAGTCGAAATGTTAGATTGAATAACGAGACTTTATCTAAAATATCTTTTTTTTATTCATTTCAGATTTTGCGACAAAAACAGGTCAGGCAGTGGTGGCTGTAGGACTATGTGTTGTGGTCGTGGATACCACACTTTCGTTCGGACCATATCAGAACGTTGCCGATGTCAGTATGTGTGGTGCTGTTATGTAAAATGCGACGCGTGCACGAAACGAATCGAATTGAGTACTTGCAAATAAATAGTGCAGACGTAGCAAGCCAAGAGAACAATTCTGAAAATCGTTGCTGACGAAAGAGAAAACAAAAAACTATTAAAGAAAGACAGAAAAAAAAAGAAATAATATTAATTAAAAAAAATAAAATAATTCCACCGACCATAATACCGACCACGAGAAATCTTTGGAACCTGATGTAATAAGATCATCTACTGGGAGGTGACAACGAAGTGAAGAATTTTGTTTTAAGCTTTTCTTTAACCCCGAATTCCTCCTTTTCACGTTTCCCACTTAGTGGTTCGAAATTAAAGCCCTGACGAACAGAGAGAGAGAGACTATCAGACTCATTTAACCCCAGGGCTTTTTCCACTATCCTTAACCAAAATGAAAGTTAACAAAAGCATATGCAGGAAAAAAAAAACTTTATAAACACAGACACTCAAATACTTATATTTAAACATAAACATTTTTTTTTCTTTTCCTGTTCGTAAAGACTAAGGCGAATTCTTAAATGTATCCTGGTGATATATTTTTACCTCGCTTCATATTTCAAACTTTGACAGCATTAATAATCTTTTCGATGTCTGAATATTTTTTTTTTCAATCACAAATTTTAATAATCAAAATTGGAAGCAATTTTGAAAATTACCTGTAGAAGACAGAAAATCTGCTTGTCTCCGGAGTAACTTACGATAAGATAGTCGCGTGACCAAACACACCTTCCTGGCTTATGTATAAGTAGGTTTTGTATTATATAGTATACAGAGATTGTGTGAATTGTGACTGTCGTCGGCTAATTTCTCCATGCTTTGTGTTATTAAAATTCGTCAATGTATTATATATCTGGGGTTACTGCGACCTTGGGAAGAACATGGATGCTGTTTTAAAGTTTTAAATGAAATGTTGTGTTTACGAGGCAAAAGTTAAAAAAAAAAAATTCTGGTAAGTCCTTTAAAAAAAAAAAACATCCAAGGATTTTTTCAAACTTACAGATTATGATATAGATGTCTTTCTACGAGTCGACCCAAATAATTTGTATTATTTCTTATCCAATCAACTCTTTTGTTTTTTTCTACCATGTAATTTCTATAAAACTAGCAATTATTTTCTCATGGTATCCAAAACGAGTAAATTATTTTTAACCTGATCGTGGCCAGTGGGAACTTAAAAGCATAGATAATTGGAGCTTTTACAAGAATGACGCATAGTACAAATTAGTGCATCTCTCTTCCATTTCATTAGCATTTCTGTTTTAGATATTTCTCAGCCAATCAATCTATTTATGTAAAGCGGAGACTTCCATTCTCTAACAAGAAACACTTAATCTTCCTCCAAAGTAATTTTCAGTTGTTATAGTACTGAAAACCTACAACGAAATATACAAGGCCAAGCATGACTAGATTCTAGATCTGTCACATTCTATTCATATTAAAGAAAAATACAAACACTGTCATGATATGAAAGAGTTGTTCACCTGTTATGAGACTGATTACAAATATTACGCTATGGCTTAGGATAACATTTCAATCTCTTTTTCTTGAAGATCAAAGCCCTTTTAAACAGAGCCTTTATTGAAAGGAGTGGCCATTTTTCGTGAAATAAACACACAATACGTACACCATACCAGATATGTAAAATAATTCATAACGAACAGGCTAGTCTCTCAGATACTCGTGAGTGAAAGCTAAGAGTCTAGATAATACACTTCAGACTTTGGAGATCGATAGACTCAACCTCTCCATTGCACTAAAGTGGTTCAGGGCATCCCCCAATGTTTGTGGTAATTACCGGTGTGCTACAAAGGCATCTTTGAAGATTTCGCCATGAAAGAATAGGTGTAGATTACGCGAGGATCTATTCACTGTATCCTTTTTCAAGACGTTATATCGATGCAGGATTAAATATGCATGCAATAGTGGTACTATTTGCGTTGATAACCCTAATTCTGATGACACGTTACACTATAGCATCTATTATAAGTAGGTAGGGTTGCAAATACTGATCAGAGTGTACAAATGCTTGGACTAATACTATCAAGAGGTGGTCCTCAGATGAATTAATAAATAAAGTTATCAATCTATTTATAATGTTAACTCTCCGAAAAGATTTGTCTTCAAATGTTATTGTAGTATAATTGCTGCTATTCATACGAACAATAAAACGCTATGAACTATCGTTAGCTAATGCCTTGAAAATGGATAATTTGAACATCACTGCTTACTGTTTTTGAGAGAACGGGTAGCGCTATAGAGATTCATAGCGTATTCTAAAGAAATGTCAACTCAAATGCTTTGAGAGTCTATAGTAAAGGGTTCATCCAGGGCCGACCAGTCCATTAACCGAATCTAGGAGGACACTTAGGGCGCGAAGGTCTTAGGGACGCACTCTAAACTGAAAAGAGTAGTCATTAGGATACAACCGGGGGTGCAAATGTCAAGTCTCGTCTATGGCACATGGTACCCTTAGCTCGCCCAGGGCATACGGAATGCTTGCACTTGCTCTTGGTTCATGGAATCTTTTGCCTCGGTTTGATTAGATTAGATATTATGATTATAAGGCTATCGAAAATACCATTTATATATATATTCTAATTCTCAAAAATGACCTTATCTCTAAGACAAGTTTCAAACCACAGCATGCAACTAATCTAACTAAAAATATTCTTGCAAGCATTTGATATTTATTTAAAAGAAAACAAGATGGAGTTTAAATTTTGCCGACTACTGACGTTATATTCTGAACAATATGACTGAAATAAATTGAAGTAGATTATTTATTCAGATCCTATTATAAATAATGAGAAAAGAGAAAGAGAAATGGACAAAAATCCTGTCAACTAAATTAGGGGATAATTGCTGGCACTGATAATCCACTTCACAAAAAGCGGTTATCAAACATTTTGGAAGAGAGAGAAAAAAAGGGGGGGAGTCAGAATGGATTTAAATATTCATGATTACTCAGTTGGGCTGGGCTGAAAAGACTTCGCGTACATGAAGCTATTTGATTGGCCGAGAATCCATGATATAGCATTTTGAAAGATAACTCTCAAGTCTACACACGCAGCTAGAATACATGTCGGTATGCTCACTAAAATGTAGCAAAATGAAGATTTTAGAATTTGCAGAAAATAAGGTTAGACGTATTTTTCAAAGTAGAAATATAGTTTTTAAAAATTCTTTGAACCCTTTCAGGTGCTTGATGCCTGAATTAAAATGTCGCTATAAGACTTCTAAAATAGATCAACATATCCCAGCAGTCATAGAAACCTCGATATAATTATGTATATATATATATATATGTGTGTGTGTGTATATGTATGTATATATATATATGTATATGTGTATATATATCTATATATCTATATATCTATCTATATATATATATGTGTGTGTGTGTGTGTGTGTATATATGTATATGTGTAAATATATCTATATACATGTATATATATATATATATATATATATATATATATATATATATGTGTGTGTGTGTGTATATGTATGTATATGTGTGTATATGTATATGTATATATATATATGTATATATCCAAGGAGTCTCGAAGGGGTTGAGAATGTCAATTTATTGTCTAAAAATCTAGTATGCTCTGTTTTAAAATGATTCGGAAGATAACTTTGAGGATTCAGACAAATGTTTGACGTGCCCGTGTTAACTGAAGGAAAATGTCATCAAAAATACTTCCAAGGTAACGTTCGGAATTATAAAGGATAAGTTATTTTACTGTCATATATAATTCTTATTAGTCACAACAGCATACATTTTTTGACATTTTTAGAGAAACAAAGTTCATTATTAGAGCCTTGCATAAATTTTGTACATAAAAAATGTACGCATTTTTAATTCCGTACTTTAACAAACACGTTACAAATGAAGTATTCATCCATTTGATATTAACAAAAAATAGCCTACGTAGGTGGATGGCACTTTAGTCTCTCACAAGTTTCTTGGAATTTAACACACTCATCCCAGCGCCTCGTCTACTTTTCAAAACAGTCTGCTAAGTCTTCTGTCTGAATGGACACCAGCTGCCTTGTCATGTTCTCCTTTATCTCGTCCACAGTCTGAATGTACGAGACTGGATAAGCACGTTTGCAGCGGTCACACGATACACAAGCACACTTGATGGTGTCTCAATTCCAACTGAGCCCCTGGGAGATTTTCTGTCCATGCACGCACAGTCAAATCCCGTCTGATAAGTTGTCAAGTAACGCCAACCAGTTCTCGAAATATTTAAAATGGCTGGATACTTTCCGGGCAGACCTCGTATTGATAGCAGCAAAAAGTATTAATACCAGAAGTGAGAAATTGAAATTAGAACCCTTTAAAACTTACGGATACGTATTACTATGTATCCTCTGAAAGTATAATAGAGAAACCTTACTATAAAATACAAATATGAAATGATACTTTACGCTAACTTCCATTGAACTCATGGGGTAGCAAGTAAATATTTTAAATATACGAAGACACATTATGATTAGTGGATACTATATAGACTAACTGATTAAGCATCAGTTTGTTATCCCATTGCAGGCTTTTTTGATTATCTTGTGAAAAGCGTAAATCCGACAAGGCAGCATTATACTAACAACCGAACAGAACAAAGGGCATAATTGAAAGATCTTAATCAGTAGCCATAGCTATTGAGAAGCCAGAATAGAGGATATGTTATAATATAAAGTAAGTAAGCATAGACTTTATTACATTTTATAATATACAATCGCGTACTATTAAGATGACTCAAGCATTTGTCATAAAATAGAGGTAATAAACCTGGCACTAAATAAAATAGTTGTTCACATATGACTGGATGATATATGATACGCTTGTTTTGGTAACGTTTGTAGAAAGAGAATATTATCCAAAAAATAAATACTTTAATTTCTTACCATAATGTCAATATCATACGTCGTTCATTCAAGATCTTTATAGAGACTTCGGTAAAGGAAAAAATTTTGTTGCGTAAACGAAATTCAAAACAAATTGATCCGTTTTCATATTTTTATAGAATGTTGAAAACTTCATCAAAATGGTCGAAATTTTGAAGCAAGAAAAGTAATGATTGGTCGAAATAGAAAATCCGATTCAACCAATCACCTCTCTTTGTGTCCTTGTGTCATAATCAATGAATATTGTAGAAAAGTGAACAGTGCATTTGATGGCATAAAAGACCCCCCTCCCCCGTTATTTCAGCATCTATCACCTAAATGTTCTAGATTCTCAGATTTCTGGCCAATGTGGGTTGGACAAAGATGGCTACGTTCACCCTTTACCTTCTGGGACATTTTTGGGTGAAAAAAGGGTTCTTATATGGCGTCAAATATGGTACATAAAATTGTCAAAGTGTAAAAAAATATCGATTTTAAAAAAACTTTTTATCAACTTTTAAAATAAAGATACTTTTTAAAAAAATAGTTAACTTACAATATTTTGAAGTTAGAATCCTGTATTCAAATTTAAAAAAAACAACTCCTTATTTAAGATTTCACTATAGATTGAAAAATCCTTTCATTTAAGGAAATTTATATTTATTATTATTATTATTATCATTAAATTTCTGTAAATGTTACTCCGACTTCAAAATAAAATCATGTATAATAATCGAAAAATGCAAAATACATAAAGAAGAATTCTGATAATGTTTAAATCGCTTGTCGTTATGATTGTACCTTGTGTTGCATTATTTTTAAAATGCACTCCATGGAAAACCATTTTACTTACTATTTTCTTACATAAGCACTTTTGCAAAAGAGTATGTTTCTCTCTTTGACAATGACGCATAAAAGGGTGGAAACCTGCGTCTTGATTTACATCGAACTTACTATACGAGAGGGTACCCCCCACCAAAAAATTACCGGAATTATAGACATCCCCTGTCACTACTTTGAAACTGTGGTCCGTTTCGAACTTCCTCGATCAAATCTTGACACACATTCAATTGATCATGTTTAATTCTCTGCGAGTGAATGAGGCACGACTTTGGCGGAAATGCGTTTCATTTTCAAATTCTCTGACCACATCTGCTGGCACGAACTCCCAAGATAAACAGTCACTGCAGATATCTTATCGATAGTCAGAAGACGATCTTAATTGATTGCATGATGAACTTCTTGTAGAATTTCATCGTTTCAGTTCGTTGAAGGTCGGCCAGCCCGTGGTGGGTCTTCAAGTGACATTTCACCACGTTTGAAACGTGAATACCGCTTGTACCCTTGTGTTTCACCCAGAGCTTCTTCCAATTAAAAAGCTTCTCAAAGCACCTCAATATTTTAAGTCGCAGTTTTCCCCAAAAAGAAAACAAAACTTCATGAAAACTCCCTCTTCTTTATGATCAGCTATCGCGAAAATCACCAAAACGTGTTCGTAAACACAAGAAAAATAACGTAGGAAACAATTAAGTCAATTCAGAACCATGCCACGTGACAGACTGACTCAGTATAGCGTCGACCCGTGACACTTAGCGGTACTATATACATCTACGTCCAGTTGGCTCACCACATCCTAATTCCAGTTTTTTTTTGGGGGGGGAGTACACCCTCGTATTCTCGCCACCGTTATAACCAATTTATTTTCTCCTGCTAACATCCGACTCTATTGGTTGTAAGATATTAAAGATATAATCTGATAAAATATGTTTAAATTGATTACATATAAATCCCTGAAGGTTTATCAATGGACTGATGAGATCTTCAGGGAAAGAGGACATTGTATAACGACCACAAAGCCATAGAATCTCACTCTGTACGCACCCTGCTAATATATTTACACATTGAGTTCACAGAGTCGCTGTCCGATTCCTGTTGCCGTCGTTCGGCATTGTACAGTGTCATATTTGTATATATCATGACCTCTCTACTCAATATGCAGCCGCACGTAAAAAAACTCGAAAGACATACTTACCAATGTAGATCATTGTTGTTTCTTTCAGATTGATAAGTTAACCTGATGTCTGTCTGCCCTCTGAATGTGCTCGGAAAGAAAGAGATGGAGCGAATTCACGCTCACACAGCACTCGCCGTGCAACGCAATTTTTGTTGTTTAGTAGTGAGACTTATTTTTTTAATTGGTTACATGTAAAACGCAATGGAAAATAGCTATGATTCCCTTCAAACTTTGCTTTTGTGACCTGGACAGAGATATTCATACATAGACGTTTTTCTTACTTTATGTGATTGAAAGCGTGCGAATTCGTACGTTGTCCTAAAGTATATTTCATATTATCACTCTCCTGGTCAGAAAGATAAAATTTGGTGGGAATAATTACTATTTTCTATACGTTTTAGATACAATCAATTATGAAATAATACTTATTATCCAGGAACAAAAATAAACTAAAGATATGTTGCACCGTGTACTTGTATTTCTGATGTAGTTACAGCCCACTTATTTGTATAGTGTCGCAGGTTGCATCTACATAATCGATGTCCAATTACTGTTATTGTGTTATAATTGTTGTTGATGGTATTTTCTTCTACAATGAATAGTTTACAGTTGCTTATTTATATTAAAATATCAAAGGAAAGATTTAAAAAAAAAAAAAAAAGAACACACATCAGAATAATAAAGAAAACGGGCAAAATCGATTTTGAAATGTATGTGTTTTTTCTTTACTTCAAATGTTTTTTTGTGAATGTTTTGTACTGGGGGAAAAGCATTTTGTCTGACAGGACATAGAAAGGAGTTGAAAAGTTGAGAGACTCGAAAACTGTTTTTTTTTTTTTTTAAAGACTGATATGAAATGAAAAGAGATGTGGAAATATGATATCATGTATAAATATGTATTGTTCTGATGAAAAAGAAAAAAAAGAAAGGACTGAAATTGAAGATTATTGATAACTCTCTTTTTAAAATAAATAAGTTGTATTTTAACTCCAAACTCTATAAAATAAAATTTAAAAAAAACAAAATGGAAAAAACTCTCTTAATTTTTCCACCGGTAAAAGAATGAATTGAAACCCGGAGAAAAAAAATAAATGATTAAAAGAGAGGAAAAGGTATGCAAAAAGAATTATGTTCTATGAAAATATTCTGAGATAATTTGAGAAAACCCTATAGCAGAGAGAGAGAGAGACACGGAGACACAGAGAGAGGAAGGGCGAGAGAGAAGGGGAGAGAGAGAAACTAAAAAAAAAAACGGCTTATAGACAATTTTAGTGATTAAGTATTTTCGTCTTCGCACTTAACTGACTCATTGCAAAATCATTTTACACTACATTTTATGATTTCGTTATGGAATTATGTAAATGAATATTTAATCATGGTGAAAAATACACATTGAAAACACCAGTTTTGTCCATTTGTCCTTAAAAAGAAAGATTGTATAGTCTTTTTCAGCCTCATTTGATCTTGATCGCATAAACAGACCGACAGCTTTCTCTACTTGCACATATCCATCCCAATACACAAATACAGTAAAGTCCCATTTGCTGCTGTCTCGTTTAGATTTGATTCGCTATACATCAATCTTTTTCAGATATTTATCGTAATAAATCTAGTTCTGTTGAATTTACAAAATGAATAATAATAAAAGATAGCATCATGGACAGTCTCTGAAATAATTGTACACTTTGGTTAATGTCCAATGCGTGTGAGAATAAACACATTCAAGTACACAATAATTTATCATGAAGCGATATATATCGACACCAAGTGATAGTTTACCAGCTCTGCAATATAGCTACAAGATGAGATATACTATACCAATCGATTCCATCATGTTGAGGCTCCACAACAACATCATGATCGTGATGTTTCGTTTAGTGCTGCTTTGAAATCAGTATTGTACTCTTAGACTGGCTACCTTCCCAAGGCTGGAGAGTCTAGTCTGCCCTACTATTTCTGTATAGTTATTTGCATGTTGTTACATGTAAATCCAAGTATGTGATGAAGGCAAGCCTGGATTAGCCATTAAGCAGATTATCTATAACTTATAACAAACTGTCGCCTAAACTGTCAACAGAGGTTTCTTCAGATTCATAAGTGGGTCTGGCTGGATGGATGGCAACGTATGTGTCGCGTGTGCAGGCTACATGAATGGGGGGTAGATAGTTGAAAATTCAAACATTATAAATCCTTATTATGTCTCTGAAGTTTTGTGATGCGTAGCCGAGTCAAAAATAGGGCTATAGCACGTGCCAAACGAGGGAACAGTCTCTTACCGGCTGACCTATTGCTACAAAGTAATTTACTAATTCTATCATACAAGGTGAATATTACTTGTATGATGATGGTTTCCAAATTTTATATACTACTTCGTGCCTTACATATCAAGTCGAATACGAGCGTGCGTTCCAGGAAGTAATTCCACATTCTAAAACAAAGGACAACTGACGAAGGCCGATGGGTACACGGTCGTAACTTGGTTAAAAAATAAACATACGGACAAGGGAAATAGTCCGACCATACCATGCACAATGAAGACTGAGTTGTGGAAATTACCGATACGGTATTTCAAACTCTATACTGTCAATGCAAAGCCAATACCTCTGAAAATTGACAGTTTCTGTCCAATCAATCACAATAACTAGTCAGATGTTAAAGAAAATACAATTAATCGTAATCTAAATTATTCCTGCATATCAGTCTTCAAAAATATTGAAATAGTATCTCGTAGGTGTTACGTCATCATTCTCTACCATTCATTTTAGCCTCTGCTGGCCAACACGTACACATTTTGACAGTCAGATGGAATCAGTGCCGACTTATTTTTTTAGCTCGACTTATCTGGCAAGTGATGGCATAAACCTGAATAAAAAATCTTAGAATTTTAGAAGTCAACTTTCACAGTGGATCAATTCATACGATGGTTTATACGGCGGATAATGAAGCTCAAATATGGACTATATCTACAAAGAAATATCATCATTCCCTTTTTTATCCACACATTATTATTTAACCTACGAAACCCTATTTCATTAGAATTCAGTCTCAATACCGTAAGCGATCTCGTCGTAGAGTAATCGTTAATTAATCTTGCGAACCATCACCATTGTAGTGATTTCGACTACAGCACCCCACAGTTATGACCTCGTGTCATAATAAGCTAATTGTTGTTAATATCAAATTCAAATCCTCTTTTGGAGCCTTGACGTTGAGCAATGGTTATCAGGCTAGTCTCACATACCATTACTACCATAGTGACTTCGATCCACAGTCCCACAGTTCGTGGCTTTGTTTCATACTAAGTTGAGTTTAGAAAATATCAAATTCGAATCCTCATTTCGGAGCATCGCCTTTGAGTAATCGTTATCAAGAAAGTCTCATTGACCATCCTTACTTTGGTTGGTTCAATCAACACCAAGTTTCCCATAGATGTACTATGCAATATACAACTAAAAAATTGAAAATTACTGTACAAATTTACTTGTGTCAAATGGCAAATCTCGTTCTGAAATTCGTTTTAATTAGTAGATGAAACTTTTGTTTTAGTTCATGCTATTAACAAAGATGGAATAATTTTCCCCATGGGCAATTGATGAAAAGCTCAAAAACCATGGTACTTTTTTGGTGAGTATGATTCAGAGATAGAAACTTTATTACTAAGTTTCCATCGAAAGGAAGAATGAACTTGAATTTTTTTATTGAACCCATAAATGTATTTATGTTGTAAATTTTTTCAAATTTGGTTGTCTGTTGTATGTATTGGATTTAAGTAAGAATGACATGGTAAGAGTGGCACTGATAATAATGACACCGGTAAAAATGGCCCGATAAAAATAACACTGGTAAAAAAGGGCACAAGTAGAAAATAAGAAAAAAATGGCCCAACTGAAATAAAAAATAAATATTAACTGAAAATCATGTATTAACATTTTTTAGACGTAATTGAATTAATTTTATACTTTTAGATTTGATAGACCAACGGAACTTTTAAAGTTTTCGACTTCCTATTTTAAAACGTAATTTTATTTTAGTAGGGCCATTATTCTTATTTTTCCACCTGCAGCCTTTTTACCTGGACCTTTATTACCGTGCACCGTATATGTCATAAGCTGAATGTTCTCATTTATTTCGATATCTTGATGGTCCAATCCATTCGACTGTTACTCTCATTTTCTCAAACACCTTTTCCTTATCAACTTTCAATAATTTGGTCCTGCGGAAATAATGACAAATTGTGTGTGGCATTTACACTTCATCAAATATTTGACTTGGGTTATTATCTTTTTTTTAAAAAAGGTTGTAGGCATATATCGTACTTCATGCTGCATAACGAGGACTTTTTAAATCGAATGTAGCACCTGAAAGAGTAATTACGAGTTATACATGGAGAGTGAACGTAAAGGTAATGTTAGAATGGCAACTTTTTGGCAAGTAGAGAGGCTGGTCACGAATCTCCAGAATTCGAAGATTCTGATAATAGTAAATCGAGTCTACGTAAGCAGTTGAATTTTTTTTGTCGAACCATCGTACCCATCTAAGTTGGCGGAGGGTTCTCTCTTTCTTTATTTATGCGTCGTGCGTTTGTGTATTTGTGTATTCCAGCGCTACTGGCCATACCGTTTTGTCAACAGACTTGAATATTGGTACCAGTACTCTACTAGACCCTTTCTAAAAACTTTTTTTTGTTTTGTTTTTTTTTCTTAGGGTTTTTTTAAGCTTTTTTTTAACTTTTTAAAAAATCTTTTTTGTCCTTATTTTGACGGGTTTATTGATGACATCGTGTTTGTTTGGGGTTTTTATTCTCTATTTTAAATGTTTTCCAGTGGATAACGTCAGTAATGTCACGAATAGAATTTAATCTGACCATATTCATTCTTTTTTTATTTTTACTTGACTTCGAATTTTGATACTACGGTTGTTCAATCATTGGCCATGATGGCGTGTGTACGTTATTATTTTTTACGATTTGAATTCGATTTCTCTTTGTTTCTTCAATCGAAATATTTGATTTGTTTCGATTTTTTTCGTGCATTCTAGCCTCAAAATCAGGGTGTGCTGTAAACGCAGTCACACGCGGGGGCGCTTTAAATACGGTATACAGTTTATCCATCCCTATAGAATGACTAATGGGCACATGTGGTGATACTGTGGACGGGTTTTTAGGGAACATAAGAAACGTTTAGGTAAGTAAGTGCAAACAAGTGTATTAATAGGTTTTAATCCACTCGTGTCAGGTATAAATTCTATTTGAGGCACTCTTTTTTAGTGAATTTGACGTTTCAAATTACTAGATTTTGGTACCTACTTAAGCTACGCTGAGTGCATATCTTGATACTGACATGACTTTGTAAATCAAAAGTTAAAATACTTACGGTTATGACAGATTATAAGAAAATGTGGCCAATTGGAATTTTTGTGGTTGTTGCTGGTGGCTCTAAAGGATAGGTAGGTGGCCTGCCGCGTGCTTGGAATAGTTACGTATTTCCCATCGGTGCCAGAGGTTGATGTTCGAGCCCAGGTAAAAGCCAGAATTTCGATTGCTGACTGCTAAGGCAAAGAGACAAGCTCTTCGACCGAGATGATTGGTGTAACACAATCAATCAATCAACCTCCATTTCCGGTTTGAGAGGTCTTTTATTGTGAGCAAATCATGGCCCCTTGACTTGGGCAATCATAAGCGAACTAGTCTAGAAGATCATTGTGACTTGAAAATCCCCCAAATAGGTTTTAATGGGGGGGGGGTCAATTTGCATTATAAGTTTATGCTAAAATGATCCCTCAGTTTGTATCCAGCAGCATTCATCCTTATTTTTGGGGTTTTTTTTTAATATTCAGACTTTTTAGTGACCATAAAAGGCAAGATATTCATTGATCAATCTTTTTTTTCATTTTTATAATTGATCACCCTAACACGGCACACTGAGAAAAGAAATTGATTACGAGTCGGTTTCTTTTGAATGACCAACCAAAGCTTGGGTTTGTTTTTTTTTTTTCTTCTTTTAATACCGGTTAAGACTCTTAATGCTGCTTAATTTCTTCAGGAAAAAAACTCCCAACATTATGACAGCGAACTTTGAGATTCACCTCAAGCAGCTAAGCTGAAGGCTAAAAAAAACATTCAATGGCTTGGATGGTTATATTCGTTAGCAGATCTTGTTCAAGAAGATGGAAGTCTCTGATTTACCTCTGCCAAAGAAACTGGGAGAGATATATGTATTCACTAGTGTCTGACCGTCAGTTTGTCTGGGTTTTTTTACGAACAAAAACGATTAAAGCGTGAAATATCCTTATCTTCTTTGTAAATTGAAATTGTGTGCATCGTACAGAGTACCTTTAGTACACACGAACAATTATATTCCGACGTGTCAGACTTGTTGAAACTTCGTTCTGCTTACAAAAGCTAGTATTCCCCTTGTGTGTTGTATAACTCAGTGCGGGATTGAACAACCACATACCGTACCGGAGGCAAGTACTCTACCACTTGGCCACCGTGATCGTTACGGTAAAACATGTGCGAGATCAGCATTAAAATGTCCGAACAAAATCTAAACAAAAATTCGATTTCTGAGTTACACCACAATCAAGATAGTACTTCCAAGTTGTTGCAAATTGGGCGGCGTTAGGGCCTAGCTCCCTTTCTTCATAAAAATCTGTACAGAACAGAATTCATTTCTCCATACAATATTATTCCAAAACTCCGTATTCCATTTCAACTCATTTATTTATAGTTCCTGTAATAAAACAAGTCGACCCGAGTTAAGAGAGGGAATTCGTCACCAGTTTTTGAGTACGTTACTCTTGCTTACGTCGTCATGACGTCAAAGGTTTTTGGTGAGATGATTTATCATTGTTGTGACAAACGAAAATGAAGTCGGAACTCAATTGTAGAAGTTTGACGATAAAAGGATTCTTGGTTTTTCCTGACACCTACTATTATTAGCTAAGTAATGCAGCACACTTGATAATTTTCTATCTACATCAATCTTGAGAAAAATTGCTACTTCAATGAAACTTCAAGTACCTCTTTTATTCTGAATATCACTCTCATCGTCCAGTCATCAAGTATTTGCTAGGAACAGCACAAGCTCAAATAGAGGGAAATTGAGCTAGGAAGACTGTGTTACGCCAATCGCCTTAGTGCGGAGGGCTTGCCAACCTGCGTTGAAAGTCGGCATTTGAAGGCTCGAACCTTTACCTTGGATGGAAGCGACCTCTGGCATCAGAAAAAATAGGTAACTATTCCAGCTACCTAGCAGGTCACGCAGGTATTTACTATGCGTAGGTTAGTCTGGAACCAAGTCACAAGTGCGTGACACCTGGTGAGGAACGAACTCACTTCGGTAGTAATGGTTTGAGAGATCAACTTCATGATTAGACGCCTAAACACCACAATTAACTTATTGATGAACATCATCACTGATATTTCTCGATTATAAATCTACAGAAATAATGAGAGTCAGAAACATCATAGAATCTATTAGAAAACTTAAATGGCAATGGGCAGGCCTTGTTGCAAGAATGACAGACAACCGATGGAAATCACGACTCACAACATGGATCCCCAGAGATCACGTGAGAAAAGGAGGCCGACAAAATACTAGATGGAGAGATGAACTGGACAAATTTAGAAAATACTGGCTCCGCGACGCCAACGGTAGAGAAGTGTGGCGAATCCTGGGGAAGGTCTATGTCCAACGACGGACATTAAAAGACTGATGATGATGATGATGATGATGATGATGATGATGATGGATACACCTCGGTTAGCGCTCTAGATACGTTCCTGAAAATGCCGCGCTAAACGAAAATGCTTCAAACGGATTGATTATAGTATACCATTGATATAGAGGAACCACAAAACATTGCAGTATACTACAGAAAAAAACAGGAGTCAAAGATATTATAGAACCCATTAGAAAAATCAAATGGCAATGGGCTGGTCAAGAATGTCAGACAACCGATGGGCATCACGGCTCACAACGTGGATCCCCAAAGATCATATGCGAAACTGTGACAAGTTTAGATGATGATAAATAGAGATTGGGTCAGCAATCATTTTGAAACATATGATGTTGTTGCAGAGCCTCAACAAGATGGAGTGGGTTAGTACTGTGCCTCTCATCTGGTAGCCTCTATCCGGATTAGGGGGTCAATATACATCGTTAGATGATGAATCAATGTACGTGTCAATCTCATACTCAGGGCACAACAAATATTTCGGACACTGTCCTTCGGGATTTCTTTTATCTTCATTTCGGGAATTCAGCTTTACTAATTTAATTACAAAGATGACAATTTTGTCTACATTTATGAACTTATAGATGGAGAAAATAGTCCGATCATTTAATATACAATCATATTTGAAAAAGACAGTGCTATAGCGAATCAGCGTTAACTGAGACAAGGGACAGTGCTAAACGGGACAGCACTCGATGGGGTATCATAGTATCCCTATGTCTGACTCGGGAGAAGAAAAATGAGTGTATGGAAAAAAAAAAAAAAGTAATGAGAAAGTGTCGGGATTAAAATATAATGGAAAATAAAAAAAAAAATTCTCATTTAAAATAAGCATTTTAAGTACATGCTGACAACTTTATGGCGTTATTTTCATCCTAGCATACGCCTTGCCTCTATGGAACCATAAAATAACCCCTTGACTCCCTACCTTGGTGAAGCCTCCCATTTTAAGAACCGATTAAAAAAATAAATAGATAAATAAATAAACATTAAAAAAAAAGTACCGAGCACTGACCTACAATACAACTGAAAATATATGTGTTTGGCTCGTCTCCAGTTAAAGCCCAATCGTCAAGTGTTTCTCTTATTGTCGGTTTAGCCGTATTTAAGAACATCTTGACAAAGAAATATGCAGCTTTCACACTCAAAATTGGTAAACAAGTCTAAAAGCATTACGATGAAAATACAAAGTCAGCATAATTTGATGACATACAAAACGGTACCGTCTGCCATATATATATATATATATATAAGTGGATCGGTGAGGATACTGAAAAAATTAAGCCACTTATCCATCGAAGTGAACGGTACTATTTGACACTTTAGGTAAACGGCGATCCTAAACGGTGAATTAGATCAGTGGTCTGGAAACTGGGATCCATCGACCCCTTGGGCCCGTTAAATAATGCCCAGGGTGCACAGCCGTGTTCATTCCGGACCTGCGAATCTTGTGACAGAAAAGCTAATCAGAGGAATAGTGATAATGTCAGTTGGCAGTTATAAGGAAAGTCGAAACTTCTCCTACGTAAACAGTATTAAAATGAATTCAGCGCTCAAATATTATCGTGGTTATTGTTTAATACTTTTCCAAAATCGCCAGAAATTGCCGTGTCACCATTTATGATCCGATAACTTCCTAGGATCAGACTGTTGTATCGAACACTTGAACCATCATTGTAGGTTAACGAGCCAATTTGCAAGCTTTTGTTTCCACACTGTGAATATAGTTTTGTGTTATTATCACACAGCTATTTAGAAATATAAGTATTGTACGCTGTCCTTTGTCATACAATTCGAATAAGTATGATTTTTAAAGGTCGGAAATTGATTCTCATTAATTAGTCTAAAAACTAAATGCTGAAAATAGGGATCCGCCAGAATATTTCCTCTATCGGAGGGGTCTTTGAGTTTTCAAAGTTTTGGAACCTCAAAGGTTGATAATTGAGAGCTGTCAGTAAATCATGCTGATATATACCGTTTCGTGTCCGATAGATCGATGATTATTTGGAAAGTCTCGTAAATAATTCGCTCTGAGTTTGTTTCTCACTGAGAGCTCTATGAATCTAGCCTTGTGCCAAACTTGGTTTCGACCAACAAGAATATATTCGAATGGGATTAGAGATTCAACAGCTGCAATTTGGATAAAAGTTGGTTGATTGAAAAATTCACCACCCTCATGGAATACGACTAACCAATATTTTCGACACTAGTTCCATGCAGGCCCTTCCAGAAACATGGTATTGGATACTAGTAGGAAAGCAGTCTTCCTACGGGCAGATTGGAATTTCTGAATAGACAC
The DNA here is from genome assembly GCA_963457665.1 of Thysanoteuthis rhombus. Lineage (NCBI taxonomy): Eukaryota > Metazoa > Mollusca > Cephalopoda > Oegopsida > Thysanoteuthidae > Thysanoteuthis > Thysanoteuthis major. Next base: position 41,642,896 of record OY735211.1, on the reverse strand, counting down.
CTCAGTCCTTCTTAACGTTTCTACTAGTAGGAATTGATATACGGTTAAGGAAGATCGACCACCATCGAACAACTATATCATTTCAATTATTTTCGAAGTATTAAATGAAGTATTGTAATATTATTAACAATTTTGACTAATTTTCACCTTCAGTCTAAATTCCAGTTGGTTTTTATCACAACTCAGGCCGTAATTTTACGATTACGCTGTTCAATCGTTGACATAGAATTACGATCAGAGTTAACGTTGAGATAAAAAGCAACTGAAAGTTAGGATGAATGTAAAAACTAGTCCAAATCAATAATAATGACAACACCCTTCCCGTGTGTGTCTATTGATAAGTAGAGAGATATACGGCGAGGGAAAGTCGGTGAGTGAATTTGATGACAATATAAGGTATGCAAGCAACTAAAGGAGGATTCAGACATCAGTCGTAAGCTAAAGAAATTCGTCTATAAAACTTTCAATAAATTTGGAAAGAGTCGTTCGAGAGTGGTCAGATAGACAACTCATTGAAGGGAAAGAGTTTATATTTTTCATACGTAAGTGCATTTGTTTAAATGTGCATAAGTGTGCATGTGAGGTAGCAAAACGGTTATCAGAATGGATAACGGAGTCAGCAAACCATGTTTGGGTTTTGCCTGAGACTGTTCTGAACTAATTTCCCTGGGAAAGGCATGAATCTAATTCTCTCTGTACTATTCCCCATTCGCCAGATATCTTGTAAAGATTATCTTGTCACTGGTATTCCACGATGGTTGATGGATAAGAGAGTGGGTGAGTGAACACTTGGGAAAAAACAATTGCTCAAATATCAGCAAAAAGTTGTTACAACAATTTTCATCATTAACAGGCTATTCATATATATGGGTGTACATATTTTAGTTGTACACTTGTACATAATGACAACTGCATATGCACACAATTAGTATATAAGAAGACGTGCATTTATACACACACCCATATATATATATATATATATAGTTACTGGGAGGGATTTCGAGTCCATTGCCAGACTGAAAAGTTTTAATACAACAGAACAGCTGTCTGTGGATGACACAATAATCAATTATATATATATATATATATATATATATATATATATATATATATATATATATATAATTTTAAATTGCATTACATTATATTGAAACGATATCCCGTCACCATACGGTTAATGGTTAATGTATCACCTCGCCCAAACAACGTAAATAGAATAAACACTTAAAGAAAATGGGGCTACCGCAAGGATCGAACCTGCGACTGAGAGGGTAACTGCTTCAACAAAACGTTTCTCTTACCATTGAGCAAAAGAGCTGGTGGTCATGCATTTTCTTTAATTTTTTATTCTATTTACGCTGTCTAGGCCAAGTATTAGAGAAGCTGTGTAATGATAGGAGATCATTTCAAATAAGAGTTTCAATAAAATACAACGCAATTCATAATCATTCTGTCGGGTCATATTTCCATTTCTAATATATATATATGTATATATATATATATATATATATATATATATATATATATATATATATATATATATATATATATATATATATATATATATATATATACTGGAAGTTTGGCGTGGCGACCAGGACGGACATCGGCGATCCTTGTTCGAATTCAAGCTCAGGAAGTTCATGTTCCCTTCGTAATTAGGAAAGACACGAACTAACCACTTCATGCGTTTTGTTTCGTCTCCCGATATCTTGACAGAAATGTCTCGTCGCGGGGTTGCCATGGAGTGAGTGAGTACTTGGGCAAGTCCTGCCAGCAATTTTTTAAAAAAACAAAAAAAAATACCTGCTGCTCTCATCATCAATCTTGACAGCGTGGACCAATCATAGATGTTTACTACGCTTCTATTTATCCGAATCCCCTCGAAAACAAGATGTGACTCAAAGTCGGTTTAACGTGGGGAGCCTCAAGTGAGAACGTGTGGGGTAGGGACTTCCTACAACATTTCTTTAGTCCCAGCAACTATAGTTGCGAGGACACATGAGCACTTGACTTGATCACAGGGCGAACCCTGGTCTGTGCCTGTCTAGCCAGAAACGATCTTCCAAGAATAAATTTGGGTGATTGGCAAGATATTCACAAAGATTAAGTCTTTTGATAGGGTCACAAGAATAGGACACCCAGTAAGGATGGAACCCACTATATTAGCAAATGGTCTGCAGGAATAGTTTGTTTACTATCGCTAAGGAATGTAGGAATGTTTATTCAATATTGAAATAGATATACAAAGTTTATGATCGCAGCGTGTACACCATTTGATGTATACTTAAGTGTGAGTCAAGACAGCTACTAATACTGGCTAATTGGTCCCGTGACCAAGTCTGGCTTGCTCTGACACTCTGTCGACATTAGTTGTGCAGGCTAGAGAGATTTTTGGTACCGCTGACGTGTACGATGCACGGTATATTAGGGGGGAACCATTGAGATACTCAAACGACAATGGGCTGACAATGTTGCAAGAATGGCAGACAACCAGTGGACATCATGACTCACAACATGGACCCCCAGAGATCATATGCGGAACTGAGGCCAGCAGAATATGAGAAGGCGAAATGAACTTGATAGGGTCTGAAAATATCGGCTTCACGACGCCCACGATAGAGAGGTGAGGCGAATCTTGGGTAATGTCTATGTCCAACGATGGCCGATAAAAGAGATGATGATGATGATGATGATGGTGATGATGATGATGATATGTTCGCTTGTAGGCCCTCACATTAAAAAGACCTTGTGTCACATTCTGCCCTCGTGAGGAAACTGAGTTAATACTTCATAAACAGGGACGTTGTAATTATTTACTTCAGACCTGATATTTGAAACACGGTCCAAAAATGATCGATTCAAAACGCGATTTTAATGAAGTCTCCTGTGGCCGTACACATACACAACGGCTTGTTCCACTGGTAGTGAAAGAGGGTGCTGGCCCCGAAGACTATTTCCTAGAGTATGGGTGAATATGAACACACTGTTATTAGAAATCGCAAACCAAAACTGTCACCAATAATGTCAATAGCAGTTTCTTCAGTTTTCAAGCTGGTCTGGCTGGCTACGTATGTATGTATGTGTAGGGGTCGCACCAACGGGGTGTGATGGCTAAAAGTTTAAACATTTACTCCTTATTTTGTGTATGTGTTCATTTCATTTTCTGATAAAACTGTAGATAATATTTTCACCTAATATGAATAACAGTTACCCATTCTTTGCTGAATACTGTTTTAAAGTATAAAGGAAGCCGCTTATTGTGATCAGTAAGAGACAATGTCTTTTAGATAACAACAGGCTGGTTACATTAAGCAAAGATTAAAAAAATTGGAACAATGTACATTCATTGTTATAAATATACATTCGTTGGTAAGAAAAAAAATCACTACGTTATTAAATTCATTGCTATGAACAACTTCATTAAATTTTCATAATAATTTTGATGAAAAATCTTTATGATTTTTAGTTCATTTTAGATGAAGTATTTGATGCCGTCTGATTTTGATTATAATGATCGTTTGATAGCATTATCTATGACGTTTGCCTCCGTATTTTGTTGTGCATTTCCTCATATCAAAGAATTGAATTTAAGTTCAGTTCCCAGATTTCCGATTAAAAAAAAACGATGGCGTTTTAAGAATTAAGGACAATACGTCTGCTTCAGTGAATTGTGTAAGAGATGCCAGGAGACATAAAAGAGCCTTTTCAACATCGCCAGCAACTTTCGGCGTCAAATAATATTGACACATTAAGGAAGAAATCATAAATAAAAAAAACAAACAACTTCAAACTGGTTCTACTAACTATCAAAGCAACACCCAATGTTTCTCAGAACTTAATCTACGTTAGAAGTGTGCTTATCCTCAAGTAAAAGACTGAAAAAATCGTTCAGAGTCAGTCATGTTTGAAAACCTTTTTTTAGAAGAGACGACTATGGTTTCATATACTCTTTACTTACACGGACCAATGAACCAGTATCATTTTCTTTCTTTTTTTTTTCTTTTTTTTTCTTTTTTTAGATATATAGATAGATAGATAGATGATGGCTTCCAACTCGTTTTCGAGTATAGCCATCACATAATGTCACTCCAGAGAATCACTCAACTATGCCAAGAACGAATGTGCCTTTTCAACTAAGCCAGGGACTTTAAATTTCTGGCAGAAAATTGGCACACAAGATAATTCATGATGCGGGTACCCGGTACGCAATTTCCATGTACTCTAGCACGCCTTTTCGGCCCTCCTGCTGACTTGCATTCCTTTCCACGGACATGACAGGTGTTGTGATCTGTAACTATTTGATAGTTCACCTGTTGTCTCTTTTCATTACCTCATAGATTACTTTCCCTTCCAGCTTTGTTGTGGCAGACCCTCCCGCAGATAGGACTAGTTACTTCGAGGTGGTCACCTTTATGAACAGGAAGTTCAAAATCAAATCTTTTTGGGACATTTCTCCACAGTTTTCAATTCGAGATTCCTCAAATGTAGCCATTCCCCGATGGGTTAGTTTCCGCCAAGAATAACGGTCATTCGCCTGAATCATTAACCGAGATATTTGCACGTACATACAAACTGATCTACATAGAAAAGGCTGGGATAGATAGATCAATAGATATGTTTTTGTAGGTAATTGATAAACATAGCTTAGTTTGACACAAGGTCACCAGTAGTGATGAATTGGTAGACAAACTTGTTCACCATTAACCTACCGAGAGGCGTCCTAGATGTGTGTCTGTATACGAAATGTTAATGTAGGTACCGTGCTGACATTTACTAAGCTTAGCTTAGTCTGACTCAGTAGCTACAATAACCCGGTGAAGATTGAACTGGCTACACGGGTGAATGGTGTGCCTGCTAATCTTCCTACCACAGGCGCCAAAGTGTAGATAATGTGCACGAAATTTAAGCGAGGATTTAGATTGTTTTTAATTGTATTTTCGGTTTCCATTATTACTGTTTTGATAACGTGGAATGATGAGAAAACCTGACCAAGCTGGAGGTGGATCTGAGACCCCTTTCCCTTTCAACATTGTTTTTATCGCTTGTTTTCATCCTTTACTCTCCTATATGCAGTTTTCAGGGCCGGCCCTAGGGTTCCTGGTGCCTTAGGCATATGGAAAAATTTTTTGGTTAAGGGGGCAGAGGGTCTGTTTAGCAGGAAATTCTACACTGTTTTGCCTGAATGTCGTACGCCTCGTGTCCTCGAAAAGCTGAACTTCGGCTCCCTTTATAGTATAGAATTTACTTATTTGGTTTTTTTTTCCTTCGCTGAGAAAGACGAATACACAGGAATAAAAGGTTTATTGCAATAATCAGATTTTTTTAAAAAGACAACAATTAACTGTCAGGTATTTCTGACGCATCTGATTTCGTATCGGAGAATTTTCTAATTTTGACAGTTTTTATTATGTTTAATTTATTAATTTTTCCATTTTGTCAAACTCTTACTGAGCTTTGATTTCAATTACCCAACTTAACAACAGTGACCATTTCAGACTTCCGGTTGTTAAGAGTAAAAAATGAAAAGTTTATAACGATGGATTGAGAGAGAAAGGAAAAAAGGGAGACAGACAGATTCTTATATCTAGAACTATCTAGATTTCCATGCCACTTATCGAGAAAAAAAATATCTAGACACTATTTTATCAAATCCTCTTCCATGACCAAATTTAAAAATCTTTTTCATTTCGTGGAAAAAATGTTGTTTATTTTTATCGAAGTGGAAATATTTTTTTTTTAAACTTATGAACTTCTATCAGAGTGTAGTTTGACCCTGAAGCAACCGGTCTTGTTTCCATTTGTATTCGAAAAGTCCTTCTCAGATACATGCAAGGCGCCCCTAGCACTTGGCACCCCGAGAGACTGCCCATGTTGCCGGTACCTCGGGCCGACCCTGGCAGTTTTGATAAAGGAGGTTTTCGAAAGATTCTCCCAACTTTTCTGTTTGGTTTGACTCCTAGCGCGAGATAAGAACCATTATGCCAGGATGTGCTGCCGGAATTCTGCAGGGAAAGAAAGATGAATCAGCCCTGGAACCAGGGACGGGGGTAGGCTGTCTTGAGACTCACACACAGCTGCATATCAATAAATTAGCTCTAACCTCAACATCAAAAACAAATTTAAGGAACTAGCAAATATTAATATGCCTGGAAATTCCACCTTCAATAGTGTTCTTCAGCATCTAAATACGTACGTACATCAAGAAGGGTTTGCCTAATGGTGAACGAAAGCACTTGTATAGGTACATCAATAAGTCCGTAGCCTAATGATAAAAAAAGCACTTACATAATTACGTCAGTATGACCGTAGCATAATGATGAAAATAGAACTTACATAGGTACATCAATAAGTCTGCAAGCTAATGATGAAAAATAACGTACTTACTTAGGTATATCGATAAGTCCGGAGCCTGATGATGAAAAAAAAACTCACTCAGGTAGATCAATAGGTCCCTGGTATGTATAAGTATATGAAGTCTTTTTATGCAGGTGTGTGTGCGTGCGTACGTTTTTGTGCGGCCATTCTTTATGTGTTTACACGTTCGTTTAAATAATGTATGCTTGGTTTATTTATTTGAATGAGACCGACTTGAGCCAAGGTTGACAATGGATGCAACAGCTTATTACTGCTACTTCTGACTGAGTGACCGTAATGACAGTAGTCATAGGAGATTGGTGATCTCCCGTAATTACATAATTGCTGGCGGGAAATACGTAACTATCTGAACCACAAGGCAAGCAATCACAATTTTCTTTCTTGTTCAAAGTGCTGAGTCTTTTTTTAGGGGCCACTTTCATTCTCATCTTTGAGTATTGGACTGTCATTCTGAAAATTACGAATTTGTAATAACTAAGGCAGTGCCCGTTCCAAAGGTCCATGCTTAGAAGGGTCGGACTTTACGGTGCGTGGAGTAGCCAGCCATAATAGCCATGTGAAATAATTGTGTAAGCTTCAAATCAAAATACTGTACGTCTTTTCTCAAAAGCAGAAAAAAATAAGCGTATAATCTTCCTAAGCAAATATATCCAATGATTTGAAATGCTAAAAACGGCATGGGTCCTTTTACTGAAAGATTGCCCTATCTATCTATATCTATAACATAAGGGAGGTAATTGACAATGGATCCGCTCTATAATTTAAACACTTCTGGCGGAACCCAGTATTCTACAAATTTTCACGCAAATCGATCGAGAACTTTTTTTAGAAATAACTTGTGGACAACCTGAGAACCTTTGGAGCCATTGTGTGTTGCACAGACAGTTAGTTACGACGTGTGGAGGTAATTGTGTATGGATCCACTCCTAATTTCCTTGGCTCCTCTCGTGGCCTTTCATCCATCCTTCCACGAAATTTAATCGATCAGCTCCAGAATTTGATCACTCCTTTTGTAATCTATCGTCGACTGTACCACAAAATTTCATTGAGATATTTAGAGCTTATCGACTGTTTGCTAGAAGGCAGGGGAAATAATCCTGTATTGATCTGCTCCGAAATTTTTCTGACCTTTTTCGTAGCCTTTTTCCCAATCGATCTAGTGAGAGTTTTTGGAGATATTGTGTGGACGGACAGAGATATTTTGAAGATATTTCGTTGTTCGGATTGATAGCTAAAACGTAGGGGAGGTAATTGTGCATCGGTTCGCTCAAAGTTTAATCACTTCTTTCGTTAACAATTGACCACTCTTCTACGAAATCTCATTGAAATCCATCGATTACTTTTGGAGGTATCATGTAGAAAGATGGAGAACTTTTGGAAATATTATGTGGTTGCTGACTCATGGGGATATTCATGCATGGATCCACTCAAACATTTCCTGATTTCTTTCCTAGTATACTTTCCATCCTTTCATGAAATTTCATTGAAATTCGTTCGGCACATTTGGAGATATCGTTACGAAAAGAATATCATCATCATCATCATCATGTCTTTTAACGTCCGTCGTTGGACATAGACCTTCCCCAGGATCCGCCACACCTCTCTATCATGAGCGTCGCGGAGCCAGTATTTTCTGAATTTTTCTAGTTCATCTCTCCATCTTGTATTCTGTCGGCCTCGGTTTTGCATGGGATCTAATCAGGACTAAATAAAAACACTCTGATCTGTATAAATTTTCATATAGTTCTTTCCATATATCAATCCACACGATATTTGCAAAAAGTTCTTGATAAATATCAATTAACTTCTGTTAACAATAGGCTCCGAGGGAAGTGGGGATATTTTAGAGCAGATTCATTATCAGATATTCTTACTTACTGAAGGTTCTTCTAGCATATCCAATTGTTTTAATCAGTCGATTCAAAAATTCCTATGGGGTTCTATTACAGCAGCAAGAGTATGAGCGAAATACTTGAGTAACTTTGATTAATAATTGTTATCAAACAACACAAGTCAAGGGAGATAATTTCATTTATTGGTTGACATGAAGCAAAAATCATAAAGAATTGTTTATTTTTATTGTTTTTTCACGAGAACCGCAGATCCAAACTTCTTCAGACTAAACACTGCAATATCTTTTGTGCTGACAACTGCATATGGCGAATATCAACTTCATACAATGACCAATTGTCGACTTATCTCAGGGCAAATTATAATAAGATTATAGTAAGATTTGAACGTCTTCTTTAGAGCGATGCTTAACGAGCAAGCTATGCAGATCATTCACTTCCGTAGTATTGTCTATGTGCATTGGTACCAGCTGCCACTTTTCGTGGGGGTATATTTCGGGGGGGGTGCAAAAAGATATATCTGGAATATATCTTGGCTGCAACCCTTTTACAAGAATAAAACTATCGTTTTGTATGGATACATTAAGGTGAGGTTACATAACAAAACTACACAGTACCTTTATCGAATATAAACTCCCAACTTTCAAACCCCTTCATACGAGGTGAGGTCTGATCGATGGTGGTGTGGGAGGGGTTAGACACGAATGTCCAGTTTGTTCCCCACCCCCACACTCGGACACTAATGTCCATATGATTTTTGAAGATTTTACAAGCACAGAGTGGCCCATTATAATCTGAACAGTTTTTTCTCTATAACTTGAGAACGGAACGTCACAAATGAACTGTGAGAACAATGAACGAAAGCTTTATTCTTGGGAATCTTTTCACGTCATACATGAGAAATCCGTCCGGACCAGATGACCACCCCCATCTTGCTTGCAAACATGAGCTCTTCTCTCGGCGTCAGCGCATTTTGTACCACCCAGCATTTGGTTGATGGTGGTGCTTTATTACCCTGGCTCGAAATGAGTAAGTAACAAGAAATTGTCGAGAGCGTCTATTTTGGAAAAGACCTTGTGTCGAATTCCATACCCAAATACGAAAAGGCGAGAGCAACACCAGCCAAAATCTAAGAATTCGTTGGTAAATTCTCAAAGTTCTATCAACTGTGTACAAAATGCCATGGTGAACAGAGAATTAAGAATACATTATTGTAAAAATGTGAGGATTATACTTCAGTTATATTCCACGTAACAGTTGTCTCGCGACATGAAAGGAATGTTCATCGTATAATCTTTTTAAAAGCGGTCTGTCTCGATTGTTTTGTGCGGAAGGTCCTTGAGAGGGAGGCCAATTTGTAAAGTGCATTGGAAAGAAGATCATTTAGGCTCGCTTTCTTTTGTCGCGCCCGGGACATCCATTGAAACAAGTTCACCTTGGGGGTAGAAAATCCCCGAGTAAACACCAAGACGAAATACTGTACTTTGGATCTGCGACTTTTTATCGAAACGACTTTTTATCGAAACGACCTTTTATTGAAACGACTTTATCGAAACAACTTTTTAGAAGTGTTATCTAAATTGATTTTAATAAATTAATCATAAAATTTTCATTTGAAAATTTAAATTTTCGAAAATAGTTTAGGTATTTCCGGGACATTTGAGGGGGGAAAAGCCCCAAACTTGTATGAAAGATAATTTGGCAAAGTTTAACCTTTTGACCACTGATATTGAGTTGTTTCATTCATTTTCAGTTATCACTGCATGAGCTAACTTTTTTTATTTTCTCATTTATTTTCTTAAAGAAATACTTCAGACGTTGGGCTTAGAATTTTAATTGAATAAATAAAAGAAATATGCTAGTTTACTTGATGCACTCAGCCAAATCGTAATAATTAGATAATAATGATTTATAACACTTGATCAAATGAGAAAAATGTTTCAAAATGTATCAGAGATTATTTAATCCTCGTAGTATTTTGAGGTATTTTTACCTCGACCGATTTAAAAAATGCTGTATTGAAAACCGTTTCTCTTTGAAGAAAAAATCGAGGAAGACGTGCTTAGATCGAACTGATGTGTGGTTACATCTTGTAAATAGATGATGTGATAAATAAATTTTGATCTTGTAAATAAATAATCATCTCATCATTTTACGTCTTATATTGTTATGTTTCGCGTATTTTTTTAAGCCTGAAGAAAACTGAATAAAATGATCCTATCTCGACGGCTAAAAGGTTAAATTTTGCCAATAATTTTATCGTCAAAATCTTTATGTCATTAGTAAGAAGGAAGGTTGGAAATAAAATGAATGTAAACATTCTGTGACTTGAAAAGTATAAACGAAGAAGTTTATGTCAGAAAAATTAAAGTATAAGTGGAAGCAAGAAAAATAAAATATACATCGACATCAAAAATTTGGTCAGAACAAATAGAAGCTCAAGGATTTTTTAAATTCTAATTACGTTTTCAAAATAAAGCGCTGAAAATTTTTGCACATACTTAATTAAGTGTAAACAAAAAAAAAAAAAAAAACATGTCCAATCGATAAAAATGGAATGTTGTTTCAAAGTTGTAAACTTTTCCAAAAATTGAAATTTTTAACGAAAATTTTATAATTCGATTGTAAAAATTATTTTCATTATTTAATTTATCTAAATTGCAAAACTAAAAATCTATAAAGTCGATTTCATAAAAATTCGCTTTGATGATATGTTGTTTCAATGGAATGTCATTTCGATAAAAAGTAATTCTCTGAAAGCCAGAATGACGTAAAGTGAAGAATAAATTATAACCAATTTATATTACGTAATCCTTTTAGCGTTCCAGACTCAAAATATAATTTCCAGTTTTACGCTAATCGTATTATCCTTAAGCGCTATATCAGGCTTGTCTGAAACCTTAGGACGTATCTTGCTGACAGGAGCATAAAATTAATCGAGATAGAGTACAAATGCTCACAGACACGGTTCAAAGCTATACCAGCTTGAGGTTTTTCGTGGAATCAGACCTCCGTAAAGCAGGGGATACCTGTACATGCAGATTTATGAGCGAGTAAATTTGTTTGATAAGCGTAGGCCCAAACAAACTTTGTGCGACATTGTTTGACAAAGTGTTTTTCTGTTACGAAGATAATTCTGAAAATAAGAAACATTAACCAAACAATTCAGAATACAAAATAGATTTTCGTAGCCATAATTATTCATTCCAAATATGGAGAGCCTGCTTGCTTAGAAAATCAGTTTTCGAAATTCTGGCCTTCACCAGTACTCGAACACCCTATAGTGCCGATGGGATAACATAATTGATTCAACCGCGGAGAAAGCCATACCAATTCTTCCTTAATCAAATGTGTTTTTTTCTGGGTCACTTTCATCCTCATACAAAGTTCACTACTCCGCTTGGAGCCAAATTTAAGCAAAACATCTCGGAACTATGGCTTCGAAGTATTTCGGTTACTTCTCTTCATTATTAGATGCTGAAGAGTGATAGGGAGATAATTTATATAATTTGAGGAAAGATCTTGATTTTTTTATTTTTCATTTAATTTAATTATATTTCTCAAGAACTGCTGACCCCCAAAACTCCAAACCTGACAATGCACTGCCTTGTTTACTGATTAATATATCTGACGAAAGTAAACTTCATACAATGGCCAGCTGTCGAGTAATCGCGGTGCACAAATGCACAGAATTCTAGTTTGTGGGTAAAGTTTTGGCGATGTTTTGCAAGCTAGTCATGCAGACCATTCGTTTGTTTAATGACTTCGATCTTCACTGAATGTCCCGAATGTAACTTTGAGCCTCTCTAAGCTCAGGCGTCCTCCTGGGGGTAATGGCTTCCAAGCTCGTCTTGCAGACTGATCAGCGAGTGTAATGAGTTCGATCCTCATTAGATGCCCTGCTTTTTTTTTTTTTTTTGTCTTTTTTCAGACTAAGCTCAACTTAGTAAATAACCGAATAGTTTTGTATTCACGTTGAGAGGTTTATGTTCATATCGACATTCGTAAGGTTTCATATCCTTCCGGTGATTATCAGCGCTCAACAACTTTTGCAACCGGTATCAAATTCGAAACCGCACCACCGAATTCAAAATTATACTTCCCCAGCTATTGCACCTCATTTACAAAGAAGGCGAAATGGAAAATACAGGTATCCTTCGCTTTTTGAAAGTTCGCTTTAAAACGCTTCCTCGATTTTTACGAAAAAAGGCGAAAAGCGAAAATAGTGTCTAGCGTTCATTTTGCAGTGAACCGTTACAGAGGCAGCATACACTTGCTTCCCCCCTCTTTTTCCAACATCCAAGTGTCTTGTACCACTCGCTATCCTAAGCTCCGACGACTCCGCCTAATATACTATCACTATTCTGTGGGATATGGGAACGCTCAAAAAATTTTCTTGTATAAATTAATGGTAACTGCTTCTTGCCCCATATACGCAATTTGGGGTTACAAATTACTGTTTTTCAAATAGGAACGTCATGCCTTCAGATAGTGGGCAAACCTATGTGTCTAAAGCTCAAAATAACAATTTAATGAAAGAACTGATTAGGGTTATTTCTCTTTAAAGATAAAACTCGGAACATGTAACAGACGTTTGAATTATTTGCTAATTTAATAATTGGTATGACGCGAACAAAATGATTGGTTGATGTAGGAATGAGGAGTAAAAAACTTGTTCATGTACAGGCTCGAACCAACCAAATTTGCACTAATATTACGGTTTTTAAAAAGACCAAATACTTTACAAGAGAAGCAAACACACCGACCCCTTGAAATCATTCTTTGTTCTTGGGGGGTGAGGAAAGGAGCTTAACTAGATTAAAATTCCGGGGTTCGTGGCGGAAACTTTTTACCGGCAGAATGAATATCACCGTGAATTTTTGACGGCGTCCTGGGTGCCATGAAAACTGGCGTCTGTAGAAATCAGCTGACCGCGTCTCGTAAGTCTCCTGCTTGACGATCCCAAATGGACTATTTTCAACTGCGGAATGTCAAATCGGTGGGAAGCTGGAAGTAATGAGGTGAGCGCGCATTGCATTCCCGGATAACATTTTCAAATAATTTCCCCAAAGACAACAGCGCCTTTGCAATTACCAAATTGATTGTTCTAAGTTCTTCGTCATCATTTTTTGTGCCTTTCCATATTTTTTTCAAATAATTTTAGTGCCTGCTCCTCTTAATATAAGCAGATATAAATCAGCCTGACCGCACATGTTAGCCCAAGACTGTAAATATATAAATTTGGGGCAGTACAACTGAAGGAGTCACGGATTGAAAATGTAAATTTATGGCACATCGACCCCTATATAATGGTCATATTATTACAAATGAGTTTTCAAGTAATTCTTATAAGCCTTTAATCGCATATTCCAGATTATTTTTATTCACTCATCAATTTATTTATCCACCAAGTTTATCTTAACGACCAGGACTGAATAGGGTGGGAGGATGTAGTTAGAGATAGATTGTGTCTTCCAAGTGAGGAAAGCTTTCCAGCCTTGAAAATCAGCACTCAAGGTTTGGTTCTTATTTAAGCATGAACACCGACCACCGCCGCCCGTGGAAAATATACAACTATTAAACCCATCAAGCATTTTGTTTAAATCATAACATGCAAATATGTGGGTATATCCCCACCCTTTTCGATAAGGCTCATTTCAGACTCCTCCTAGAAGGAGAGCGATCTCTACACTATGCACACTGGCCAACTTCTCCTCTGTCCTAACCTGACCCTCTAACTGGCCTGGCTGTGAGCAATAAGAAATTAATATATAACCAAGCTAATCTTAGTTCGGCACAGAGCCAGACAACAAAAAATACAAGAAAGATTGTATAGCAATGTCTAAGTTGAGAGGACCAGCCAATCTCTGGAAATGGTGTCGAATACACAACTAGTTCAAACACAGAGCAAGTCTAAATCTCTGACAATGTGTATTTTCACTTATTTGTTTCTTTCGGACTAACGGCCTCATCTTTGTTCTTCGGATATATCTCGCATCTGGTAACTTTTACAAAAGTTTTGAATGGAATCATTAATTTGGTCCCGCGCTATAACGAGGGCAGTGTAACAGAAACGGATTATGCATTCAAATTCCCGATAAGGACGCTGGATGAACGAGAGAAAAAAGTGACAAGGAGTGAGAACAAACTTCATATGATAAAAATAACAACGATGAGATTGACAGTCGGAAAAAAATCATTGAAACTGTAACAGATTAAGAATCCTACTTAGGATATTTACTAAGCTAAGCTTAGCCTGGCTAAAAGCCATAATAAAGTGGCACTTGTGAGGAACCAACTTATTCTAAAGGTTAATGGTATACCAGATACTAGCTTACAAATTATCGCTCTACCCTGGGTACCCAAGAACGTGCTATGTGACCCGAAACCAGACATGGAAAAAAAATATTATATATCAAGTCTCCAATGATACTCGAACTTTCATCCCCTAAACTTTTGAGCTACCCGTTTTTGACAGCTCCCTTACCGAATGTGCTACGAAAGTCAGCCAATAGTAGCCATTTGAATCTAGCCATATAGTTATATGATACATGTGAATGATTTTTATTTCTTAGACGTTGTGTCTTAGGATTTTGCTGGATAAAAAAAAAACATGAATTATTGGTGGCTTCTACCCACTTCTTCTTAGAAATTAATCTAAATGGAAAGTACATCACAGATTTTATTATATGTTGAAGTTAAATTAATAAGGCATGAAATTAACACACGTAGAAACCTAAAACATACACACACATCTTTCTGAAAGTTCCAAAAATTACTAATCTGTTTTACAGCTGATAAATTGAATTATTATTTCATCAACGTTAGATTTTATCATATACAGAAAGACGCACTGCTCTGATCAGAAACGAGACAGTTGAACTCAAAACCTCCTATTATATAACTAGGGTTTGCCCGTTCAGAAGGTGCATGTTTTGAAAGGGCCAGACTTTATGGTGTGTAGAGCAGTCTGTAGAAAATGTCGTGTAAAATAATTAATATGATATATATCAATATGATATAGATGTAAATTAGACAGGAAAGGAAATTGAAAAAAAAAATAAAAAGCATCCAATTAGAACTTACTTCTGCTAATACCATACACCCACAAAGAACTTAAGGAAAATCAATTGAGGTTCTGCCTTAGAATTCAATCTATTCTTCCTAAGCCTATGACCCATCTTTCTGCAAGATACAATTGAAATTAATGGAGAGCTTTTGGACATACTGTGTGAACAGACGGACAGAACGAGTGAATACGTATGCCTCTTCCATCTTTGTTTGTATAAGTAAAAAGTAACCAGCGTTTACTCGATGCTAAACCGCCCTGCGCAAGACCAAATTATCCAACCCAGTAATATTTTTATGCTACGCACGGTATGAGATTGAATAATATTGAATGAATGATGAAATAAAACCAATACACCAAATAAATAATTTCTCTTATTATGCACTCTTTGTTAAAAGTGACTGACCTTTGCTCCTTAGATTTTAGACAAAAAAAATCAATGACCGTCTCAAAAATCAAATATGCATAAATTAAGTTTTTGATCAAAAATCTTTAAAAATTAATTTTTTCCCAACAAATATATTTTGATTAGAAAAAAGGCAACAACAAAACTTTCTAAACAAAAAAAAATGTTTCAATTCTATTTCAGTTTTTTTTTCTTTAATTTTCGATCAATGATATATTTTTTAAAATCTCCGGATGAGGTTTCAAATATATTATCAATTCGTTTAATTCCAGTGGGTACGTATTTTTATAGAAAAGTAAATATTCTAAGTAACTGCGTCTGATATTTTATAGAGATTTCATAAAATTGAATAAAGAAGGGGTAATTGACTTGAAAATATTTCCGAATTTTTCGTACAAAGTACACTTTTTGTAAATGAATTCATTCATAAATCAAGAAGTACCGGAAATTCCGATAACCGGTTGGTTTTTGGTACAATTTCAAAATCTTGGTCTGCTTCAAATAAAAAAAATCGTAGGCAAATTATTACACCCAATTGTTTATCCAAAGTAAACAACTTTTCAAAGTCAAAACCTCCGGTTCTAAACATTGGAAACAAATGATTCTTTTATCAGAATGTTCTCCAATCATCCTTCCTATGAATGGGACGAAGGTTTTCCCCCAAAAATTAACTGTTATACAAGTTTTGGACTTTTGTCACTTGTCCACTTTTTGTCAAAAGTTCGTGGAGGTACCAGTCATTATTTCAAGTGCATTCTAATAATTTCCGTAATAAATTCAAATCGGTCCATAAACCTGTTCGATTGATATGCTTTCACTTTTACAAAAAAAAAATCAGTCTAACACACCGAAAAGATTCCTTATTGCTGAATTGATAAAATGTTAAGAAAAAAACAAAAAAAACAGAGAGGTACAAAGACAGTATGAACAAAAATATTTATTACATTTTAGTGCTAAAGACTTTTTTTCATATATATTTGGGAAGATTTTGCAACACCAGAAATTTCGGAATCTTTTCCATAAAGCTTGAAGTAAACACCCAAAACCTTTAGCGGCATGTTCATGATGATACGAACATACGAATTGCCTGCAAAACAGACAGAAAATCCGAAATCTAAACAACGTGTCAAATTATTATGGACAGGTGTTATATTATCGTAAATTTAGTTTCAAGTAATATTGAGAAAATGATTTGACACGAACATCGCCAGTGTAGAAAAAATGAAGTCATCCTGCTAAGTAGCAAAAAAAAAAGGAAGCCATTATTGTTATAACCTTGCATTTTAAGAGTGCCAAATTATTAGGTAACCACAGCAAAATCATCAAAATGTGAGCCGTAAAAGTAATTTAACGCAGAATGATATCATCACACAGCTTGAAAAGGGAAGCGCAATCCTTGAAATAGCAAGACTGCTTAGAGAAGACAGTGAAGAAATGCGTTGAAGACCCCGGTGAATCGTGTAGAATATCTGAAGGACAAACCCAGGGTAATAATACTGCGGGAAGTGTTTCGAACTAAGTATATTGTCAGAAAAAACATCAGCAAAACTAATTTCGAAGGGTGCCAGCCCATCCTTTATGCACTGGATGGAAGTAGTGCAAATTGTGTTGCAGAGGAAAAGAAGCGCCCTCTTCGACTGTGTCTCGGGTAGAGGAGTTATGTTCTCGGCTGGAATCGTAGGAGACTAATTGGTTGGACTTTGGCGTGTATTTGATGCTATAAAAATGCATCCCCTAAAATAGATCTCAGAAATGGTAGATTAATGGACTGGGTCACCATTTTCTACAGATTTGAACCCAAACGAAATTCTCTGGAATATCCTCAAGGGGAAACTTATGAAAATCATCTTGCAACAAAATATGGTGTATGACAAGCTATTCTGACAAATGTGGAAGCTAGTGCAGGTGGAGAAATTCAAAATTTAGCAAAATCAATGGATGATCGACCAGTATCTGTGTATATGAGTTTTGTAGCTTGTTTAAAACTTTTAATTCTGTGTGCTATTCAATGATTTGATCAATATATAATTACTGTATTACTGTGTTTTTACCCATGCATAATAATTTGGCACGATAAAAATTGGGGAATTGCAGAACAATGCTCTGTATTCTTTACCACTTATACATATTTGTTCAATATTTTCAGTCATTGAACAATAATGCATTGCGAATATCTGTGTAAAACATTATTAAAATTCTTCCACTGTAGCTGAATTTAGAAGGGAAAAATGTAATTGCATAATAATTTGATACTCGTTGTATTAGACAAAATATGAGATTTAAAAACCAACTTTTCTTGATCTGATTTGAACGAAAACTTCAAAAGGTCTCTGTTTCCTGATTTTGTTGTCTTGACGAAAGAAACGTGATGATTAATGCAAAAAAGTGGAGGAAAGAGTCTTACTTACTTTGGTTCAAGTTATGTAGTGCATCGATAGAATAGCTTTATTTTCGCACATTTATTCTATCAGTGGTGATATTTTTGCTGTCGCACCACGTTAGAATTAAAATCTGGGTTAGGGGCAGAGCTAGGGCTAGGGTTAGGTAATTCAGGATCACAGTTCTTGGAGTATGAGATTAGGGAAATAAAGTAATACTTCGAGCTCTATCGGAAGGACCGCATTTCTTTTATGAAACTGCACTATTTAACTTGTGTCCTTACGATTTTTCCGCACTGAAACTCATTTTGGCTCTGACGTACAGGGAAGGGCATCGTTAATATGATTATAAAGTTGATAACTTCCCACATAAAGTTGCATATACAGACACCTGCAACTAATGTTCCATGAACGATTTTGCGTTAAATTAAACGTCATAATTTTAAGAATATTTCATTTTTGTCTTTAACTTTTTTAAATAATCGCTGAATACAAAAAATGAGGGGTCACAAGAAATGTTATGCACTGGACCCTATCAATAGTAAATCTGGCCCTGTCAGTATCTCAGAAGTATTGAAACTAGAAGGGCCAACGAGACGATCAGCCAACTGCAGTGGTTCTCAAACTTAATCATATGACGACACACTAAAAAATATATTTTACTTATCTGGCACATAAACCGTGAAAATGTAATGAATTAGACAGAAACATTTCAATAGTCAATAAAGGAAACTTTCACGGATAAATCTATATACATACTCAACATTCCTTTCTCCTTTCACCTGTCGTTAAAAAGATTTCACAAAGTTTAGAGATAAAAAAACATTAGATTGGTAACTCTTCGGCGGAAGCGGGACAGACACAATATTCGTACTACTCAAGGCTCGAAATACATTTTTGCATTTTTGGAGAAGTAAATTAAGCAGCATACTTAGGAGGTAGTTGTGGCACACTATTGTGAAACGACCTACAGTTTGAGAACCGCTGGCCTCCCGATTAGGCACCAGGCAGCACTGGCCCTCAGTCTGAGAGGCCTACTAGGATTTCGCCTGATTGCCCGGTGACCAAGCCTGCCCCTGGGTGGTCAAAAAAGGATGTTATTATTTTAAATAAAAAATTAGATAATATACTTACTAACACAATCTCTCTCTCTCTCTCTCTCTCTCTCTCTCTCTCTCTCTCTCTCTCTCTCTCTCTCTCTCTGTCATACACTCTCTCTCTCTCTCTCATACACACACTGTCTCTCTCTCTCTCTCTCTCTCTCTCTCTCTCTCCTCATCTCATTCAAATCAGCTTATTGTGAATAATAACAATGATAATAGTTGGAAAATTTTATACATTTTTTTTAGTTTTTAGGAATTTGAAAAAAAAAAACTATCGTTAATGTCGAGAAAGACAAGAGAGAGACAAAAAAAAAACAAAAAATGATTTTGCTTAAAATGAAGAGATAAAGTTATGCCTTACGTAAACAAAACAGACGATTGACATAATTAAGCTGATCAAGTCAAGTTTACTGATACATAAAAACTGGCTAGAGATTTAGTCACTAATTATGCCTTCATATGTAAGTGATAGATGAGCCCTCTAGCTCCATTGATGCGGCCTGTGTTCATACTTACATAGATACATACGTAGCCATGTCTATTATGTAAACCGATTCGCTTATCTATCCAAAATGCGAAATTTTCAGTTTCACAAAAATTACACACCGAAGCAAACATTCAAACGTTCTGTTTTTTACTTCTACCGTCACTCACACTCAGGAACTGTCAGAAACACCCAAAGACACTGTTTTTGTCACTAATAGACAATTTTACAAACACTCCTTGTGTCATACTTTTTTTCTATCAATTAATGTGATGTCATTTTCGTATTTTTTTAGTGAATGTTTTGCGAATTGTCGAGCACACTGTTTTTCCAAAAATATTGTACAACTTTCCAAACTTTGTCCTTTTCTGAAAATTTACATAAATTGCCAAATTTTCAGATACCTAACATTCGCTTGCCGAGGGGAGTATTTGTAACAGCCCAATCAATACTAACAACTAGTAATATCTTGTGAACAACTTTTTACCGTATCCGAAATGATCAAAATTTACATTTTATATAATTCCCGCTAAGTTTTGAAACATGAAACTTACAGTGTATTTAGAGGAAATGTGGATACTTTTTCTCACTGAGTTATAACTAGCTAGCTTCCGAATCGAGGGCGCATTCTGATATTCATTTTTAACTTACAGAATGCTTTTTCACGCTATTTTTATCACTTTTAACATTGCCTTAAAATATGTCGCATCAATTTTGTTCTGTGACTAACATGTATTTTCTTATTGACATCTCTATTGTACATTGATAAATACATCCATTTTTATATCTGTTCTGCCTGTACTTCTCTTTCAGGTACTGTTGTATTTGACTAAAACCATTTGAAATGATTTACAAAATAGTATTTCCACTTAAAGGAGACGGAAAATTTACCAAGAGAAAAGAATAAGAGACAAGCATAATAATCCAATAATTCATATGAATGATAGCAATTCTACATCTTACAAAAATTTCAAAACACAGCTATAAACGGATTAGTTCAGCTCCGGCGACAGTAAATATATTGCTCAGCGGTAGAGAATTGGAATAGCAGTTGGGATTGGTTAGGTTATTTCTACTCTGATCACGAACCCAAATAATTGACTGTGACTTCGTTCCTTATAATTTTAATGAATATCAAATCGAAATGACTGTAAATTCAAATGTCAAACTAAGAATTATGACCCTCTCTCAACTGAATCAATCTAATGAAATCCAAGATACCCAAATTCCCATATAAATTTGTCCCGTGGTTTATATGGATCTTTAATCAACACGTTCCGATTCAAGTACAGAAACTATCAGGTTTTCCACCATAGTGTTCTCAGCGGTCAGTCTGAATAATTAGTGAAGTAAAATACCACATGATGTAAATAATTACTTATACATACTACTTCATTGGCATGGGGTGTATTTCAATTTGCAATTGAATTCAAGGTTAAAAGTTGATTTGTCAAAGCTGAATCGTCGAAGTGCACTTAAGACTGAAGAAGCAAGCCAACCATGACGCCATAAATTCTGATTTACTGACGCTATTTGCGAGCTCGTTTTTTTTTTTTTGTTTGTTTTTTTTTCTGGGTCCCATAAATCCAGCCGACTCCATTGTTTCTGATTGGTCCTTTTTGGCTAATTTCGACCTCAACTCCTTCACGCTCCGGCAGTTTTAATTCAAAGACCGACGCGCGAAATATATGAAGTTTGGTTTTATTTTTCTCTTGGCACTTAGAGATAGTATAAAGTGCTATCAACAGCTTGTAGTACAATCACTTTCAGATAACGCAAAAAAAAAAAATTATAGCATGGTTTGTGGATGAGATAACTTCGGCAAAGGCCACATTTTTCAAGTGTATAGAGAGGAACACACTGTCAACGTGTTGCAAGAAGTGCACATCAATCTGTAGACTAGGCAAGCGTAAGGTTGACATATATGCACCCAGTGCAGTTTTGCCAGATAAAGCAACAAGGGAAAATAATCCGAGATTTAACTCCAAGGTTTATCCAACACAAGCATTAGAATAGCGTCAAATTTTGAAATTGAGTAAGACTGGGGTTCAGTACTGGCCTCCAGGCACACCCGATTCCAATGCCTGTGTTGGGTAAGACTCAGAGATAAAGTTCGGATTATTTGCCTCTTGTGTTGCAATCTGGTAACCTTGATCCAGTGAGGAACGAATTCATTAACGATAGCTTGAGTGGCTAGCAAGCTCTCCACTGCACGACGATAACTGTCCCGACTTGGATTTGCTTTGTCTCCGGACGAAGCAAACTAGATATAAATTTCGTGTCCGGTGATCCTTCTTTCACACATCTTCTCCCCATTGCACAAAACGGGGCAAAATCAAGGGTGTGGAGTAATGTCCGTGGCGATGACCGAAGGGAGATAAATCACCATAATATGCAACATTGAGTCATGTGCGGATTCCTCTACCCTACACCATACGTCAAATTTTGCCCGTGATGTGGTAAATGGATACTGACGATGAGTTCGCTGCCGAGGATCTACTGGGGAAAATTTAATGTCACTCATGCACCCGTCCATTTAAGTCGATGTTTAATGATGGTGGCCTCTTCGCTGTTGGCTTGAGTCTTCTCAAAGAGAGCAAGATTGGTGATGCAGTTCTCCTTTTCAATGTTCATGATAGATCGAAGCTTCTGTTAAAAGAGCGTGTACAACGCTACTATAAAAAAGCCTTTTTTCTGATTATTAAAACATTCCAGCTTTAACAGTTGATGTTTATACCTATGTATCACGTACTTTGCAAGCACGATTCCCCAAGATTCCGAAACTTCTCCTGATCTGCTCTTTAGGAATTTCAAATCGCCCAGTGCCCCATTTGGTTTTCAGTGGACTATCAATTGATTTACCGAATCTAGGTTAATCAATTAAAAGAGAAAACTGTAGATTATGAAACGCCACTCGCTGTAGCATTGGTAGTCTCAAAGAAGGCCTTTGACTCAATGGGAATCCCCAAGGTCTTTGATTTAATCATACTGCAAGGCGCAGACCCTGTATTGCAACATATCTACAGGCATATCAGTTTCTTTATCAGTCTATGAAAAGATTCTGAGTCCTTCCTGATCGAAAAAAGAGTAAGATATAGGGATACCAGTTTACCAAAACTCTTCATAGCCTGTCTCGAGATAATCTTCCGAAACCTAGAATGGGAAAACAAAGGAATCGAAACAGACGGTGAATAATTAAGTTACCTCTGATTTGCTGTCCACATCGTGCTTTTTGTCGATAACCTTCATAATCTCCAAATCATGCTAGACGAACTGAATGAAGGAAGCAAGAGAGTTGGCCTTCATGTGAACCCCAGTAAAACAAATATCCTGTGCAACAAACATTTTGAGGACAAAAACACAACTAGTACAATCAGAAACGCAGAGCTGAGGAAAGTAGAACACTACATCTACCTCGGACATCGAACCTCCATGAAATCCCCAAGACAAGAAGAAATCAAGCAGAGAATCACTCTATATTGGCAAGCTTTCGATTGAGCAAGCCCAGCCTTCGAGAACAAGGAAACCCCACAAGCCCTGAAAAAATGGATCTACAACCAATGCATCCCCCCTGGTGGTTACGTACGGATCTGAAACATGAAACCTAACCTTAAACTGAGAACCATGCAAAGGGCACATGAGAGGAACATGCTCAACCTTACATGGAAGATCACAAAACAACACAATATATTAGAGAGAAAAAAAACGGGAGATATCATTGAATCGATTAGAAAACTAAAATGACAATGGGCTAGTCATGTTGCAAGAATGACAGACAACCGCTGGATATCAAATCTCGAAACGTTGATCCCCAGGGGTGATATACAAAATTCTACCCGGTAGAAAATAAGATGGCATGACAAACTTGAACAAGTTCAGCTCTGCAACGCCCATGATAGAGAGGTCTGGCAAATCTTGGAAGGTCTACGTCCAAAGACAGACGCTAAATAGATGATGATGATAATGAAACTTCAAAAACATTGATGAGATTTCCTCTACGTTAAGCAGAAGATTAACTTTTTGAATTATGATAAGCCTTATTCTGTCAGTAATGCTTGCGTGAATCCTTGGCTACTGAAAACCACATTTTCAAAGCACAGCACACAGACCGAACGATGGAACCTTCCCTGATCAAACTTTATCAGTACAGAAAATGACTGTAGTTAAACAGAAAAGTGCTGGAGCAGTAGTAAAGTCAGTGGGCATTGATAAGAAAAAACTGAATCCATGCCTAGATATACCAGGTTCTAACGCAATCGGCGGTAGAATACGATTGTGATCATTGCTTCATTTTTTCCCCAGTCATTGGAATTTTCTGTATCACTTAATGTGAAATCGTGAGATAGAATGAACGTTTTGTTGGATCTATTCAATAAATCTTACCCGTGATATCTCGGGTACATAATCAGCTAATGTTTTGCAAAACATCAAAAAATAAAAATCATTACGTCGTTTTTCTCTTTGTATGTATATTACCGTAATCCAGCAAAAACGGCACATGGCAGACAGAGTTTTTCAATACACCTTAAATGCTGTAACTTGAAGAATAAAACAAATCCGGATGATTTTCAGTTGTTGCATTATGCTTTATGGGAGTGGTTCAAATTACGATATAACTATAATGCAAAACTAGACCTTTACTTTGTATACAAGTACAGTGCCATCATCAATTTTTGACGTCATCAGAGAACGCCCAGCGTTTTATTATGAAGTTATCATATAATCAGAAAAATTTGATAACATTCTATTCAGTCGATTTTTTTTTACCTGACTTCATAATCAGGTACCATTTTCTCATAAATTTTGCTTTGTTTTTTTTCACTTGACCTCATTTTTTCTGTTCTTTCAGCGGTCCAAAAGTGAAAAGAAACTTTTCCCCCTTTTGGGATTCAAAATCGAGGGAAACTTTTTTTTATTTTTTGAGGTCAAATGTGAGGGGGACATTTTTCCATTTTAGGCATCAAAAATAAGGCCGAACTTTTTTCCCCTTTTTTAGGGGAACACACCAATTCTGGGTACTTTCATTTTTGTATTCATTTACCAGTAATTATAATATTATTTATGATATCAATTCAACACAAAGAAAGTGACTTGACGTCGATCTTAATGGCTGGTGAAGGCGACTTCCAAGCAAATATTAAGGGATATTAATTGAAAAAAAAGGAATAAAAATCGTGACTACGAACAGAAAAGGGTATAAACAAATATCATTGGAACCCTTGACAAATATTTTAAGCCTTTTTTTTCCATTTTAGTTATCTTTCATTTGACTCTTTGTGGTTATTCACCGGCAAGTCCTACTCACAAGGTGGTGTTCCTCCCCCGAAATTCACCTGCCATCCGAGGCGGACCAGATCATGGGCTCCCTCCCGCAGTTCAACTATTCACAATAAATTATCCAGCTAGAACTCGGCCTGTGTTGCCGCTCACCGATCTTTCCTGGCCTTATAAATTCGGATTATCTACTAACCCGACGAACAACGAAGCAAATAAATCAACATACCTGTAATAGTATACGACGGAATTTGTTCGACTGAGGTAAGACAATCAGCGAAAAGGGGGTGAGAATTGTAAGGGAATTAGTATCGGCTTCTAATTCTTTTTATGTTACTATGGTGTCAGAGTACGTGGTAAAAAAATTGAAAAAATAAGGAGAGAAGGTCTTCCCGCCGGCTTTGTAAAACAACATCAAGCAGTAAATAAAATGGATGTATAGAGAATTGCATAAAACCATTGGAATGTGGTCAGCAATTATATATTGCTTTACAACAAAACTTGTAAGCATATCCGAAGAGATCCAGGTCAGGGTAGATCCTGTGGGGTTGCGCATGGGGTGTAACGGGCTTGCTCTATTTAAATTCGAGGTTAAGTACCGGAAAACCCCGACTTCGAAAGAAGCGATATCACCGTGAAATTATCGATGCGATGGTTGTAATGTTTATGTACAATGTTCTGATGAGCTTTATTTTAATCATTTGCGTTAACTCATTAACATTAATTGATTGCTTACCTTAAATTTCCGTCAAGCGAAGCATTTTCATCAATTATTAATTCTTGACCAGTGTTTCTTTTATCTTATTTTTCAATTGTTTTTCGTTGCAACTCCTCAGACTTTCATTCTACAGCTATCAGGAAACAAGGGTGACTGGAAATAAAGAATAAGCTCCCGGCAAGAATCGAACTCGGATACCTTTGAAATTGAAAACTACTCTAGCCGTTTGATCTGCAGAAGTATAGTTTGAAAGAAAATCAAACCAAACCATATAAACTTACTCCTTATTTTTTTCCTGGTCCCTCAGTTCCACCACACCCAATGCAATTATTTTGATTATATACAGTAGTAGTAATAGTAGCTATATCATCTTGAATTGTCATGGGATGAAACATCGTCAACAATAATTAATTTTTGACTAGTATTATTTTTTATCCTAATTTCAGTTGCTTTTCATCACAACTACCCGGACTGTCGTTGAATTGGAATGACTGCTACCGGTGAACTTGGTATCCGCATCAGTAAAGCTGCTGTCGCGGTAATACAGACCCACGAGTATAAGGGATGCGGTTTTGAGTCTCGCCAGAGGCTTATTCTTCATTTCCGATCCACGCTGCTTACAAATGATTGTGGAATGACGATCAGGGAATTGCGATAAAAAGCAAATGAAATTACTATGAAAGAAATACAAGTCTAGCACTCCTTCCATCTTGAGATGTAAGATGAAACTGAAGTTTACAAATTCTATTAAAATGAGAGTTTCAAGCTGTAAACATATTGGCATAGAGGAAACGTTTTTCTTTAGTCATGGAATTTCTTGGTAAGATACTCTAGAAGAATTCTCAGTTCTCTATTGATTATGGACAGGACCGTAATTCAACAAATTTTGCAGCTGCAGGACAAGGTCCTGATGTTTGACTCTCTTCTCACTTTCAGTTTTTGCCCAGTGAGAACTTGGGTACCACTCTCCCATGAGTACCTGATCAGATACCGTGCACGCATGTGTATAATGGTCCCAATGAATAACACAACAATAAAAAATTAAAATCGAAATTATCTAATCATTGTCGGCGTGAAAGTTGATTTCTCCATTTTTGAGCGGTAAACAGTCTCATCGATGTAAACCTTGTTTCAATCGTTTTTTGCCTGATTATACAAGTGTATCAAACTATTTGTATACGGTGTGTATTTGAAGTACATCCCCGCTTATCGTTCTGTAAGAATTAATGATAGAAAATGAAGGAACAATCATTTACATTTTCCTCGCTGCTGCTGATTAAGTTAATTACTATCTTCATCATGATAAAATAATACTAAATAAATGTGGCCTGCCTCGTGGCCGGAGTGGTTGCATTTTTCCTTACAGGCTCCATTGGTCGGTCTTCGAGCCCAGGTTAAAAAGAAAGAATTTTGGATGTTCATTTTTGGAACAGATCATCCCTTCAAATATTAATGATGATGATGATGATGATGATGATAATAATAATAATAATAATAATAATAATAATAATAATGATAATGATAATGATAATGATAATAATAATAATAATAATTGTCTGGATAGATAGATGGATGGATACGTATATATATATATATATATATATATATATATATATATATATATATATATATATACATATATATATATATATATAGATAGATAGATAGATCGGTAGATAGATGGATAGATATGAGCTAACTGAGATTGATAGATAACGATGAAGAGACACTGAGAATAGAGATAAAATTACTGCTCTCATATTATGATTATGAATTATGTTTACAGTCCAGGACCTCTATTCAATTGTTGTCCAAATGCCCCTACTGAAAATTTGTGCCATTAATTTTCTCTCAACTGGTAAAAAAAAAATGTACCACTTCGAGTTGTGTGCCTTCTCATTGGCTCTTCTTAACCAAAACAAAATTCGTTATCTATTCATTATTTGTTCTCGTCACGTTTTTCAACTGGTCTTTGCAAGAAACAGCGACACTTTGTTGTGTATCCTGACCAAGGAATGTTTTCTTAAAGGATTTGTCGGCTCCACATTTTTCTTGTCTGTATTCATTGTTTGACTTGCCGAGAGGAGTCGAAGAAATGTTGTATGCTCTTTGCTAAATAACTGATTTTCTTCACATCACTGGATAAGTATAAACACATAAATCCGACGAAAAGACAACATGGCGAGGAATGTGAGAGTCTGGTGTATGGCGCAGACTTGCAAGACTCATCTGGTTAGAAGTACTTTATAATACATTACATCGAAAATAACTAATAACGGTTATGGAAGAAATCTTAGGCTCTTTCAGTAACGCCCCAACAAAAAATGTCGGGCGAGATTTTTCGTCGTGTTATACCAATGGGCAATGGGTAAATATTATTTTTGAATTATCGTAAAGGTGATGCAGGGTGGTGTAACAGCTACCAGTAAGAGTGTCCGTCAGGGGGTTGGAGGTCAAACAGGGTTTCTCTCCCTCCTTCCTCCAATTCTGGATCGGGCGAGGGGATTTGAAAGTTGGAACCTTATCGAGAACGGGGATCAAGAGGTCACTTCGAATAGCGACGGCTTGGGACTAGTTACAACTTGAGCGCCCTCTGGTCCCTCGCCTGACAGTCGATTTCCAGATGTATCTTTCTGTCCAGCCGCTCCCTCAGGATGTAAGCTTTTTGCCCCAACCTGGAAAAGTGGCTGCGGACACCCATTGGGACCATTAAGGGAAACGGAATCGGCGAACTGAGTTCGAACTCCGGTTGATGATATAGGGAAAGACATGGATCCACTTCTCTCTACGCTCTATACCATCCCTAGATATATTGACAAATATGTATTATCGCTGGCATGATGGAGAAAAGAGAGGACGAGTGAGCACCTGGACGAATCACTCTCCCATAACTTCCTTAACTGCCTAGGCTACAGTAGCAGAAAAAAACTCTTACCCCAATTTTCAACCTTTACAGGTACCAAAAGGTTACTGTATATCATTGAAAATTTACCGAAACTTCGGGTCAATCTTTTAATAGAATTTTAGAGCCATATAACTTTTTTGTTCCAAATGTTGTCGGATTTGGGCGAGCTTGGTAGATGAGGTGGTTGTGCATTTTTACATCGCAAAAAAATCTTACCTAGTCAAATAAAATGAAATGAAATAATTTAAAAAATGGTGTTAATTTTTAAAGATTGCAGACGGCCCTCCCCACTTTGAAAACTGTCTCAACACATTCTAACACTCCTCACACTCTCACATCTTGACCCTGTGCCAGACTAACGTAAGACTCGACAATTCCTACTGTTGATGATATTGATAATTGCATCAGATCGTTTCACAACAAGGATACAGCAGACACCAAAAAATAATCTATTTTGCAGAACCAAGATATATCATTTTTTACCTGAAAATATCTTCAAGAAGAAGTTTTCCTTCAATATTCATGATCACTAATTCAATGATCGAGTCAAAGTTATATTTTCCATTTTACTGTGATTTTAATTGAGCCGCTGTATTTTACTACATGTAAAACCACCTCCCTCATCTCGGCATTGGATATTAAGAAAAAAAACGCATTTCATTTATTTTTTCTCAGTTACCAACCATTTTTAACAATGGCCAATATGAGGCTGGATAACGAAAGTTACTCTATAAACTAAAGACTATCGAAAATATTGAAAAATGTTCTCCTCATTGATGGCTAAAAATGGCTGGATATTTTCATTCCCAACTAACTTTATAGCCAAGTATGATAAGATTGCTCGAAAAATTATAGGAAGTTGAGTACGCTCGAAAATTCGACCAAAGGTTCCAAAAAGTGTAATTATCAATGTGAAGATTCGTACCATTTTTATGTGTCCTTTAGAATCATCAAAGAGACCGTTGAAAAAGAATTTCAGAGTTCAGCACTTTTCGTATCAGCTTTCTTTCTTTGCTCTCTGAATGAAGTTATATCAGTTTTTTTAGATTATTGCTGATGTGTCCCATTTAACACCATCGTATCCTGATAAAACATTTGTACCTGTAAGTATTTTTTTTTAATATAAGAAGTGATTTTGAAGGAACAATTATTAGATATTGATTGATGAACGTTCGAGTGCAGCGAACGAAGTGACTGAATATATAGACCTATTAGCGACATTCCCCCCATGTTTTTAAAACATTTTCACGTCTGGAACTTATAGTGTATAGAAGTATTAATTTGATATCCTAATCGTTTTTAACAATCACGGATAAATTAGGAAATATATGACATCTTCCCAATTATAAATCATGAATGATTTTCTTGCAAGTAATTTTCGTTTGTAATGTTTTGCGGTTGATTTCTATCTTGGTTACAGGTCAATTACCTCCCTTACAACCCTATGTATTGTATTTTCAAACGGTCACAAAAGGTCACTTTTGTGTGCGTGAGAGAAAGAGAGAGGGAGAGAGAGAGAGGGGGAGAGGGGTTGAGAGAGAAAGGTGGGGATCAATTAAACAACTGTTTCCCAGTAGATAAGAACTACGAGCAGAAAATAGAAACAGATCTACGCAGGAGACTGTCCTCAAACATGGACAACCCTCAAGTGTCTCGAGATTAACGAATTTGTTTTGAGAAATTGAGTACATGTACCTTAAAATTATTTTCAACAAATTTATTGGAAGAAATCAATATTTATTTATTTATCTTATTTATTCATTTATCTATTTATTTTTTGCAGGACTCGATAATTTATAATGATTTCTCTATGTGACAGTATTGAGTTAATAAAAAATCTTCCATTTTGCGTTTGATGTTTTCAAGGGAGGTAATCTTTAACAAAAAAATTCAAATTGCCTCCCTTGTATTAATTTCCATCAAACTCAATACAATTTTTTTTTAAATTACGGAAAGGGTTATAAAACGTTTTCTTGTTTTTATCTATTTATTTTCGTCGAGCTAAGAAAATTTCGATTTCGTATTAATGAATCAACAGTATAAATGACGAAGATTCTAGACTATATTTTAACCGTAAAGCTCCAATATAAGTAATGGTAAATCACAGCGCACGATGCTTTACTTTTGTGTAAATTTAATATTCATTAAGCCCAAATTAGTTTTTTTACAGAGCCACAAGTTTTTAGACTACGTTTTCACCATAAAGCTTCAAGATGAGTAATGGTAAATCACAACACATAAGGTTTCACTTCTGTATGAATATCTATTAAACCCAAATTAATTCTTTACAGAGCCAGAAGTTTAGTGAAGATTGAACTGACCACAATAGTAGCCGAACTCACTACTAACCAAAACTCCACAAACCAACCCTCATCTTTGAAAAAATTCATACTCAGTGACAGATTACCAACAATATTGCGTATCTGATCATTCAAAAAGAGAAATTTGTTAAAATGCCTTAAATGCAGGACAAAGAAAGCAATAGCTAGGGTCAAAAGCCATAAGAAAAATGGTATAGTTTTCATACATTTGATTTATGGCAGTAATAGTCAATATGAAGATGAGTGATGCACATGTCTGAAGAACAAGGAAAAGCAGTACATGGCACTACATTATATCTCAAAAGCTACTCAGTTGATCACTTACAGGTGCTTCTCTCCCTTTCTGTCATCACTACAATTCGAGAAAATGGAAGAAAATGGTGGAGACATATCTCAGAAAATACGGATGTATGTATGGCAACCCTAAATTGATAATTCTTCATAATACCATTTGTAAAAGCTGGACAGAAAAATGTATTCACTGAATTTTTCAACCATTCAATACAAAAGAATTCATCATGGATTATTTTTGTTGTCAGATATTGGCACATATTAAAGCTGGAGTCAAAAGGCCATCACTTTTTTATACTTACATTCCTCAAAAAAGTTCATAAGGCATCAGGTTGATAATTGTACTTCTGGATTTTATGGAGCTTACAGTGTGCTAGAGTGTTTGCAAGATGGAAATGTGAACGGTTCATCCAGTTGAAAGTAGGAATTGAAGCAAGTTAAAATATAAGAACTGTCTTCACTTAACAAGAACCATAAGTTCAATGGTACACTCACAATCCAGTAGTGGTAGCAGAAGGAGGAGGAGGAAGAGCAATTAGTCTTTCTTTGAGTCAACTGATCCTAAAACTTGCAATATGGGAATATTCAGCTAGTATTATTTTCAATGAATATTATACATGGTCAGTTTTGGCGTTTTTTTTTTACTTTTCTATGGATCTTGGATTTTCTATAATAATATCAGCAGCAGCTGATGAAAAACAATTGATCAGAATGAATGATATACCTTTTAATGATGTCATACCTTTTAATGACATCACACCATTTTCTTTTTTCCTATTTCTGTTGTTCAGCATAATTGCGACCAACAGAATGACCAAAATGCATCTTATGGAGATATGTAAACACATTTAAAAAAGTGGACAATAAATCTCAAAATATTTTCGTCAGATTTTTATTTTCATCATGATTGAAACCAATTTACATTTCAAACAAAAAAAAAACATCAGCAAGAAATAATTTGGCAGTAACCAATATTTGATTGATATATGAGAGGATTCTTGTCTGAATTTTGTTGGAGTGTTTTAGCCATTGTATGTGATTTATTCCAACTATTTCCGAGGTCTCTTGTTCATTTCTCCACGATTTTTCGGCCATGCAACCTTTGGCCTTCCTTAAGGGTCGCTCGTTCTGAAATCTTAAAAACTTCTCTCTATGGAGCATGTTTATTTTTCTTACTATGTACGTCACATCCAGTTTTGTGTCCATTTTGTAGATTATCTCCCCTTGACCTCTGCATTGTCGGAGTTGCTCCCCTTACTT
Organism: Thysanoteuthis rhombus; assembly: GCA_963457665.1. Lineage (NCBI taxonomy): Eukaryota > Metazoa > Mollusca > Cephalopoda > Oegopsida > Thysanoteuthidae > Thysanoteuthis > Thysanoteuthis major. Next base: position 41,610,459 of record OY735211.1, on the reverse strand, counting down.
TCCGTTGAGCCTCGCATGATTCATCGAGAGCTCCCCAAAATGAACAAAGACAAGAAAAATAGTTTGATTCAACCACATACAACGATAAATACAAGAGGATCTTTTTCTTATTAGATGAAGCATTAATAATTAGTGTTCATTTTTTATTAATATTTTCTTCATCAAAAATGCGTGCGAGTTTGGGTTTCAATGAGAGCTTATGCTTTATTTGGAATCAACCCTGTCTACTCACTGCCATAGACCTGTAGCCAGAGTTGTTGCTGCACATGTAGAATATTCTCTACTGTCACAATCACCCAACTCCATTCCACAGGCACTAGTGGAGAAATATGCAACTGCTTCAGCCACTAAACAAGCCATTGGGTAACAGTCCATATATATATATATATATAATGGCAAAAAATATTGTATCATTATACATACAGGATGTTCATCCAGCTTGTTAATTTCATAGCAAATAAACCAATCACAGACATGACATGGAGGAATTTTTGCTTGATAGCTGAACATTCTGGCTTCATGAAATTTACCTCAAACAAACTAGATTAAATCATTCAAATTAATGGTATATTTTTTTTCAAAACGAACTAGAGGAAAATAAAAATGGAGTCATACGATGCTGAAGAAAAATTATGGAATCATGTTGTGATTTGCATTTCTAAAATGAACCGCAGCACAAGTCTGAATACACAAATTAGTTAACCATTGAAAGAGTCCCCCGTAGACTATGATGACCTGCTGGACTTATTGTTGGTCTGGGTTAATTGAAAGGAAACATGGTTTCAACAAGAGAGTTCTGAATTGAAATAATAGAAAGAATTATAAAACTCCCTCGGGTGAGGCAAAAGATGTTGGTTGTGTCTAAAATTTGGTGAAAGTATAAACAAAATGGGAAGGTAATGAAGGAAGACGTAACAGTCAGTGCATTGGTCTACATTGAAATTTCAGACACTTTTCTCATTCCATCAACAGAAAATAGATTTGATGATGAAGAAGTAATTTTTCAGGATGATAATAGATCTTGTCACAGAGCATAAAGCTTATCTTCAGGAGAAGCAAATCATCTCAATGATACGGTTGGCAAACAGTCCAGCTCTCGATCCAATGGAAAATTAATGTTGGGAATTTTTTTCAAATATTCCCTGACAAGGCTTCATCCAGCAAAGCTGATCTGTCAACTGCTTTTCAAGAATATCATTTTTTATTCATGAAATCTAAGCCTCAAAGATAACAGGCCATTATAAAGGCTTGAGGACAAGCAACAAAGTGCTGTGAATATTTGTTGATGATTCCATATTTTTTTCTTTACTTGATTTGGAAAAGGAAATATGCCAAAAATCTAATCTAGTTCGTTTGAGCTATATTTCATGTAGCCAGAATGTTCAACTATTTACAAAAATGTTTCATATATATATATATTCATGTATATATAGTGAATGCGAAAGTAACAGATACATTTCAAAAGATTTACTTTAACATACTTATTACACCTTCAAAATTGACTGAAATTGGAGCTGGGATTTTTTCTACAACATAATTTTTCAATGTTCAACTTTATGGCAAAGGCTTCATATCTTTTTAAGCCTTAATCATGAATCAAAAAGTTCCTTATTTTTATTTTTCATTCATGAGCTCATCTATAACTTAAAAACACAAACGTTATTTCCAGTCCTATGATTCTGAAGATAATGGAAATGAATCTAAAAATAAATCATTTATTTATTACCTGCGTGTAAGCCAACTGGGAATTGCTAATGGTTTTGAGTTAGATTTGTCAGCAATTTGAAGATGCAGTAACGTACGTTGTTATTACAGCCATGTTATAAAGCCTTTTTCCTTTGAGATAGGAGGAGTAAATTAGCCCCTTCCCCCCTATCCTGGATGAACATAGTAAATACTGAAAGGTAAGGTGTACACGAGTTAATGCGATTAAAAAAGGGGTGTGAACACAGTCCACTCAATAGTAATTGATATCGATAACAACAAAGTTGTGAGGTTGTAAAGAGAAATTGCCAAGAAGAAAAATAAATGTTGTCCGTCTGAATGAGAAGAGATATGCTTGAAAATGAAATTAGGTTTTTTGAGAATTATATTTACTAAGCTTCGCTTAGTTAGGCATAATGCCTATTAGGAGAAAAAAGAAGATTGTGTTGCACCAATCATTCAAATGGGAGTGCCTTGCCTTGAAAATCAGCATTCTGGATTCTGGCTTTCATATAAATAAATAAAAGTGGGGATTCTTAACAGACTGAATAGCATCACTAGAAAGCAGATATCAGTCACAGCTGTGCGTAATGGATAAAATGAAAACAAGCTGTGATTTCAAAAAGGGGGACATTATATAATTAACGCTCTTGGGCATTAAACGGTGAAAGTAGTAAAAACTTTAACATCATTTGGTGCTGAACATTCTAAGTTCAGCTTAGTAAATACCCCCCCATGAACAAATATTTTCCTTTTTGATCATTGCCATAGGATTACGGTCCGATTCAAAGTTGAAATAAAAAGCAACTGAAAATTAGGACGAACGTAAAAACTAGTCAAAATCAATAGTAAATATTTTGCATCTAAGCTACACATCCAAATAAAATAATCTCTAATAAGCTGAAGAGACAAAGAATTAGAGTCAGCAGTACAGTAGATTGTTTTGCCCTCCCCTACTTGTAGAAATAGACCCAGCCAGATGACATATGTGTGATGTAATGAGTAAAGAGGCAGTGTAGCTGTGGCACTGTCATGGAATGCAGACATATAAATACCATTCGAATGTGGAATGACTGATGCTGGCATTTGATGTTCCAGTATTTGATTCTATAATAAATTTGAGTAATGTTTTCTAAAATGCATTATTTATTATAGATCTTTTACTGATTGGTTGGAAATTGTTTCATAACGTTAGACCAGCAATTTCCTATAGAGAAAAATTTACTTATCTTAAGTAAATTTTCCAATCTCTTTTTGGGGGGCTTGTTTACACCAAGTAGTTGTAGACGTAATAGTCTTAACCTGTTATTACAACTATTTTTCTTCATCCTAATTTTCAAGCCATCAAAGTTATCGTAGCTTAGTTGTCAAACCAGCTGGTACATTTAATCTGGTTCCTTTGTAGCCAGACGGTATGAGCTAGAGTCTCACCATTAACTTATTCGTTAATTTGAATCCTCATTGTTTACTTATTGCGATAGACAAACAACCAAAGTTGTAAAAAAAATCACAACTGAAGAAAAATAACGATAAAGGGGAATAATAATCAAAAATTGATAATAATTGTTTACAACACTTCATCAAATAAAGATAAGTAATAATCTTCGGATGTCAAAACTGCTTTGATGAAAATTTGATTATTATTGATTTTTGGACAAAGATAACGAGTCCACCATCTAAAATTGATTTGATGATTGGGACTGTTTTTGACTGATCACTGCTAAACAAACAAACATTTGTCATTCTTGTACTTAACCTATTCAATCAAGTAAATCTCGATCGCGAATATAATTCTTGTAGCTGAAATTCAGTAATATAATATATATTATTTTTTTAATCCCGATTATGTTACCCACCAGTTTAGACCCAGATTTTTTTAAAATCGAATTCCTCACTTGTACACAAGTAATCACAGAATTTTTTGGTTAATAAAAGTATCTTTTTTAATACTTTGATAAAATTGATAAGAAAAATATGTAAACCACAACAATATGAAATATCAGATTATAAGTAATTAATTTACAAGATTATCAAAAATATGTGATGTATAACAATATGAAAAGTGGTATAATCATATGAAAGATTATAGTTTATTTATAAGATTGAAAATATTTTTCTTATAAATTTTATTAAAATTGTAAAAATTCTTTTTTTTTTTAACCAAAATATAAAAACTGAACATTGCAGTAGAATGCAACAAAAATAAGATAAAAAGTGAACTATTTTTGAAAGTGATAATAATTTTGTGGCAATTTTTATCTTTTTCAAACTCAAAGATTACAAATTTTTGAGTAAAAAAATCCTTTGTGCTCCGAGAGCAAAATTATTGTTCAAATATTTTTACACTACATTCAGATGACTGCAATTCTTATTAATTTCATTCTCTTTTACGGCAGATAAAATCTGAAAATGACTTGAGACACCAGAATCAGAACAAAAAATGTCCGCCACATTATGGGGAGGAAATATAAGAGAATGAAGAGAAAATTTCTATATTTCCTTACGTCAACTTTTCTTTCGTTCCTAGACTCTCGCTAAGATATAAATACATAAAAACAATCAAGTTTTATTAAAAAAAAAAAAATCCACTTTTTCGCTAGCATAACTTCTTAATAAAAATACTGTAAGTATTATCATCAATTTTTGATTACATTTTCTCTCATCTTATTTCTATTGCTTTTTACCACAACTCCCAGATCGTTATCCCTCATGTAAGGAGTGTGGATATATTCATTATTTATTTGTTAAGTAAGCAGTATGGATCAGAAATGTGCGGATATAAAGAAATACAAAATTATGCTATACAAAACAAGGGGTACAAATAAAATTCTCTTGGGGAGATAAATTGTAAGATATATGACAGCACATAAGTGCTATATACAATTAAGTAGACAAGATCAACCCTGTTTGATAAGTTAGAGCCTCTTAAACTACAACAATTCAATCATAAGTTATACTGAACCTTCAGTTATGTAGTTTATTCCAGTTATTATACAAATCTTCATTATTGAAATATCCATTAAATCTTGAAAATTCTTTTTCTTTACAACAAGAAACAAAGAATATCTTTTATATCAAAGGCTTATTTCTTTATTTCCAATTCATGCTGCCGGCTTAACAGGCATAAAATAACTATCTGAGAGTTGTGATAAATGCAACAGTAATATATCTGTACCTCACACAAATGAATCACCATAGCCCACATTTGTACCAAAACTAATTATCTGATAAAATCAATTTTTGAATACCAGCATAAGATTTTCTATGACCATAGAGACCCCCGAAAGCACTTTTTAGAAAAAAAAAAAATTCCTAGATGGTGCTTAGTGGCCATTTGTAGGGCTACAGTAATTCAATATGATGAAAGTAAAATTAGTCAAAAATCGAAGAGAATAACCATCCTTCATCTGAGATATTCATAGACTTATTACTTTAAATGTGGTTTTATATATTTCGTGCATGCAATATTTAGTGAAAACTATGAAATCAACCGAGTAGTCATGAAACAATTTTTTTCAAAGAGGAGGAGAAACAAGGATCAAGGATGAATGAATCTCAATGGAAAAACATATCTAAGTGAATAATGGCCACATGTAATAGGCAAGAAAAGGTGAAATCAGAGCAGTGAGGAATCCGGATGCCAGGTTGACAGTATGATTATTGAACCAAGGCCGTCCACAGATATGTTTCACTGAGGGACCAGGGTGGTCAACAACCTTATGTTGTTCAACATCATAACCTGCAAATAATCAAAGAAAAATTGAACCATTATGATTGATCGGCAATTCATTTATGCAAAAAAAATACCATATCTCTATTTTATACAATTTTTTACCCAAACCTAATACTAATTCAAGTGCCTTGAGTTTCAAATTCCAAAGATACACAAGGTTGTATAAGCTGTTTAGTGCTACTCCAATCCAAAGATGTTTCTAATACATTGATATTGGCCTTCAAATACTAATATTAGTATTCAATAATTCCTACAACTTGATATTAGCATTTAATATTTACTATTAAATACTACTATTTACTACTAAATACTAATAACAAAATTACTATTCAATACTAGTGAATAATATTTACTGTTACAAGTAAATAATATTCACTAATAGATACTAACACTATGGATGCACAAATATGTAAAAATATTTTAATGTCTCTAAAAACAATAGATAGTTGAAGCCTTTTGGTACAATGTACGGAAGGCCGTCCCGATTGTAGAAATTAGAAAATTAATGGAAAAACGAAATCGGATTAGACAATATTATCAGCAGATAATAATCTCCAATCCAAATTTTCTTCTCTTTCATTAGTCCTCTTATTTCTTTTTATTTGTTCAGCAAGGATGTGAAACTTTACCTTTTACAATTAGGACCATCTCTTCTACATTGTACCCAAAAGGTTTTTAATGTCCGATGATTTTTACAAACACTAATATATTTTTGTGTTTTTGTGCATCTTCAGCACACCCAAGATACAAAGCACCATATGCCACAGCTAAATACTAGTATGATATTTACTATTATTTGATCAGTGGCCATTATCACTATCAACATTGGGTTCCAACCCATTTTTACTGTTAAGACTGCAGGGTGGCATAGCATTTACCAGCATAGAAGATGGAATCAATGAACCAAGTTCTTACTTGACCGAATCTCTTCTTCGTCAACCTTCGTGGCATGCCAGTGACAAGACATTTTGTCTAAATATCTGAGGTTATTCATGGTCACTTTGAACTCATGCCCTCAGGGAAAGGCATGAATCCTCTTCTCTCTGCTCTCTGTCCTGTTGCCAGATATCTTGACAAAATGTCTTGTCACTAGCATGCCACAATGATCGATGAAAGAAAGAGTTGATGCAGGAGCATTTGAAACGTCTTTTCCATAACTATTCCACCTGCCCAAGCAGTAGCTGCAAAAAGCTGTTACTCGGTCAGCAAGTGACCCTGATCGGGAATAAAGACTAAAGAATGAGCCTCCAGCAAGAATCAAACTGGCATCCCTTTTCCTTCACGATACCTGTTTTATATCGATAGCTACCCCACTGATTAGTATAAGGCTCGACAAACTATGGCCCAGAGCCCAGATCTGGCCCACAGCCTCATTTCAACCATCTGCCCCACTGATTAGTATAAGGGTCGACAAACTATGGCCCAGAGCCCAGATCTGGCCCACAGACTCATTTCAACCATCTGCCCCACTGATTAGTATAAGGGTTGACGAACTATGGCCCAGAGCCCAGATCTGGCCCATAGCCTGATTTCAACCGACCGCCAACTTCATTGAATATGTAAGGTTGCATTTAAACATTCTTTGTTTTCCTTATCTGTCTTTGGTTAGTGAACAATTAAATTTAGAATCGAAAAGTAAAGCGAAAGTCTCATTTTTGCAGTGGCTTCAAACTGAACAATGTTTTATAGCTAAGAATGTTTTAAACTTCATTCATAATTCTGCTGTTCTATTAATATACACAAAATCTGAACCACATTTGAGAATATTTTGTCCCCCTCAAAAGAATTTCATAGTTCTTATTGATTATAGTACATAGAAGCTTATGTAAATATATATTCTTATAATGAAAAATATAAGTATGAATCAGAGATGTGAGGATACTAGTGATATAAAAAAATACAGAATTATGCTATACAAAACTGGGGGTACGAATAAAATCCTCTTGGAGAGATAAACATTGAAGTAAATGAAAAAAAACAAGCTTTCCAGAGCCTTGTATGATCGTTGTTTCAGTTTTTATTTCTAATCTAGTCCACTTTCAAAAACGTTTGCTAATCCCTGGATTAGGTGATGAAAACTACCAGCAAAGAAGCTCAAATCTCAATACATAGCTTCGATTCTTTATTTTTACTTAATGTTTGATCTACTGCCATCTTTGATGTTTTCATGTACACTTGTATTATCAGAAGTGGAATTACCTTGGACTTATAATTAGAGCATTGTCAATCATCATTAATTCTTCTTCACTAGTATTTCTTTCATCCTAATTTCTGTTGCTTTTATAGCAAGTTCCCCAATAGTCATTCTACGAACTTCAGCAAGCAACACAGATTAGGAAGAAAGAATAAACTTCCAGTGAGACTGGGACTCAAATCGGGAAACCTGTCTGAATGGGATGACTGCCTTACTGATTAGGCCAAAGAGCCAATCAGCTAAAGCTGAAGTTACACATATCCAACTATATGGCCACTCGTTATCTTTCTCTTATACTAGTTGAAAGATCAATAATAATTGACAATGTTTCATCTGAGAAATTCAAAAAAATAGTGCATATGAATAAAGATGGTGGTGTACTTAGCCTCTTCTAAAGGAGCCCATAGTATATCGCCATATACCAAGTACCACTTTATTTTGATAACTATCAATCTCTACTAATCTACCCAACTACAGAACACCATTCAGCTAGAAATCTCCAGCATGAGACTTTGCAAACCATTTTTAACACGTTCAATCATTCGCAGCGCCTTCTCCATAAACTGTACAAATCTTTGTATGTGTTTGAGTTACATTTTTATCTTTCTTAGAATGAAAAAGCGTAACAAGCTGAAAATGTTGCATTATTTCTTCCATCTTCAATGTTGAAATCAATAAACAAAATGCTAACATATTTTCTTGAATACACACTGATGTGACAATTGTCACAATACAATCGAGAGCAATCTTTCCAGATGAAGGAAGTTAAAACTAAACACTCCTTGTGCCATCTAATAATAACAAAAACAGAATCAAATTTTTAGGCAACCCAATATATTTATGCAAAAGAGAGAAGAATTGAGTTATTTCGGTTATTTTGCCAAATAAAGTAATGAAAACTATTTTTCCCAAAAATGAAAAGCCTTACCTGAAAATTGTACCGTAGCTCCAAGGAAAGAGTCAATGAGAGAACCGAACAATCCGCAGAAAATTCCTTGTAAAACGATGGGCCATTGCGGGGGACTTTTATGTAAGAGTCTGTGGTTTATTGACAGTATTAATGTTAGGTAATAAGTGACACCAACTATAAGGCCACCTAGTATACTGGCTAATATGCCTGCAAATGAAACTCCACCGTTTGTGCCTAGCAGAGAAAAGAAATACATGAAAATTATTGTCAATGGATTTCTGAAGAAAATCATTTTTAATGCATTACCATAATAAATAAACTTTAAGAAAGGAATTAAGGTGTTTGACTTCTGAGATTAAGTATTTTCATCATTAATGTTTTTGGCTAATAATCAAAAGACTTTCTCTCAGAATTGAAACAAGGGGGTAGTCAAAAAACAATGAGATATAAAGGAATGGAAAAGTAGCAACAAGAATGTCTAACCATGAGGTTTCTGTGATCAAGTTGATTAAGATGTTGTCTTTGTGAGACAACCTCCATGATAATGGATGCAAGTTCAAGTCTCCATATTCAGATTTCCTGATGATTACATTAAAGAAAGAGTGCTTTGATTTAGGACATTGTGATGATATCAACTAAATGAGAGAAAAATAAACCAAAAATTAATCATTAAAAAAACAGATTGTTCTCAAAATATAGACCATAACTCTAAAACATCTTTCCTCTTTCAGGGGGAAATCATCCTTACAAACAGATAATTGTGACTATACAAAATATGATATACACCACGGGGTCATGGTAAAATATGAGAATCAACTGGGAGCAAGAAGAAATTATGCAAAGATATCATTTTATCATTAGTAACAATTGTTCTAACCAATGAATAACCCTAACCCTAAATTCTTCAATCAATTAACACTAATCACTATATAAAAGCTTTTTAGGATTACATTCATATTGCTTACTGTTGCTGCTCATATTTTACCATCAACACAAACCAGGCCTTTCAGAGACTTATATGGGGTAATAAGTATAAGGAAGCCATTGAAGTCAAATATGATGGTCACCAAATACAGTCAAAATGATGAACGGATTTTGATGATGTACACATCGTCATCTTCAAGTCACTGCTCAGTTTTTGTGTCCTGATCGTGAGACCTGAATACACAGAAACCTGATTGCATATCTCGATGTGCATACACACAATGTAAAACACAACTCCAGGGTTTCTTGCGACTGCATCAATGAGCTGGATTAGCAGCATCCTGACTCCAACAAATATCTTGATACCTTTCTACCATAAAACTCGCCGATCATTTAAATTTATATTTGGATGATTATTTCTGACCAGATGGATGCAAATGCAATGCCTCTGGCATTGTTCAGTGTAATCTAGACCAGTAGTTATGTTACACCGTCTTATTTTCCGCCATCTCTGGGGATCCATATTGTGAGTCGTGATGTCCAGCAAACATTCTTGCAACATGACTGTGCTCACGGTCATTTGAGTTTTCTAATTAGTTCTATGATATCTTGGGTGATTGTCTTTTATATAATATACTGTGCTGTTTTGTGATCTCTGTGCTGTTTTGTGATCTCTCCATGTGAGGTTGAGCATGATTCTCTAACCAAGTTACATGATTCTCAGTTTGAGGGTCAGTCTCTTGGTTAGGTTCCATGTTTCGGCTCCATAGTTGACTATCAAGAGGACACATCGGTTGTATACTCTTCTTTCAAGGATTACCAGGATTTTCTTGTTCTTGAAGGGAGAGCTTGCACTGCTGAAAGCTTGTCATCCTAGAGTGATTCTTCTTCTTCTTCTTTTGAGAATTTCATGGAGATTAATTGTGCGAGATAGATGCATTGGTCTACCTCCTCCGGGTTTGCATCTTTGATTTTGATCATTGTGTGTTTATTTCTGATGTGATTGTTGCATATGACCTTTGCTTTGCTGAAATTCATGTGCAGGCCAACATTCTTACTTTCTTCATTCAGTTCATCTACCATTAGTTGGAGGTTGTGGAGGTTTTGCAAAAAGGACAATGTTGTCTGCAAATCTGATGTTGCTTAGGTATTTGCTGTCTATTCTGGTTGCTTTAATTTTCCCAGTCTAGGTTTCGGAAGATCATCTTGAGTCAGTGGAGAGTTTGGGTGAGCTGGTATCACCTTGTTTTGAAGTTGAAAGGGCTTTATGTAGCCTGATAAAGGAGCTGCTGTGATTGTATATATGCAGCAGTACTTAGATGTACGCAGAGTCTACATCTTGTAGAGTGATGGCCTTCATGACCATGGGAATTTCCACCAAGTCAAAGGCCTTCTTGAAGTCGATAAATGCTACAGCAAGTGGCATTTTGTAATGCTTTCTCCTCTAATTGATTTATTGAATGGAGATGGTCCACGGTCAAGTAGCATCTTCTAAAGCCTGCTTACTCCAATGGATGGTTTTCATCTAGTGTTTTGGTGATTCAGATGGTAATAACTTTGGTGAAAAGTTTTTAGATGCAGTTGAGTAAACTTATTGGTCTGTAGTTGTTGAGGTCAATTGGGTTTCCTTTTTTATATAATAGCATTATGATTGCAGTGTTCCAATCTTCTGGGACATTACTTTGTTCTCTAATTTGAATAGAATAGCTAGTTTCTTAGTAATGATCTTACCAGCTTTTTTGTGTATGTTGATGGTGACATTATCTGGTCCAGGGGCCTTTCTTTTCTTTCTTTCTTTCTTTCTTTGATGGCTTATTTCTCTTCCCATGGCATAACTTCTGGGAAGTCTATGAACTGATTGCTCGCATCTTACGCATCCTGGTCATTGTGTGGAGGAGTTGAGTTTAGGCAGGATTTTTGGGCACGTTCAACAATCCGGTCCCTGTCCATTGTTAGGTCTCCATTTTCTTTGAGTATATTATTTGTGTCCATACTGTATCAAGAGCCTTGTTAATAGCTTTGAAGACCCAACCTTTTTGGAGAATTGTTTTGATGACAGTTTTATTTAGTTCAATTGCTTCGATTTCCTCTCTTGTCATTGTTGATGGCTTGAGATTTTGGGTTTTTTTTCAATGAGATTCTTGATTTCAACTGAGATTTTACTGATGATTTGTGTACTCTTCGGTTTAGACATAGCCGCAGCTTCAATTAGAGAGGCTATTATTCTGTTGTTGAATTAGTTGATGTTGGTGTCATTCTCTTCTGGTTTGGTAAGAAATTCATAACTGTTTGTCAGTTCAAACTTCATAGACTCACTGAGCCAAAACTCCCAATTAATAAAAAATGACACAATTATATTTTAATGCCCATTGAAGCAAGTGAAAAACAAAATATAACTGATATTTAGATGATTTTGCAGGGGAACCTCAACATATGTTCAGTATTATATAACCCTGAGCTACTTAAATTTGCATCATAAGTTTTGCCTTGGGCATAACAAGTTGAACGACCTCCCGGAAATCACTTACCTTTCTCAACTTTTCTGAAGGTGGTGATAAGTCTCGGTTCCCCAAAACGCAAGACCGGACCCAGCTCTGAGGCAAACGTGTCCCCACAAGAACAAGCCAGAGCACCTAGGATGGACATTGAGAGCCAAGAAGCATTGTAGTTTGATATAAAATTCACGGGAACCTCTTTTGGTCCAACATCAATTGCATACATCAAGGCCACTTCAGCAGCAACACCACTATTGCATATCACTTGGACCCAATTCCTCTTTCCACCTGTCAGAATAGAGAAAATATTCAAAACTTTTATACAATAACTAGCAACAGCTCATAACATACAATTAAAAATGTCACATTAAGTGTGATGGAAGGATGAAGAAAATATACAATATAAATCATTGTTCATGTATAACAAGGATTCTAAAATTGAACAAGAATTCAGAACTGTTCAGTTTATTATTTGATTGGCCAGAAACATTGTTCGGTTTATTAAAAAAAGACACTTTTTTCATTATTGGACAACTTATTTATAATTTTGTTCCACTTCTGCCATCTTCATAATTCCTTTATCCCAGAACTTTTCATCTTTCTCAACAAAGAACTGTTCTAGGTGCATTTTACAATCTTCCAGGGAATTGAAGGTTTTTTTTTTTCATTAAAAGAATTCTCTAAAGACCAAAATGAATGCGAGTCCAAAGGAGCAATGCTGGATACAGTGGATGAGTAGAAACTTCTCAGCCAAGCTGCAACAATTATCACTGGGTAGCCAAAGAAATATTATCCCGATGTAATAATATAGCTTTTCTCTCAAGTAATTTCCTGACACTATTCGTCAATTGTTGTCTTTAATTGATCTAATTGGGAGCAGCACTTGTTTGAATTGATTGCTTGGTTCTTGAAAAATAGCTCATACTAAAAGACTTGATTCCAATCACACCATATACTCACCATCATGTTCTGTGGATGGAGACCATCATTTAGTAGATTATCGATAATCACACTGTAGACCGCAATTTTTGTTCCTGGGTAGTAAGTTTTATTTCATAATTGCTTGTGTGTAAAAAGTATTGAGAATGACTATTGTTCCCTTCAAATTTTGCTTTTTTTGTTTGTTTAGCTTGCCCCCACAATCTCTTGCATTCCACTTTGTTGTAATGTATCCACTTTTTATAACTCACAACAATTCGTTCCAAAAAAATCACACATTGAAATACAGTCGAGTATGGTTTTTTTTCACTCATGTGAAAGTGACTAACATAAACAAGCTAGTGCAATTGATTTTCATAGCTTGATTTGGATATTTTGAATATGCTGATTATCTCACACTAAGTATAACATTCGTTATTCTCAAGGAATGTCTTGATTTGATTGATGTCAACCTCGGCTGTTCTACCCAACAGGGGAACGTTTGATCATTCTCTTTAAACTGCACAACAAAAGTCCCACAAAGAATGAGTTCAATAGTCTGAACAACTCCTTGAATGATAATGACTCTTCTCAGAATTAGACAATGTCTTGAAAGGAAGACTTAATGGAATATACCTTTTCTGAAGAATAAATTATAAATGGATCCCCTGAGATCACATGTGCAACCGAGGCCGGCAGAATATTAGATGGAGAGACGAGCTAGACAAGTTCAAGAAGTACTGGCTCCACGACGCCCATGATAGAGAAGTGTGGCAAATCCTGGGGAAGGTCTATGTCCAATGACGGACACTAAAAGACCGATGATGATGATGTAATAAAGTAGTTCATTAGTAGTTTTGTTATTCTCTTAACAGCAATGATTCTCTAAACATACACTACTCAAGGGAATATTACTAACAGCTACTCATTCAAACCCCATTGCAGTCAATTTCAGGCTTCAGTAGGCAAGCCACTAGGTATAATACCAGCACATCAGATGCAGTATAATATTTGCACAGTTTTTACAAACCAAACCACAATTATCTATATCAATGTATATTTCTTCAGGTTTTAAGTGCGACTGGCTGATTGGCTAGCTGTCTATGTGTTGCATGTACAGACAACACCAATGGAGCCAAAGGACTAAAAATTCAAACATTTATCCCTTGTTATGTCAGAAAAAAAAACTTCTTTTTTTGCTTTTTGGAAAATTCCCCTAGGCCCAAAACAGGTTCTTAGTGGTGGGCTTTATTTACAGTGTTCGTTTAAGCCAGATTGACCCCTAAGTTTGTGTCCAGCAGCATTCATGCCTCTTTTTTTGAAAATTCAGACTTCTTCCACAAAAGGCAAGAGAAGTAACTTATTGATTGATAAACTCTTTTTCCAATTTAACTGATCACCCCACCTTTGGGCAGCATGCCGTTGCTGCCCAAAGACTTTGGTTACATGACGGTTTCTATTGAGCAACTAACCAATCCTGTTTGTTTTCTGTATTTAAATGTGCAACTTATCAGTTGGCAAATGAGGTATACGAAAAATTATAAGAAAGTTTAGGTCGCATAAGAATTTGAGTGGACCAAAAACCAGCAATTTTCCACAATCAGGGAAATATTTAGATTTAGTTTGTACAGTATTAATTTGTTTTCCAGAAAGCCATTATAACAGCAGGCACCCTCTTTCACACCCTAATCTCCTGGAACTCTCACCATGTCAACTTCTGACAACATACCATCATCACCATTTTTGTAGTCTGGGAACACTCAAGAGATTTTCCGATATGAGTTAATAGTAATCGCTTCTTTTTCTTCACGCCATTTCGATTTAAAAGAAGGTTCTTTGTTTATCGGGTGGAAGTGCCAGGTTGCATAATATCATCGGCACAGAGAACCAAATGAGCAAACTAAGTTTGAATTCCAGGTGAGGGCTGCTTATGTTGACTCAACACTAATGCCCTTCGAAAGAGCATGAATCCACATTCCTTTCATCTCCACATACCATTGTCAGATAACTTGATAAAAACATTTTGTCTCTGGTCCGATGGTTGGCAGAGAAGAGAGCAGATGAGGGAGCAATTGAAAAAAAACAACACTTCCTCATAACTATTGACCGGTGAATAATAATTACAAAAACCTGTTACTCCCATTGTAAACCTTGACAATTGGGTAGAGAGCTGCCTACTGATCAATTGGTTCTGATTTCAAATCATGACAGGGAAATGTTAATTTTATATACAGGTTTGGTCTAACATGATGGGATAGACAAACTATGTAGAGTTTACTCCTCTAAATTAGATGAGGATTGCTCTTGTTATGGTGGTAAAACTCCAACTTAGATTGGAGCTTGACAAAAAAAAAAAAAAACATGCTCGTTCATAATCGATATTTGATTAATAGACCAGAGAGCAAGTTTGAAAATAAAGTACATTTTTCAAACAAATTTCATGGCAGACTTTATCGATAGATTACACTGCAGACCGCAATTTTTGTTTCTGGGTAGTAAGTTTTATTTCATAATTGCTTGTGTGTAAAAAGTATTGAGAATGACTATTGTTCCCTTCAAATTTTGCTCTTGAGACCAGGATGTTGATATACATTTGTAGCTGTTTTTCTCACTTTACATTCGTCCGTTGAAATTGAAAATTTCCAGTTATCACTGCCCTGCAAAGTTTGAAGGGAATAATTGGTATTTTCTATACTTTTTGAGCATAATCAATTAGAAAACAGGTCTGGTTAGTCAATCTATAGAAACTATCATGTGAACAACATCTTTTGGCAGCTGACCATGTTGGGGTTGATCAATTAAAATATTTGAAAAAAAGGGGATCAATGAATAAGTTATTTCTCTTACCTTTTGTTGAGCAGTGATCATTAAAATAAACAAGCATGAATGCAGCTGACACAAAGTAAGGGATCAATTTAGCATAAACTTACACAGCTAATTGCCCCCCCCCCCCACACACACACACTAAAACCAGGGGACAGGGGTTCAAAATATGAATAAAACAAGAAATATGGCTGTGTTTTAATTTCAGTCAAATAAAGAATCCTGATGGATCCAATGAAGCCACTTACCTTCTTTGAAATCTTCTTCTAAAAGTTTTTTCTGGTGACTGCGGAATTTAGTAGCCGAAGACGCAGTGAAGAAGAAAACAATCAGAGATGTTGAAAAGCAGTAATTACTAATTGTTAATGAAAAGCCGACAACAATTGCTGGAATAAAAAAAAAAAATGAATACAGAAAGTCATTTGCTGATTCTGGATTTTTCTTCTGCAGAAATTCTTACTAAAGTTCCCTTCTAATATAAACCAAAGACCCAAAATGAGATCAAAATTTCTCAACATCAAATCTAAGATGAGATATTGTAAGTCTTTTGCAACAGTACTGTATTTTTCTTTTTAAGACCAAAAAAGCACAATGAATCATGGATTTGCTATGAACCAACATATTATACTGGAATAATATCATTATTTCAGTTTCTAATACTTAATTTTGAAAAATAAATTTCTTTGATTTAAACACAGAGATTTGAACATTTACAGACCTGCTAAGAACCCAGAATAATCCAAAGACTTCCTCTTGTAACCAATTCTTGCACAAATGACGGGTAGAACAGTTGCAAAAACAAATCTCAGAGGAGATACAGAGTTTTCTGAAAGACAAGAGAAATGTTTTTTAGTTAGTATTTTTAATATTTCTATAATTGCCATATATATAAATATAATTATAAATTGCGTTATATTATCTTAAATTGCTATTTGAAATGATCTCCCATTATCACATGGTGAATATATCACTTGGCTTAGACAACATAAATAGAATAAACAATTGAAAAAAGATGGCGCTGCTGCAGGAATTGAATCTGTGACCAAAAGGGTAGCTGATTCAAAGTAGTGTTGTTCTTACCATTAAGCTAAATAGTCGCCGGTAATACAAAGTCCCAAATAACTGTTTTAACTCTAAATTCTCATCTAATTTATTCATAGTCTATATATCTGCACTATTTGTTTATTTCAACGCGAATAGTTATATCATTAGGACTTGTATATATGATCTCACAGGATGATTATCAATTGCTTTATATCATATTGAAACTCTTTTTGAAATGATCTCCCGTTATTACATGGTGAGTGTATCATTTGGCGCAGACAACATAAATAAGATAAACAAACATATATATATATATATATATATATATATATATAAGCTGAAATAACTAATTCAAACATGTCTTAGGAAATTATTCCCAACAGTATAAAAATATAACCATGATACAATATCAACACAATGGAGAAA
Source organism: Thysanoteuthis rhombus (assembly GCA_963457665.1). NCBI lineage: Eukaryota > Metazoa > Mollusca > Cephalopoda > Oegopsida > Thysanoteuthidae > Thysanoteuthis > Thysanoteuthis major. The sequence goes on along the minus strand of OY735211.1, from coordinate 41,593,288 downwards.
TAATTTGGAAATTCTTCTCTTCCTATTTATTTAAACTTTTAAATTTTGAATTATAAAACACTCTCACTTGATTACATCTCTACCTTTTAACTTTACTATTGGTATGGTGTTTCTTTAATTTTAGGGGCAACCATCTTTTTTCCAAACCTAATGAGCTGAGTCATGACAAAAAGTTTGACTTTAATTTTGACTAAAGAACAATCTCCCAAAATAAAAAGGATCTTACATAAACTTTAGCCTTGCCTTTAATCCGTAAAAGGCTCATTTTTGTTATTTTGATTTTTGTTTAGTACTTTAAACAGTTCCTATGTAGGTTAATACAACTAGTTCTCCTTTGGTAACTTATGTTCAGCTGCTTTTTAATCTTGAGGCTCCTTTTGAGTAGTCATTGAATTTTGTTTCTCTTCCTTTTGAATTTTCCTGAGTGCTTGTTTAGATAGTTTACGAGGAGAACCTCTACAAGGAAGTTTTCTGGTAGTCTCAAACTCCTACTTCCGTAAATTTGATCCAAACATTCTGACAGAGATATTTTAGAATCTCGGCAAGATTCCTGCAAATCAAACTTTAAGAATGCTAATTTTGTCCTTTTCTTGTGTTATGATTCCTTCAACTTCAGCCATTACACCTTGTTGAAAGAAGTTGATGTAGTAAATGACCATTTGAATGAAAAGATGCACCAAGGAACTCTCCACTACAATATTATAGAACTTCCTATGTTAGTATACAGAGTTTTATAGTTGTATTCATTTTATACAATAGTGCTAGTTTCTTGAATACCTTCTTCTATTATTCCTTACATTCAATCATCTCATCATAATGTAATGCTCAACAAGTTGGTATTAGCAACTTTCAACAAACCAGTTAGTGAGGTTTAAACTTGCATCCCTTATCCTTGATAGCCTGTTTTACTGTGAAAGCGCCTTACCGATTAGGCCCAAAAGGCTTCACCAGTTGACATCATTCAAATAAGCCATATAGCTATACTCCTTTCTTCTCCCATCATCACTTAGATGCCACATTGTCCTTTTTTTAATACACACCGGTAATATTAGGAGGACGGCGGTAGGTGAAAATGTGATAGTTTGGACCACTTTAACATCCTGCCCCCCACAGTAGCCATTTGAATCACCCCTGCCTCCCCTAGTTTGGTAACGAAACATTCTCCCAATTGAAGCAGCCAAAGAAGAAAAACGCTTTATTTCATTGAGAAAATTAATAAAAGATATAGTTCACTCAAATGAATGCGTAAGTTTGTCAGCCATGGGCTTTCTCCCCTAGTTTTGGCAATTAAACATACCCCCTAAACCAGTCTAGTGAAGAGGACGTTAAAGTTATGTATATATATATATATAATCAAATTTAAATTTTTTTCAAGCAAAGTAAGTCCTGGCACTAAGAAGAAAATTAAAACAATCACAGTTATATCTTTGCACAAACTGCATTTGAACTCTGCAGCTTGAAATGAATAGAGATTCACGTTAGTCAAGTTTCATTTGGATTTATACAACTAAATTACAAATGCAGTCCAAAATAGAACATAGTTCTATCGGCACAAAAATAGTATACATGTGTATATATTGTCTAGTTCAATCTCTGGCTGCGGCTATTTGCATCCACTTCGCACTGATCCATTTTTTCTTCCCCCTGCTGTAAGTAAAATGTAGGACATTTTGGGTTCTTGAAGACTTGGTTGGCTACCAGTCTAGGAGAGGGACAACTCTGAATTCCAACTGGGAAAGTCCCCCGCCCTCCACAGGACTTGGCAGACTGTTCAAAAGAAACCAACAGTTGGTTCAACAGCCAGAACAGTAACAATCAGTAATACGTCGTGGAGCATAGTGAGTATGACGTGACATGCAGAGCACCCTGGTAATCCAAAGCATCCCAGTCTGTTCCCTGCTGTCCTAACTGTGTCATGCCTTTCGACCCAGTCAGACGGGGACAAGAGTGTGAGGCTGACTATGTGTGCAACTCTCCCTAACATTATTCTGAGTCAAGCATAAGTCATGGCTTTAGACCCTGCAGCGTAACAGTACCACTCAGGTCTGAAGCCATGGTAATCTTCAACTACAAAGTGAACATAACCATCACATCTGAAGAGTTATTTTCTATGTTTTTTTCCTACATCATCGTCTTTCTCTGGATTTTAAGCATCAGCATATTTTCTAAGTCAGTATAATGGTGAATAGTAGCCACATCTTGATGTAGATATATACAGTCTTCAACATTATCCATCTGCAAATTTCAAATTACACGAGGTGAAATCATGTCCAAAGTGGTTTTATTTGGTGTTCGTGATTAAAATTACAGATAGTTCAGTAGGAACTTTAGATAAGCCGTAGTGAGTTATCGACCTTTGCTGCAATAGTAAATGAAATTTCAAACCGGATGCACTGATTTGAAAATAAAACATTGCTGGAGTGCTTGCATTTAGATTCTTTTTGTTTATATCTAATAATTTTACACCAACACACAATTTACCGAAAAAATACCAATCATCGATTTGCTTCTATATCCTGGTAAACACTTACTAAAATTTCTCGCCGCTAAGGTTTTACTTGCTATATTGTAGCATTGGGGTCAATATAACTCATCATTTTTTTTTAGATTAACTGTTATTTCACTCACAAACCAAAAACAAATCCACCCATCGGTATTTTATTTATCGACAATTATCCGCCTAACCCAGTTTTCGATTTGCATGTGTAATAACAAAGAAATTGAATCACTAGTCTTGATTTTCTCATACTTATCTCGACGAATAAATATTCATATATATATGTTTGTACTTGAAACACTCCACAATGTACTACAGGAAACACAGACCTCCACAAACTTGCCCGGGGTCATTTACTGGTTTTAGTTTGCTAAGATGGTCGCTAAAACCTAACCACCGTGTCGAATTGGACCATTAAAGCAGTTACACACATAATTTGAAGTACTGAAAATTCCCTCAGTCGTTTGGGGTTTTTTACCAGTTCTCTTCATCGTGGAAAAACTTGATTTGCATATGTTTCAAAATTTTGAAAAAAGTTGTTACCTGATTTTACGTTGATGATCCATAAAAAGATACCCAATACAGCAGTCAGAATGATAGGTATGTTTAAAGTGACCATTTCTCTGATCTTAAAATTAGATTCATTTGTTTTTTCCATCTTACCGGTACGAGAAATAACACTCACACAAAAAGAGGAACAAGTAAATTCCTACTTCACGAAAACACTTTAAAAAAACGAAAAAGTAATTAAATATGGATTACTAAGAAGTGTGGGTACTGTATAATTCTACATTCAAGTCAATACTATAAAGACTTTATATTCCCCATTATTAAAGGAATGTAATGCTTGAAAGCATTTTGTCGGCAAAAACAATTAGTTTGAGTTAAGGTATCCGGACACAAAGGGACATAACTCACATATCAACCGGTGTACATGTTAAATAAAATTCCAATACGAGTTGAGTCCCTTGTTGGACCTTGTTTTTTTTTTTAGACGAACACGTGCGTGTTATTCACACATTTCCGATAAAATACTCATGTGATAGAAGCCCACACCCATAAAATTGAATAATACTTCATTTAGGTTAAAAAATAAAACAAAAAAAAGAATATGAAACAAATGAAATTTAGCATAATTACCTACCTACAATATTAAAATATATTAAATACAATTTTTTCGGAATTTTTTCATTGCAAAATTTCTGATAATGTCATCTGTTGGCCATCTAATTTTAAATTAAATAAAATGACATTATAATGCTATGTGTAAATGTTCTCTCATTGGGATCATCAGTATATATGGGGTGGGGAAAAAAGATTAGTCATTTAATCTAAAAGATTTATATCGTCAAAAATAATTTTTTAAAACATAAGTATGACCCAGATTTTGTCAGTATCAAGAGTCCTCAGTTGTCTGGACTATACAAATGGCGGAGTTATTACCTCAAATCACTGAAAGTTTAAATTTTTGAACATTAAAGTTTTTTTTTTTTTTATTGAGTTAATTCGACATTTGACCACGAAAATGCATTGCTGTGTTTTTCAACATTCCAAGCTGTCTGGGTCGGGCACTGGGAGACTGAATTAATTCAAACGTTCGGACTCGGAAACAAGTTAGATTTTAAGGGGTGGCAATTTAAAAACATAATTTAATGGTACGAGTTAGGGCCTTTGTTGAATTCTGTGAGTCTCGAGACGTCCACGTGCATGTGAGATTTATTTTAATGGTCGAATACTGAAATACAAAATATTCATTCTTTGGTGCACTTTGAAAACATATAATTAAAAATACTTTTAATCAATTTTTCTTTCTTTGCAAGTTGTCATAACTTGTATTTATGATGGAATATTTGTTGTATAAAAAAAAAATCTAATGAAACATATTTTCGTGACCAAATGTCGAAATTTAACATATGCAGTTGAATGTAAAAAAAATCTCCCAGTACCCGTATATCTTCATTTTTACTTATAATTTTTCAAAGCTCGTTTGAATTAAATTTTGGAATCTATCATCTTTTTTGCTGTAACTTGAAATGAAAAGTCCTGTAGTGTGGGCATTTCTATGTGAGCACTTTCCCACGTGGGCTTCTTTCCGTGTGGCCTTTTTTCGTTTGTTCGCAGGGAACATTAGTGTGGGATTTTTTTTTCATATGAGCCACCTCGTGGCAACAGATTCATACACAAAGACGGTTCAACGGTGTCGTTTGCCGTTGCAGCAGAATTATTAAAACTGACAGCGGTAGATCCTGCGTTTTAAAACATGTGGTGAATTTAGGCATAGTGCCAGTAGACCAATTATCATGGTGACTCATGACGTAACTGCTGTCTCCCTTGCGAATATCTAAGAATGCATAATGCCCGTTAGAATCAAATGTAGAATCCCGACCCTAAAATTGATTCTAATCAAAAGCGCAAATTTTCAGATTATTCTGTATTCAAAAGTTAATCTAATCAAGGTAAAGATGAAATGAAGAATTCAGACCCCCTTAGCTACACGAAAAGATATTGTGAACGAACAGTTACACAAATTTTGAAAATCTTGTTAATTACCTCAGATTCTGATAACGGTGTAATTTGAACTTGTGCTTTCAACTCTAACCAATCTTGGGGTCCGGATTCTTTACAGCGTTGAAATAAATATGGTTCGATAAAAGATTGATCAGTACCTTAAGACACCAAGATATATGACCGAAACTATTGTAGTGCCCCCTATACATTTAGTTAGGAATTAAGTACGAAACTCTTCATTTAGCCAGATATCCAAAACGTCACTCCCTCCGACGACCCCTATAAAACCCCTGGACGCACATGGTCCAATGCTAATTAGCTTCAGCACTCCTAGCTGGTTACGCTTCCAGCCCCGGCCTTCGCAGCCGGTCATTCTCTTTCCTTCTCTCTAAAATCGTTATCATTTCGCCGACCCACTGGCTGATCCGATCTTAACCACCATCCTCACTTTGGGAAACACGCGTGGATAAAACTCCATGTTCTATGTCTTTCATAGTCTGTTCGTCGGGAGTCTATCAGCATCAGAGAATAGCCCCCAAGTTAACTCACTTACTTAGCAGTAAGGCTCGCACACTGAACCCGGTTTCCACGTATTACACTGGAGCTGTCCAACCATACGGAATCCATGCGTTCAGACAACTTCGCTTCAACTCCGACGCCAGAACTATCAAAATAAGAAAGCTCCCATGTCTTCTTCTATCTGTTCTTCTAACATCACTTCTCACGATCGATCGTATTTATGTATCCTTACATGTATGTACCTCATCTTTATTCTTGTATTAAACGTACGTCTTTTCCCTAGCCAGAAATATGTGTATATCTTCATTCTACTTTGTTTCATCAATGCGCGTCCAACTTCATACTTGGCTTGCATTCCATTCTCTTCGTACAGCTTCCTTCCTTCCACATCTACTGGGCTGCACACGCGCTACAATCAAACCACGACGATAGCCAAATCCCCTCGTCTCTCGAACAACAATCCATCGCTGTTCGGATTCAACAAAAGATTCTACGCGCGAAACTATCACTATTGGTATGCATGTCTTTTATAGAGCATGTTAAGGATATCTGTTATTGGTGAGAGAGCAAAAGAGACAGAATTAATTACGGGTTTATTGTTTAACCAATAAATTTATTTATAACCTTGGTATGTGGTCGTTGGCTGTCTCTGGTTGTTTTGCTATGACTGCGACTCACATGGTGCATGCTATTTGACACATTGTCCTAGTTCATGACATAATTCAATCGTAGGTTAGGACATGGTCCAATACCCTGCTTTTATGTCAGTGGTTTCTGCTATTTATAGTGTCGTTGCTGATGCTCTGTTTGCTGTTGACAACTGACAATGCATTCTTGTTCTTTCTTTTTGTTATTCAATCATTCATCCCTAATTGCAATAGGAGCTCTATTTTGTTATGTAAAGATATTTCGATGGAACTCCAAAGTTTAAATGTTCTGAAACCTTTTATCTCTGCACTCAAACATAGATGCATTTAGATAACACCATTCTTTCTAGCCACGTTTGCTCAAAAATAGTGCAATATGATACTCAATGGCGACTAAAGACAGGAAAAGTCCAATTAACTTTTGATGGTATGACACAAAACCAGCCGAAGAGCCAACATCCCGGCAATACATCCATTTGTTCCATGAATACAAGTAAACCACTTCAATCTTTGTTCAGTCTCTTTTCTGCTTTCTTGCAGAATGGAGAATTGTGGGTTGTTCAAACGAACACATTTCGACACATACATACATACATACATACATACATACAAATACATAAGTTCTTTCTACTTACACTTATAAACATATACCATCGTAAATGAACTTGTGCAATTTATCAACTCTACATCTACTACGAACTTTGATAATTTCATTCATAACTACGTAGGATACCGACTTTGAAACATGTTTATTCTTCTCTACTAATGAGAACCTTAACTGTACTGATCTAGTTCATGCATATCTCTTCTGGATAGATCCTTGTTACGATACATTGTATTTGCATCTTTATTATGCATGTAATTCTGCATATTACTCTTTCCATTCAGATTTTGAATATGAGACCTTATTCAGTCTTGTATGCATTCACATCATTGCTATGTTTTGCCAACACCTCAAATACGCGTAAACTATAATTTTTTCTATATCTCCAATACTAGTAACAGCACGCACAGTAAGACCACTACTATGGAAACCAATGCTATTATTAATACTGTTACTACAGCCATAGTTTATACTACCATTGTCTACATTCGTTTCGTATCTATTGAAAAAAAACAGTAATTAGTTTAATATTAAATGTTAACGAGTTGGCGTTTAGTTCTAGGGTATTCAACGGAGTTAGATATAATTAAACCTAATTAATCTAAAAGTTAGAGATATCAATTCAGCGATATAGCTATTCTTTTTATTCCGCCAAACGCTATTACACCAACACCTTGCATGTTTGGATGTATTATGTTTCAGTTTGTTCGGGTAAACTAGGTTAATTACCATGATACGACCCCGTGAAATATCTAAATTAATCACACATTAACTATTTTGAGAGTTTTAGCAAATGAGTGGTCAGTTTTTGGAATATCCCCTTAAATACTTGTTAGGTTATGACGGAGAGAATTAAATCAATTAGATCTAATTATATCTGACTCCGCTGATTACCTTAGAACTGAACTCTACAACGTTAACATTTAAATATAACACTCTTTACGATGCGAAGCGTGTTGTTGCTTGCTGGTGCTAGCTTAGTTAGCCAAGTGAAGAGATATAGAAAGGGTAATATCTTATGTGTATGGGGTGGGTACTCGTTCTTTCTCTCTCTTCGAGTTGTCAGCAAAATATTCGTATTGGTGCGATAAGAAATGAACGAATAATGTCACTTTTGAATGTGTAATATACAAAATACATGCACAATAAAAATGCTGATACGAATATAATACAATAAATTGTACTTATTAATATAAATAAACAAGATCAGTACTGTGAGTTCTCATTAATAAAAAAGGAGTAACCTTTTACAGATCGGTATTCTACGTAATTGTTTAATAAAGATATTTTGAGACGCAACAGTGGATAGAAGAGCATATCGGTTCATACATTGTTGTGTATGTTTATATATGAAAATAGAAAGAAATAATATGGTAGCTTGAATGTATATAAGCGTATATGTACGTACGTAAATCGAAATGTATGCAAGAAAGCGCATCGTGGTATTAGGCAGAGGAAAAATCATCTTATATCTACCAACAGGTAGACTTGCGAGGAACTGCAAAATATTGTATCTTGGGGGCCCTTTTTGATATATAAAAAAAGAATAGGTCGAATCGAAAGAATCTTAGTTTCAAAATATGGTTTGTGTCACAACCTTTAGAGATAATTGGATCAAAGCTGAGCTCTGTCACAATTGAGTATCATATTACACTATTTGTGGCTATAAAGGACTGTGTTGTCTGAATGTACTTGTGTGCAAATAGAAGGTTTTGAAATTCTACACTTGGTATTCAGTCAAAATCTGCTTTTATTAGTTATTGGTTCTTACTTGAGGGCCGGAGATAATCTATTTTGGGTTTATTATGAAAATGATATGTATTCTGCTACAAGGGTGCACGCATGTTTTCTACCAGCAGCGAACGGGTGGTGAAGAAAGAATGGTTTCAACGTGCATGTCAAGAACAATGTTTGACTTTCTCTTTTTCTTTTAGTATTGTAAGAAGTTCGAAAGGAAATATCTACATGCAATATCCGTCAAGAGATACCAAAGAAGTTTGTTATAACATAGCAAGAATATCGGTTTAATGGAATATATGTAAAAAAAGAAAAAAATACAATCAGCTGATTGGTTTTACCCGTTAAATTTCTCACGAGAGAAAGAGGGAATCGAATGTATTCCACATAGATCAAAGTTTCAAAAGAATTTTTCTTCAATGTAAAAAAAAAATTCCATATTTTTGCTTAGTGATCGAAGTGGAAAAGTGTTCCTTCGATAAAAAAGATGTGTGTAGTAAAGGAAGAATAAAACTCAAGTTTGCCATAATGTGACTGTAAGATGTGTGCAAAAAGTATCACCGTTATTATGTAAATAATTATGTGACACAAAGTTGTTGTCATGGACCATTCTTGCGTTCTAACGGCAGTTTCCCGTTACAGATGTAATATCACTTGAATTTAACAGATGTAGCATTGTCAATTAGCATTAATTTTTCATTTTTCTTTTTCGTCTCAAGTTCAGCTCTTTTTGTCACAACTCCCAGATCATCATTCTACGATTGTTAATGAGCAACACAAATCGGAAAAATCAGTGCAGTGAAATCGTTGTGATATTCAAATTATTCAAAGTGGCCATAACACACACACACACACATATATATATATATATATATATGTATGTATAAATATTTCTCTGCACCGCTGCAAATTTCTCTGGAAAAGATGGTTGGTAACCGTCGAATCGCATCGAAACATGCTCACGTTATAATACAAATTCTTGAGATTTAACACCTGCTTTTCTCTTTAATTTGTTCTCTTTATCCTCCAATGGTCACTTTCATCAACATTCTGTCAGATCGCCTTACATCCACGCAACAAACATATATAAATATAACATCGCGTCACCAATTTAGGATGATATTATGACTGCATAATTTGTTTATTTTATATATATATATATATATATATATGTATATATATATATATATATATATATATATATATATATATATATATATATATATATATATACTGACCATTATGGTCACTTTGAATGATATTTGAATTATTAAAAGTAAACTCAGCGGGCAGTGAATATATAAAAAACAAACAAATTATGCATTCGGGGGCATTATGTAACTATAAAATAAAAATGGGTCGTTGAAAATTGTTGAAACTGAACTGCTTTATATGTGTGAACATGTAAAGGCTTGCCTTCATAACAATATTCTTACTCACTGATTCGCATGCGCTTCCTGATCTCTTGGTTGAGTGATCTCAAGGTGAGCCGATTGAAAAAAACGGTGAAGTCACATATACCCATGAAAAGGCTGATTTTATTGTATGTCAGGATATATGCATTTATCGTTTAATATTTCAAAAGCTGAAAAAGTCGAATTTGAGAGAATGATGAAGATGAATTGACCCTGCTACCAGTAACACCAGCACTGATAAGAGGAAGAGATGAAGGTTCTGGGGTACAAGTTAGGTAGTTCAACCCTTAAAAATAAGTCAATAGTACTAGCTCAGTAGGAAGTACAGAGGTAGTAGTATTGACTTATTTTCTCATACTTCAATGTCTGGTATCTCGAAATACCTACCCCTACTTCTAACGTGGTACGACAGGGATGTCGACTGTGTTGGAGTAGAAGATGCTAAAATAAAGCAATATCACTGTAGGAGGTACTGCACTCCATTTTAGGGACCGCGGTACTTGACTTGTATCAATTCTAGATATTGTTTGTGTGTAATCTCCAAGTTTCCCCCAAAAGAGTGAGTGTGCGCGTGCGAAATATATATTATGAACGCTTTGTGTATATTATGAATCATAAGCCACGGACACTATAGTCTGTAGGGACCACTCAAATTCAGTCGAACAAAAATTGTACCAAATAGTCTCCAGGAGTTTCTCTCTGAATTGTAACAGAAAAAAATTAAAAACTAAAAAGATTCATTACTTCCAAACACACGCACACACGCACACGCACACACACACACACACGCACACACACACACATACCGCTATATGAATATGGAACTGAACGTACGATTGAATAGATAATCTTACAATACACGCAAAAAGGGTATATTACTTTTGCTGTTGTTACTTAAATGAAAATCATACTATTATCAATATTCACCTATTTGTCAATTGATTCATTTAACTTTAAATACGCTTTGTATGATAAATATTTTGTAGGTTCACGGAATCATACGGGCAACCCACAAAACCTGGAGCCATTTTGGTGCCTGAGGTGGCCAAACATTAGTGGTACCAAAATGTTAATAGGGTCAATATAAAAAATATCAATATATGATAACCTCTTTAGCCTTGTAGATTAATCACATTTTTTTAATGGAAAATTCAAGACGACACTTTGCTTGCCATTGGCACAGAAAATAGTTCAGTGATGAAGTAACTTGAACACACACGAATTTCAACAGAAGTTATATTCCTTTTATCATCTTACTTTGACATTCAAATAGTCAAAATGGGAAATTCCCAATGTTGGCCACCCATCCTAGTAATATTAACCTACATTGAGAACCTGGAGCTGAATGAGTTCAACGGCCTCTAGGAAGATATAGTTTACGTTGTAATGAGGTTTCGTAGGGATTTTTGAGTTGTCTCATGAAACCACTTAAACATGCTAGAGAGCTTTCAGCGAGGCAAAATAACTTGGGTCGACATTTCAGATCAGTTTCAGAAAGATTTTAGGGCCATTTTTTCATAAGGTAGGATTTTCGCTGTGCTGTCCTCGCCAGAAAGGAACTTTTTCATCAGATATCGGCATATTGTATATCGTTAGAAAGCATATTTCATGCTGAGTAAAGTTTTTCTAGAAGAATCATATGCTTCAGCGCTAGGAATTTTGAGTTTTTTTACAATCGAATTTCATAAACCTTTGTTCTAAAAAGGAAACCTCTGTGTAAACTCATGACTATGACGTACTGGAGGTAATTATGAGTGGGTCCTCTCCAAAATCATATGACTTACTTCATGGCCTATTTCCTAACCTTCTATAAAAATCAATTGAAATTCAATGAGAGCTTTTAGAGCTATTATATTAGCTGACCAGCAGATGGGAAGAAGAGAATCAAATTCCAGATAGGAGCGTTGTATTTAGCCCCTTTTTTCTTTCATCTGTTAGTCCACACGATATCTAAAAAAATTCTTGATAAATTTCAGTGAAATTTTGCCGAAGAGCTGGCAATAGTCTAAGAAATTAGTCATGAAAATCTTGTAGTTATTTGTCCACACCACACAATATCTCCGAAAGTTATCACAGTGTCCACAGGATATCCCCAAAAGTTTTCAATGAAATTCAATGAATTTTTATAGAAAGGTTGGCAATGAAGTAGAATTGGTTGAATTTGGGTGGATCCAGGTGTAGTCTTTAGATTGAGGGATATTTTGTCATTTTCCCCCACTCATTCACGTATACGCTCATGATTGTTTATACAATATCTCCAAAAGTTCTCAATGAAATTTCGTGATAGGGTGGTTAATAGGCTACGGAGGATGTGATAAAATTTTGGGCGGATCCATGCTCAATTACCTCCGTTGGCAGGGGTATGGACTCTCTTGGTGTTCCTCTAGTTTCATATGGGGTATCATGAAGCTTGGTTGGTCTCAATTTGTGAAAATATCAGCATTGGCCCGTGGTCCTGTTCTACTTACAAGTTATTAGCAGTCTACAGGCCTTCACCATTCAAAGATCGCGTTCTGGGGAGAATACTTGATATCATTTGTGAATTCGATGGAATTTCATCAAAATATTGTCAATCAACAACTAACCAATATAGGAGAACTGTTTATTATTATAAGGATAAATTTTAATCAAGCACCGGTTTTTCTCCCCCCCCCCCAAGCCCATTCGAAAGTCAAGATGGAAAAAAAATGTTCTTTTTTTATAACTTGATAGCCTTCCCTTATCACGAACATTTAACCTTTGCTGTATAAAAAAAAACGTGAGGATAGCTAAAACAATAAGAAAAAATAATGCATTTAGCGATAAACAAGAGAGGGAGAGATTATTGGGGACAGGTTCAACAACTGACGTAAAAGAAGGCACGTGATATGTGAGTAGCAGCAGGGTTGCCAAATTTGCTATTATTTGGCTAGATCTGGCTGATTTCTTCCCCCAATTTTGCCGATGAAAATCCACGCCAGCCGATTACATCTTGTAAGGTTGATAAAAATAAACGCACAGATGTTTATCAACTAACTGTGCCAGAATTTTAATGTACAGTTATTTTCATCGGTGAAATTCGTTTAAACATCATATCCGAAATATATCAAATTTAGCCGATTTTAGCCACTAAGGGACAGTTTTAGCCATAAATGACAAACGATTCTTGCTAACACAACGTTGAGTGAGTGGTAGTCACGTGGTTCTATCACATGACTTAATCTAACCATAAAATTTATTTGTTCTTCGAAAGTGCTAAGTGTTTATTTCTCTCATCTATGTTGTAAAATTAGACTTACACTGCTGCTATATATACTTTAAAAAAAAAACTGGGCTCTTAAACATGGATCAAGTAAGTAGTTAATGTTAATGATTCATTCCATAGTTTTTGTTTAATTTTAATCTGCTTTGTTTTGTTCAGTTTTTATTACTTTTTTTTTTAATAAGTTAAGGAAGCTGGTTGTCGCTGTTGCATTTTTTCTTTTGTTTAAAAAAAACAATGAAACCCATATTTTATTTTATTTTATTTTAGTCGTGATGGCAGATTAATAGATTCTAACATTTTCATTACTTCTGTTTATTGAATAACCTTACAACTCGAATAGGAATAAATCGCGATCATCATTTTTGCGTCGAATTTACTTTCATTTTCTTGGAAAGACCCTAGGTTTGAAAAAAAAATCTCTCATTAATGATACACTAATGAAACCCCTTAAAGTTCACTTTCAAAAAGGAATAAAAAAAAATTAATTTTAGACTGTGAGGAAAAACTTGCCAATTTTAAGGGGCGGGGTGATTAACGTAAACAATTGAGTAGATTTTTGCCCGGTAGGTTGGATTTGGAAGTGAAAAGCCTAGTTTTAGGCCAGGCAAAAGCTTTTGTTTGACTAACTTAACGTTAATTTGTTTAATTTTGAAGACAAAGATAAAATCCCATCCAGCTTTATCATTTTATTCTTATCTTTTCCCCTTCATATCCCACTTGAGGAAGTTAACACTTCTGATATACGAAGGTCCCTCGGTAGAAAAATGTTTTTTATCTCTCCGCGTATCACCTGATTTTTTTTTTTTTTTTTTTTTTTTCTCAAATTATCTAATTTGAGATTTTAGATGAGGGGTGTTCTATTTACCATCTAACTCTAATGCGAAACTGGGCATGTACTTTTCGCCATTTTTTTTCGAAGTGATGCCCCGAAGTATGTGGTTACTTCCCTTCTCACGAAATATATGAAAATGAAAACCACTAGAAAACTATAATTTTAGACATGGAATTAAGATGTTTAGTCTGAAAATAAGACTTGGTTCCTCTATTTAGGATGGTTTAATTGTTCACAATTCTAGCAGCCGTTTGTAGAAAACTATGTAGTCTGTCTCTTTTGAGGATACTTCTCATAAAACAGGTACTTCAGTTGATACTTAGGATCAGAAGTCTTATCTCCTGACCGAAGAATCACATTTCTCAAAGAACGGATGTTTATGGACCGTGTACTTCGAGGCCTTACTTCCGCGATGATGGTGTTAAGTACGTTCCAAGTTTCGAACCAGTTACATTGTAAATAGAGCCCCTTCCCTCTAGAACCTCGAAAAATGAAATTTGTTTATATCAGACTGAAAAGGAAAGATTGAAAGAACAAAAAAAAATCACCCTCGGAAAATATATTTTTCAAATTTTCTCTCGAAGTCGGGACCTTCGTCTGTTATGTTATGTCAGTGTCAGAAGTGCCAAAGTTAATTGAAATCTCTATATTTTCATTTTTCAGTCACATTCAAATTATCTTTTATGAAGGGTATTATGGCAATGGAAAGGCTTTTTATTCTTTGATGAAATTCAAACTTCAGAATCTGATGTCTTACGAGGAAAACCATTTCCTTGGACTAAATTCTTTTCCTGGAAAACGAAAGTAGACTGCAAAAATGTGGCACCAGTTTCTTGCTTTATTATCTGGAAGCTGTTGTTGTTTTATCTTCCGTTTCTTGTGGTAATGCCTTCGTTATCAGAAAGATTTTTAAAATTGTGACTCAGAAAAATATTGAAAGAAAGACGTGATTTCATTATCAGTTAAAACCATTTTTCCTTGGCCATTTCTGCGGTCCTATAAATGTTAATTTTTTTTTTTTTTCTTGCTCACCTAATTCTGATGAATGGATAAGAATGAAATTCGGTTATACGTGTTCAAGAATGGTCAGCTATAAAATGGCTACTTCCGTTTTTCTTTTTTTTTGTTTTTGTTTTCTTAGTGAGAAAAGGAAAATTTAATAGCGACCTTTTGGGTAAAGGATTGATTTGTCTCTTTTCTTTACCTTGATGAGTTTATAATACAAAACCCTAACAAAATACCGAGCTTTTAACTTTATAACCTTAATAGCTGATCAATTTTTCCATTACATGAATTAATATTGTTTCTTCTTTCCCTTAAAAGTAGACTCTTCTCCGTTACACTGTCGTTTAAATTGACTTTTTGAGGCACATCCATATACGGTTTAATTTATTTTTTCCTTACGTAATAAAAATCATTGCTTTGAAATTTCATTGTTGTACGATTATGTTTCATCAAGGCTCGATTAAAACCGGAAATAGCCATTCTTATTGCTAAACTTGAAGGGAGGTAGTCATTTTATAGCTAACTGTTTTTAAACCCGTATAACCAAAAGTTACCAATAAGTTATCGCGTAGTTGAACATGCCAAATTATCACGGTTTGTTTTGGGGGCTTTCGTTCAGTACAACGAAAAAATCAGTTATCAAATCTGAAAGACAACTTTTCAGAGTCACTTATTTTCGACATTATATCAACATCTTTTAATTTTTTATTTTTTTTAAGTGCCTTGTATTTTTTATTCATACAGTTTTTATTAAAAAAACTTGGCCTTTCTAAATAAAAGATAGTGTACTTCTGACTATTCATTTATTTACTTTATTTTTTTACTATACAATGATTCGATGTCCAGCTTAAGTATTTTGTAACTGACCAAGTTTCCTCAAAACTACTTGATCGTCTCTCAATAGGGGGAAAAATACAGGAAACGGAAAGACTGCTTGTTCATTCTTTTCTCAGGATCGAATGATTTCTAGAAAACTGGTCATATGATGTGTCGATAATACCGAGACATTTTAACTCTTTTCCGGCGATCTTCTGTTTAGTTATCAGCATTCCGACCTGGTGACATCATCGCTGAAACTTGAGTAAGGAAGGCTGGAAAAGCATAAATTTAAGTAATTAACGAAAAATCATAGAATGCTACTTGTCATGAATCATGTATTTAATTTGATGTTTACTCGTATTGCTATTTACAAATATCTATTTTTATATTATTTATCATTGTTACAGTGGATGATAATGTCTCTAATCCCCCCCAAAATCAATAAAATCTCCACGCAAAATCAACTCTGGTAATTGTTCCAATGGCCATTCAACATGCCATACTTCGGTGTTTCGTCTTAATTTTGGACCAGTTGCCTTCAATAGTGTTTGTCTGCATTCGGAGTCATTTGGGTCCTCCGAACTACTATGTGGTCCTGTTGCTCATTGAATGCTTTCTTCCATTCTTCAGTAATTCTTGTGCCTCGGAGGAAATACTGATTTTATAATGGGGAACCCAAGTGCCAAAGTTTCCTGTGATGAATTAATTTTTGATATTAAATAAACAGTTATTTTCCCTCATTTTTTTGAATTTATGCTTTCCATACTTGAGTTTTGCAAGTCAATGATCAAAACATACCTTTTGTTTATTTTGAAATCTGGGTTTTTATGTTTGTTTTTTTAATTCTCCTAAATAATTGTCGAATCCTTTAAAAAGATTTGAAAATTTTGATATTCAACCAGTAGGTAGCATCGACTTTCAGTCTTTTGGCATATTGATTCGAAATTCATCATCTGCTTCATTTTTCCATAGCATGAATCACTTTGCCTCAGGCTAGCTCTGATTCATGCCTAGTAGCTGCTTAGGGCCTTATGGGCCACCCTAACACTAAGGAGTGGAGGGGATCAAATTCTGCTGAGGACCTCATAAATCTTTGGGCTGGACCTGACTGAGTTCTCCTTTGTTGAACCTATGGTTAGTAAAGATAGGATTGGTTATTAATGTGTGAGTAATGAAGCTGATAGAAAGAAAATCAGTGTGTGTTCGTTTTGGGTTTTGTTTTTTTAATTTTTTTATTTAACCTTTGTAAATGCACTAGTTAATCCCGCTTGAAAAATTCTGATATTCGATTTCCTATGAAGAAAAAGAAACTATTCAACTTGTCATAGAGTCCATTGTTTCGATTGGTGGGTAAATATTTTTATTTGCAAAATTGTTGCCTTCAAGTGAGGTTCCATTGATACAGAGAACCAGAAAGAAATCACACTGTTCACTATATAAGTAGAATGTATTGAGAATAGTCTGAATCGTGTCATTATAACAAACAACTCATCTGGGAGTCCTGTTTAAAAGGTTCTCACGATATTGTTCATTGAAATTCCTAAAATAATCTAAATGATGTAGGAATGGCAGATAGATAAAACGGGGGTGAGTCGAGTGACTCATCCCTAGGAACAGTTGGTGTCAACTGATAGGTTTGTGCATTTGACTTCTTCATAGGCGAATTGACTAATATTATTTTTTTGCTTCCCCACTCGCGTAAATACGACAAACAGTCAATTTTTGATGTGAGGTACAACATGTGTAAATGTAAGGACAGAAATTGCTCTATCCTTCAGGCCTCTTGCTGCAGGCATCAGGGCAATCCTCCTTGCTCTACCCGTTAGTGCAGTAGGGATGTGCTGCTTTGGTGACAGATCCCTAGGAACCAGGCTTGCTCGCATTTTTGCCAGGTCTCACCGGAAGACTAGTGATCCCAGCCTTTTTATTTAGGATCTTGGAACAAACTTTTTGTAAAAACTGATAGGTTAGAAAATATTGGATGCCCAGGAAACTTGTTCTTTTGATGAAACATGAAATACTTCATTATTTGTTGATATCTCCAATCTATTATCTCTAGTTGGATGTGAGCTCCACAATATTTCAGTAATTCAAATTCACTCTTTTTTTGTGGATTAAGTGAGTATGAAGTTCAAAATTCCCTATGCCACTTGTCCCTGAAAACATGGGACTTGCTTTAGACGAAAGAAGCTGTTTTCTTTTTGCTAACAAAAAATGTGCTCCCCAAAAGTAAATTGTACGAGAGAGGACGTGGGATGAATTTGTACTTCGGCTGGTCAAATCCAGCAATTTGGTCTTGTAACTTAAGATCCTGTAACAAGAACTTGCTTGGAGAAGAACCCGCTGCCATTCATTATTACTATGAGGTTCATCAATTCTTGGTCAAAGGAACTTCTTTGTCATAGTGTAAAGATGGATTCGACATGAGATCAAAGAATGGAACAATTGCAACTGGGAGTTGTGAGTTAAATAGAAAGACTGAATAGGAAGAGAATACCAAATCGTAGAAGTGGATTACATTGGTCTAGTTCTTGCTGCTCAATGGTATTTGGGAAGAATATGTTGCAGCAATATGATTGGCCTACAGGTATCCTAGAAGTGCTCCCACCCCCCAACATTAACTCTACTGAACAATATACTTATTGTTTTGTTCCATCCGTCAGGCAATTTCATAGAGCCATCCTATCACAACTTTTATCTTTCCTCAGAACTGCTGTAGTTGCCTCTGTAATATTCCAGAGAATTCTTAAGGTAATCTGAAAGTGCAATATATTGTGAATATGGCGGAGGATTGAAAATTTCCAAGCCAAGCTTTAACGATGTTTACCTGGTCATCAAGTGAACCGTCAGTCTAGTATTATCTGGATGGGATATTACGCCCTATCTCTTGACTAATTCCAGAAGGTCTTTCGTGGATACAAATTGTTGACGGAAGATGTTGTTGACATATAATTCAATAGTCAACAGTTCACAGATGACTTCTCAGTTTAGTTTGTAACTAATTCATTTGAATTGAGCAAAATAAATGATTTACTTCTTCTACATTCTATTGGTGTTTTCATGTTGCCTCGAACTGAAGTTAGTTACAAACGTTTTGATTTTTGAACGGGTTTACATTCTATGCAGGATAGTATCATGTTTTCCCAGGATGGTGGTGAAAAAAGTTCATCTGGAGTCCTGCTACATACTATTGCCTTTTGGGGGGGGGGGGTGACTGGTCTTGGTTAGTGATGGGTTATTTCACTTTCTCCACAATATCTTACATCCCACTCTGTTTTAATGTGTCTACTTTTTGTTGCCTATCACCTTGTTTGAGAAAGAATATTTTCATGACATTCAAGTACTGAATCATAAATAGTTTTTCACTAAACTTATTTGGATGCCACACATCAAAGCAGCTAACATAACTGAATTTGTGTAAATGATCTTCAATTCTTGATTTGGATATTTTGACTAGAGGAACACAACAGCAGTAGCCATCATACAATTTTAACTCCTAACAAAGTTGGAACAGTTCATGCCTTGAGTTTGTTTATGTGAAACCTCGGGTCTTTTAGCCATTAGTCCGTTGATCTACATCACACCTAACCTGCAAGTTGTTCTGTTATTCTTGAATTACAACTGGTTTTCAAATGTGTAGGATAGTTTTAATGTTTCTTTCCTGAAGTCTTTTCACTATACAGGTCTGTGTTTTTTTTTTGGGTTTTTTTGTTTAGCTTTTTTGTCTTTTATATGAATGTTTCAAAATGGTGGACAACTGTCCAGTCTGAATGGTTGTGTTCGTAAAAATCATGGTTGTTACAAGTACAAGTGAACCTTGAGCAAGCTCTTCATACCACATTTTTTTACTGTCCATGATACCATTCTAGATGGAGAGTAACTATTTTGCCCTCAGCATCTCCCTAATCCTCTTTCTGCTCATTCCTTTGTGGATTCAACAATATTTTTCACTTAGAAATAATGAATCCTGAATACAGTTGTTTGATAATTAGAATTTTCATTGTTTGCAAGCACCCTCCATTCACTTCTACATGCCTGCTACCTCCGCACACACACTTTTTAATCTCTTTTATGGCTCTTTCCAACATTAATCATTGAAAATGTACAATTAACTTACAGGAGTGGAATAATAGTTTGTGGTTGTTGTCAGTGCTCAATCTTTCCACTACATAAATTCCAAGCATTGAAATTGATACCCTAATTTTATCAGCAATTAATATCCTTTCTTCTATTAGAAGCAAATGGCCAGGCGAACCCATAATATCTGATTGTGTAGTTTTTTTTTTGTTTGTGTTTTTGTTTTTTTTGTCTTTTTGTTTGTTTTTGTTTTTTTGTTTGTGTGTTTTTGTTGTTTTATTTTTTTTTGTTTGTGTGTTTTTGTTGTTTTGTTTTTTTTTGTTTGTGTGTTTTTTGTGTTTTTTTTTGTTTGTGTGTTTTTTGTGTTTTTTTTGTTTTGTTTGTGTGTTTTTTTGTTTTTGTTTTTTTTCCTTTTTACTTTCATTTTGATTGTTATTGCTTTTTATTACAATTAAACTCTGGCTGGGTACTCTTCAGCTGTGATTAAATAAATTGTCAGCATGAATCTGAATAAGTTCCAGGTGAGAATCTAACCCGCTACCTTCTGCGCCGGGTTCGATTTGAACTGACGCTTGCCACTAAGTTCCGGTAACTTAGTGATAACGACGGTCACGCATTAAGTGAGCCACCCTCCAGTATAGATGGTCGTGTGTAACCTTTATCATATCCTTATATAATATCAACCTTGGCAATAAGGGTGTAAATTTTTGACTAATAAGTACTTTCATAGGAGCACCTATTGATAGTTTGCAATCTAGTCTTCTGGACAATTGAGATGGTGAATTTAATCCTCATTGCCTGAGGTGAATTTGTTCTTCATAAATCATCCCATACTTCTGACCTTTTTACAGCAGTTTTATAGCAAACGAAGTGGCTTGACGAAAATGCTGTTATATTAAGAAGACACTGCTATCAGCCTTTTTGCCAGTTTAGTCTTGCAGTAATTGAATGTTATTAGTCTTGGTTTTGTGGATATTTACCTATTCAGCTTGAGATAGCTTTGGGTCAATGGCTTTCCCTCTCTTAGTTCGAAAGGTTACTTCAAGACTGAATAAGTATTGGTGAGGGTCTAGAATTTTCTATTTATGACTGATTATGCATTCAGATTGAACCAGTCGTACTTGAGTTTCTTTACTCTGCGTAGTAATGTAAATGACAAGTGCCTTTCTCTATGAAATAATGTAAACGAGTACCTTTATTATTGATACCCACTTACTGAACTTTTTTCCTTCCAAAAAATTTTATATCAAGAAAATATAGTAATATTTCGAACACTTGCTTTCCTCTCTATTATATTATTTTCAAAGTTTCACTATTTATCTACTGATTCTGGTTAAAGGTTGTCGGTCAAGCCACTCGCTTGTTATTTCCGAAGTAGTTTTCTCAGCTCAATATAGTCTTCCTCTGCATTGATTCATTAAGAAATTTTTAAATGTTGAGTTTGTCAAATCTTTTTGTCAAGTCATAACAATATAAGTATAGCATTGCAGGTTAGTTTACAAAGATAAGATATAAGTTCAAAACACAATTATATTTTATCTTTGCCAGTGTAAGTTTCTTTTCACACTTTGAACTATTCAATCTGATATAAAGAAAGTTTTTTTTAAAGTCTCTCCTCCTGCCTTCTGACCTTTTTACAATCCGACCAACTAGTATATCAAATCAACTTGGATTTTAGAACTTGTTTTTTTTTTTTTTTTTTTTTTTTCTCCTCAAATGAAGCCTTGCTAACTACTACTGTTGATGTGTTGTCCCCCCCTCCCAATAATTATACTCCAGCCATATCTCTATGACTGGGAGTTGATAGCATAGAAATGGAGGATGAGCCCTCAATGATACTCCCTCAAGCCTCTTTTGCCTCAAAAGCCTTAACTGATCCAGCTACTCTTACTGACTGAACTACAAAAACCCTAAAGTTGGCAGATCAAAACTGACCATCCATGTTATCTACTCACTGCCGTAGACTGACAGCCTGAGTAAAACTAATAAAAAGCAACTAAAAGAAAACTTAATACTGGCCAAGAATTAATAACCTTAACATATAATTCAGTATGTTGGACTCCCCCCCCCATGTCACGTAAGGGAAATAACTTCTATGTTACCACACAAGAGTAACTTCCCTTAGACGACTTTTATAAACTGTGAGAGATGGTTGTATGCAATATTCAAATTCTGTGACAATTTCTTGGTTGAAATAACTTCACACCTTCTCTTTATATCTTAAGCTTTTATGTAATTGCAATATTACTTGAATACCACTTTTTTTCCCCTCTCTAATTTACTAATGAAGTTGACAGTGCTTCGTCTAACAATATTGCTGCCATTGATACTACTAGTGTGAGGACAAAATCAAAAGAAGTGCATTGAGAGATCAGTGAAAAATGAAGGGTTGGTTGAAAGGTTTGAGTTCAGTGTCTACTCATTGTTGTAGATTAACAGCTTGAGTAAAAAAGTGTTAAAAAGCAAGTAAAAAAAATTGTTCGACATAATCTATGTTCTCTTGTTAATCACACAACCCCTTGATGACAGTTCGTGTACTACTGTTTACTCCGAAAGTATGGCCTTAGCCAGACTTTTTCAGCGTCACCAGAAGGGGAGATAATCAGTGTTACCTCTGGCATTTGAATAGCATCGAAATTGAATAGGCTGCTAAAGCTCCAGTTATCTCCCTTTGGTCAAATTTGTCAGCACTGCAAATGTAACTTACTTGACCTGCCCGTTGACCATTACTGTTTTTAGTTGAATTTAATGCTAGAGAAAAAAAAAAAAACCTATTCAAAACCTGCGACAGTGTTTCTATAATTTTTGATAGCATCTATCAACATTTGTTCTGCTAATATAACTCTTTGTTTCCGATGTATTTTTCCAAGTTAATCCCCATTAAACCGTCCAAAATAAAAATAACATAAGAAATTAAACGAAAAATATCAATGCATTGGGGAATGAGTTATAGATTTATGGTCCATACATTAGTTATAAACATTATAGTATTTCTTTCTTATACTTTTTATTTTATTTCATTGCTGGTAAAACAAAATTCAATAATATACACTTTGTTATATCCTTATATTTATCAAAGTGTAAAACAGGAGGTAATTCCTACAATTTTATCAGAATTAATTCTCTGGAGAAAGAATTTCATGTCTTTTCTTGACTTAAATTGTGCCTTTTCCCCATCTAAATTCTGCTTTAAAAAAATTGCTATCTTTCCTCAGTATTGTTACTTTAGAATTCAAATATCTTTCCATACTTAAACCCTTTTGTCTATAAGTGTTTGCGAGTGAAATTTGCTCATTGGATGTCAATTCTGACAGTAATTTTAAACTCTTGAAGAAAATGCAGTATATTAAAAGAAAGTTTATGCCATCTGTGTATGCCTTGACTATTATATAGAAGTTAGTGTAATGAAACCATGTTCTATATTTTTCATTTTTTCTTCTCTCTTTTTCAGGTATTCCGTCAGCTTCTGGCAGTGCAGCTACTGCTGTTGCTGGTCTCTGCTGCTTACGCAAATACCTTGTTTTTCCAACCAGATAATGATTTGGTGGTTTGCCCTGATAACAAGCATACGTGTAACAGTGATACCACTTGCTGTCTTTTGCCAAATGGACAATATGGCTGCTGCATGTATGCAAATGTAAGACTTCTTTCTTTTCTCTTTTTTTTTTCCTTTATGGATTTATGGTAAAAATACTGCCTGACTGATTAGTAGGTTTGGTAGCCCCATGTCATGCCATTCTTCTTCCTGACTGTAGTTTTGACTAGAAAACTACTACTTCAAATTAATGCAATCCAATGTTTTGTCTTTATCAAGTAGAATTTGGCCTTGAACTCTTAGTAGCATGTAGTATAAAACTATGTACACTCTTCATTCTTAGTATATTTCTGATTACAGAACTCATTACACATGAAATATCTTCTCTTGAATGGTAAGATGAATGATATGAATAACACATCAAAATATGACCTTTTTGAAGCAATAACCTTTTTCCCAATGATCCACTGATGGTTAATATGCCATCTTTATGAAATTCTTGAATTGTGGTTCATGCAATTAAATCTTTAATTTTGGCATTCTAAATGTTTTTTTTTTTTGTTTTGTTTTTTTTAAACCCATTTCCGGTATAACATTGTAATAAATTACCATTGAGTTTATTGTTGGTGGATTTCTGTAAAGGAAAAAAGTGAATTTTATACAAAACCTTATTTTTGCCAGTTTCAAAACACTGGTGCTATAGAAAATTTTCAAACCTCTAAATTCAAGTTCTGTCCCTTCAAAAATGTACTTCAGTTTGTACATATGTAATTTTCTTGACTGTTTTTTATAAATTCTCAACCAAGACTGACCACATTGGTTTCTTCAGTTTTTATGTGGTCCTACCATCAGTGGAGCCCATACAGGCCCCACCAACAGAGCTAGAGGGCTGAAAATATAAACATTTACTCCCTATGTCCCTTAGTTTGTTTCTGGCAGTGTTGACATTTTTTTTTTTTTTTTTTTTTTTTTCATCCAAAATTCAATTTCTTCTTTTTTTTTCAAAATTCAAATTTTTTTGTGATCACCACCCAACAAAAGGAGTCTTTGGTCACATGATGGTTTCTATTGAATAACCTACCAAGTCTGTTTCTTATCGTCATTCCATTATAATTCCAGGCTGTGTGCTGTTCTGATAATATTCACTGCTGTCCCACAGGCAGTTACTGTGATGTTAACACGGGGAGCTGTGATAAAGAGGGGGTCAAATTTGAATGGTCTAAAAAAGTTCCTGCTGCTTTATACTATCCAAAACAGGAGGTAATGATCATGGTTTATTTCAGAATTCATTCAATTTTTTATATACTCCTGTTCACTGATTTATTTATTCTATTTTTTTTTTTTTTAATTTTTTTTTTTGTGTGGGTTGTTTCCAATGCATTTTCATGAAGTTTTTTTTACAGTGCGTTTGTATTGACAAAAAAAAACTTTCATGTGTTGTGAAGGGTAAAACAATACTGAAGATCCAAGATCACTAGGTGGTCAATAATTTTTATTTATTTATTTATTTATTTATTTATTTTTTTTTATTTTTTTTATTTTTTTTTTTTTTTCGAACTTCTGTCACTTTGAAAGATTTAGAATTCGGTATTAGCTTAGTATTGTTGTGTCATAATCCATGATATGTTGAAGTGTGTCTGATAATAGATCTCATAATAGAATTGAGTTTTTTTGCAAAAAAATTGATCAGATTGTGAAATCATTGTCTGATTCATCTGTCTGTTTTTTTTTTGGGGGGGGGGGTTCCAAGGGGATATCGTATCTATCAAGGATGTAATAGAAAGAAAATGTTTCCCCTACCTCAAAAGTATATTCACTCCTCTCTTGTGTGAATTCCATCAGATGAATTGCATCTGAAAATCTAAAGAGGTCTTGCAACTATCTGAAAGAAGACCATTCCTGTTAAAATGCTTTATAAGCCAAAATGGCCTGATGAAACAATTGCCATTAATTTATATGGCAAAAAATGAATTTGCAGACTTCAATGTTAGGCTAAGTAGTTAGAAATTGGGTTGTAGGAGAGAGAGGAAGAGGGTGAACATTGCCTGAATAACCGTTCATTGCAGAACAAATACTGAACACTATTTTCACTCTTTGCTTTCCTTCATAGAGGCAAAAAAGTGGTATAAATCGAACTCTCCAAAAGCAGAGGATACCTGCATTATCTCTCGACACACATTCACCAATCTTTATTTTCTTTTAATTGGCTTTATGTGGAATATTTTCCTTTTTCAATGTTTGATCACTTGTTTTATTATTGAATGCTGTTCAGAGAAAAAAAAAAAAAAAAAAGAATTCTACCACTTAACTGGAGATCAAAAACTCTCATCAGTGGAAACCTTGAAGCCATGTGGCTCTTTTAATGCCAGATCATTTTACTGAGATGCTTCTCGATCTTTTACCAGGTGGAGAGCCAACCCGCATGGACTGAAAATATTCCACCCATGAACATGGAGTTCCACCAGCTACCTGAAAGCATTCCATGGGCTAAAAAATTTCCCGGACTGAAAGCGAATTCCTTGAACATTTCTTCTCTACACACACCTGCTTCTTGTTCTGTGTCCCAAACACTTTGCAAATCCGATAGTGGCCTTTCTGGATGTTGCCCTTTCCCCAATGTGAGTTGAGAAAAAAAAAATGAAATTTTGTTTATTTATTACCTGTACACCAAAGCAGAATATTCAGATTAATTCCATCTTTGTACATAAAACTGTAGCAAGTCTCAAAAGTTTGACTGATTCTTTGTAAAACTTGGCAAATGTTCAGAAGATATAACTTAAGGTCTTTCAAACTTTTTTTTTTCCTCTTGAAACAAAGGTCATCAAATTGAATTTTATAAAAGTAGAACTTATTTTTATGTATGTGTATTGAAAAGCAGTAAAACTTGATGCACTGGGGTTACTTCGCACCCCTCTTTTTTTCCTTCTCTTGATGAAATATTTATTACTCTTGTAATCATTTATTGTAATTTTACTATAAAATCCATGTTTTATCACCAAATTAACGGTAAACACTCATTGACACTGAATAATTTTTACAAATGTAAAACAGAAAATTTAGGAATATTTGTTTGAAAAAACTTCTTGAATGTCATTTGAAATGATTTTTTCTTTTTCTTCTCCCTTTCTCAGGCTGTGTGCTGTGATAAAGGTCAACAATGTTGCCCATCAGGGTTTCGGTGTAATTTGAAATCCTCCAAATGTGAAAAACCAACAGAGGAAACAACAAAGGAAATCACCTCTCTTCTGCCGGGGCACACTCTGTTTGAACTTGCTGAACCTGTTGTATGTCCAAATACAGTGACTGTGTGTCCAAAGGATACAACCTGCTGTCTTATTGGAGATGATTCTTATGCCTGCTGTCCTTATGCCAGTGTAAATTCTCTCTCCTTTCTTGTTTGTTTGTTGGGTTCTGTTCTTCTGCTAGGAACACATTTCTTGACATAATTCTATTCACCAAGTTAAAATTGAAAGAACAAATTTGGAATTGCTAGGCATTCAACTTTTCTCCTTCATTTCTTCTTGAGTTGGTCTTTTAAAATCTTATTTGAGAATATTGTAAATATGAATCTCTACAGGTAGATCAATATTATTGATAAATACTTTGTGTGAAAATGTTAGGCTTAAACTCCTGACAAGTTACTTTATTTCACGTAGCCAATTGTGAACCATCATTAATTTTTGATTAGTGTCTTATATTTTTTCCTTTCACTTTTTATTTCAATTTACTCAGACCCTCAATGTACAGCAGGGAGTAAACTGCTAAGATTGGAAATATAAAATAATGAATAGCTTCAGGCCAGACTCTAACTTGTACCATTTTTACCTGAGGAAGTTGCCTATCTACGACACTGCTCTACCTGCTGAGTCACTTTAAACATAGTCCTTACATCCTGTTATATACGATTGAGAAGTATGAGAATAACTTTTATGTATTGAACACCAAAAAGATTGATAGCTGTAAAACTAATGGAAGAAATCCCGTACAATGAAATGAATAACACGCTCAAAACTAGGGTTGCTAGATAGTTAATGTTTCTGGCCAAATGCAAAAATTGTTTATAAAAGCAATTATTCTTTCTTTCTTTCTTTCTTTTTTTCTTTTTTTTCTTTCTTTTCTTCATTCACTTAATTTTTTAGTTGCTCTTATTGCAACTTTACACAGACAGCTGGAGTGTTAAAGTTGCAGTGATTTTTTTTTTTTTTTTTTCTTTTTTTTTTTCTTTTTAAATTACAATGAAAGTGAATAATAGTATTATAGAATTAATTGTAATAATTGATTATAAAACATTACAGTATAGCAAAATGCACCAAAAATAAGAATTCATTAAAAGTATTATTGCAACAAAGTCAAAATGCCTCAAAATTTAAATTATGGCCAAGCGCTTTAGAAAAAAAGAAGAAAAAAGCCAGACTTGTCAAATCTAGCCATAAAATGGCAATTTTTTTTTGTTGACAGTCCCTGCTCACTCACCTTCCCAGTGAGAAAGGGGGTTTGTTTTTAAGTCACAAACGAGGCAGCTCTCATTTGCCTACACTAATAACATGGGGTAAGTACTTGAATAAAGTTGGATGTATGAAATACCTGGATACAAATATCCAGGTACGCCAATGACCGGGACGTAGTTGTCCAGGATACAAATGTCCTGGTACCACTATTGAATCTGTTGTAGCAACATGGTGGCTTCCATGTAACAGCAGCAGCAGCAGCAGCATGCTTTAAAATTAGTGATTTTATGGTAGTTTTAATAATGATTACCAGGCAGAGACTTATGAATGCCTAGGAGGCTTCACGGGCCATTCTTGACTCTAATGTATGTTTGAAGCAGAAGAAATGGGTGAATTTAGTTCAGAACATGCATTATTCTGAGACATAATTGTTACAAT
Organism: Thysanoteuthis rhombus; assembly: GCA_963457665.1. NCBI lineage: Eukaryota > Metazoa > Mollusca > Cephalopoda > Oegopsida > Thysanoteuthidae > Thysanoteuthis > Thysanoteuthis major. Next base: position 41,564,963 of record OY735211.1, on the reverse strand, counting down.
TTATTCCAACTTCATCTTCGATATCGTTATTTACCACATATTTTGTCGCCAGATATTCAAATCCTCGACCATAATCCTACCAAGATATATAATATAGAAAAGTCAACTTGTAGATTGAATTGAAATTTTTGGTACTTGAAAACTGGTTAAATTTATTTCTAAATACTGTCTTGAAAGACTTGATTAAATCAAAGTGGCACAAAGCCTTGACCTATTGCTAACAGTCAATGAGACCTGGAAGGAAGCAGTGTCTAAGAATGGGCTTTTCATGCTCTCTGTAATTACTGCCCAGGTAGTCATGTTAGTAACAATCCATTCTTGCACATGACTATTATGACTTTTCCATTTCTTTTTTCGTATGTGTATACAGGCTACCTGCTGCGCTGATCAGCAGCACTGCTGCCCGAATGGCTACAATTGTGATATTTCTGGCGGCCGATGTGTAAGGAAGCAAGTAGACATGATCTTGGTGAAAATGACCAAATGGAGAGCAGGACAGACCTGCCCTGATATGGAGACCACCTGTCCAGAAGGTTCCACTTGTTGCCCTCTTCAAGGAGGAAGATATGGCTGTTGCCCATATCCACAGGTTGGTATTTCTCATTCTAGTTGAACTTTTGTTGTTTTGTTTTTTTTTGTTTGTTTGTTATTTTTTTTTTATTGAATTTGATTTCTATATGATAATCATAATGTATTTGATACATATAACTTACAAAAGAGTGATTTTTTTTGTTGGTCCCTGGTCTCAGAACAAATATTGAAGACGGCTTTGGCACTGGGGATTTTTGTCCTCAACTGTACCTCCCCAATGCTTGTAGAAGAATAGAAAGCTGGAATGTCTGCAGTCATTTCTAGTGTTTTGTCTTGTATGATTTGAATACTAATGGGTACGTGCCTAATTAAAGTTTGGTAGAATGATCTAATTCGTTTTGCTTAATCTGTGTGATAAAAAATCTTTGATAAAGTTCACTATCCATTTTGATTAGATGTGTCGAATGTCTACTTTGTGTCTTTGATGACCTTTGCTCAAATTGAGTTCTATCATTGTTCTGTCTCAAATTGGTGATCATTTCAATTCGAATAAGGAGCCACGGGAATTTTTCACCTGAAATAATCATTACTTGAAGAAAAAAAAAATTGGGGCTGCAGGGTCCTTCCCCCCCCTCCTACTCCCCTCTCTGTCGTATCTATATCTAGCTGGCTAGCTTTTCATCTTTAAAATTGATGGAAAAGTCTTTGAAATTTTGATTTAATATGAATATTTCAAATTACTAATGATTCTAAAGCTTTTCTTTAGTCTTATTTTCTGCTTCATAGAAACCAAATGAGTCGCCATTTGTGAAAAAAAGAAAAATAATCCTGACCAATACTTTATTCATGGTCTCAGATCTGTGCTTAAAGATGATGACAGTCGTACTATCAGGGAATCTCCTTCAAAGGGACAGTCAAACTCTATAGCCAGCTCGGGCATCTACCAACTGTGTGTCCACGTCAAGTGGTTTGTCTCCTTGGGTCAGCCATACTGTCAGTACTCCTGCGAAAGGGTGGCAGACCCCTATAGCAAGATCTGGTATCTGTCTGGAGAAGGAAAATCCTGTCAAACTTACAACCTAGGGGCCTTGGTACAAAGGGTGAGGTTAGGGTTAGCACATCGCACTTTACCTTGAAACATTCATATGATTTCTTAATAGCTCGGGGGAATAGTCCTGTTCACGTTTTATATCATTCTAAATAGCCATGAATTTGAAATGGGTTTGAAGGAAATTGTTGATGTGAGATTTTGGTTCGTTGATACTGGTTCAGGATAGAAAGATGTGCTGCAATCTGGATTTGATTTTATTGTTGATATGAATTGTATTCATTATACCTCCTAACAGCAATTCCTTGAATACCTCTCCAATCTTCTTTGAATTGATTTCGTAATTTTCAAGATTATGTCCATCTGATTTTTGAATTCCATGAAAGTACTAAAATCTCAGCCATTTTCTGATTTGTAACCTATAGCAGCTTCAAGCCTCTTCAAGGTCACATGGAGAAAATTCAAAAAGCCTCTTAAATACTGTCTATAATTATATATAGATATAGATATATCTCTCAATTTTAATATATTAGCTATAAGGAGCAATTTTTTTTTCTACTGGGGTATTGAAATCCAACCCTAAATACCACTGCGGGGCAGTTAATTAATGATATAATTACTTCTCTATAAAACTGCCCCAAAAACTATTTTTTAAAATGCTCTCAAAGGTTTTTTTAATGAATATGGAAAAAGAACAATTTTGGTGTGTTGTGTACTCTGCCTCCCATTCCGCTTTCTACTCCTCCATGTATTGATTAACCCCTTTCAGGCGGTGTGTTGTTCTGACAATTATCATTGCTGTCCCCGGGGCTACACATGTGATGTAAAGGCTTCCAAATGCCAGATCATATCTCAGGGACTTACTACTTGTCCAGATCCTCAAATTCAATGTCCCAGTGGTATGACATGCTGTCAAGTTGAGGAACATGTCTATGGATGCTGTCCGTTTCCTCAGGTAACTTCAGCATGCATCACTGTCTCCCTCCTCCATCTTTTAGTTTATTTCAAAAGTGTTTCTGGCTTAAAGCTAACGTGTTGTGGTTTTGAGCATCAGCTTTTTATGTAAGCTTAATTTCTCTTTGATTTACTTGGTTGTTGTTCTTTTTTTTCTTTTTTTTTTTCTTGCCAACACGGTTTGTGCTCTTATTGTGTTACTGATGAAAAAAAAAATTGCTTTGATAAGCTCCTTTTTTTTTTTTTTTTTTTTTTTTTTTTAATTTCAACTGTTGCTTTTGAAAAAAGAGATAGCAATTATTTGCAGGTTGTACCTCTTCATCTGGGGCTCAGTTGGTCAGCAACTCCTATGGTCTGACATATTTTGAATCTGCCTCCTATTAATCTGTAGATCTGCTGCTGAACCTTCCAATGGGGTTTCAATCACTGATTTGAACCAACTTTTGGTTGGGATCTACTGCTTTTGGTTTAAATTCTAGAAACCGAATCAAAGGGCTCCTAAATTCAACAACTCTCAGTATTTAATTCGGCATAAAATCAGACATGTATTTATTTTTCTTCAAATGAATTATTTTTGATACAACCAATCAAAAGGCATAACTATTAATAGTTTTCATTTTATTTCAATGATCTGTTATGTCATTCTATTAGGAAAATCTTCCAGCATTTTTGTGGTCTGGCAATGGTTAGATCTCTAGGTTGCTGGATCAAAGAGGTACAACTGTATAATTAATAAACTTATTTGTTTTTGAGTCACGGGTTGGGGGATCATTAATAAAAGATTTTTAAAAAATAAAAATTTAAAAAAATTGACCGAGGGAAATGCTTAGTGCAATAAGTATGGATCTATTAAAAGATGAGAAACAACTTATGGGACAAGCAGTTTTGTTGTCACACAAAATGACATAGAATTTATGAAACAAGAATGGGTTGCTTTATTTTCAATATACAAGTCACTTTTTATAAAACTTTGCATAAAAAGCTTCATTGGTAACTTGAATCCTGGACAACATATGAAGGCTAACTGTTACGCAATTTAAATTTTTTGAGTTTCATTCAAAGCTGATACCACACTGAAAATAATACAAATAATATCTGATATAATGGCCACACTGAAAATAATACAAATAATATCTGATATAATGGCCACACTGAAAATAATACAAATAATATCTGATATTATGCTTTGTAAAAACAAAGTAATTTATGTGATTATCTTTGACTTCATTTTATTTCTGAAACTTTGATATCAAATAAAATAAAATAAAATTTTAAAGAATTGAAAAAAACTGACAGTATTTTGAAACTATAGCACCACTCTCAAAATTACCAGTCTGAAATTTATTTGTGAAGAAAGCATAAAATGATCAATTATAAAATATTTCACTTTTGAAAATCTAACTAAACAATAACTTTGGGGATTTTTTTAATTTACTTTTGACTAGTCTTTGATCATAAGACTTTAATTTTAATTTGATTTTTCTGTTTGTTTTTGTTTTGTCTTTTTGGTTTTTTGTTTTGTTTTTTTTTTTTTTCATCTTATTGTATGTTAGATGAATTTTGGGTTAATGTTTTGATGCTTCCATATCATGAAAAGCTTAACATTCTAACATTGATATTATGAAGAAATGCAACTCAACATTTCCACATACATTTCTTGACGTGCATATTATAGGCTAGGTTTATATCTCGTGGGTAACCATCGTACATGTCTGCAGTATATGTGTACTAATGTGATCAGCTTTCAAAATGTAAGTTAATTAATTATTTAGTTGAGTAAATTTTTTTTTTTTTTTTTTGTTTTGATATTTTTCTAATCATCATTTGAGCACAATTTCAAAGTATTTTTTTTTTTTTTTTTTTTTTTTTTTAAACCTTCACTTCAGTGTTTAATTAATAAAAAATAAAAATTTTAAAAAAAGCAGGCAACTTTGCCCTACAGACGATTTGCAAGTGAATTCGATCCTAACTGTGCGCCCTAGCATCATGCTGATCTTTGGCAAGCTTGGCAAATTATTCACAATTCTAAACAATGCAAATATCACACTGCATCCAATGCACTTATGATTATGGCTAGGAGCTATCTACCATAGCCTGATACAGTTATGAAGCTTATAGTCCTCCAAATATCCTTGTAACTCATTCATTTTATAGTTTGGCATATACAGTACTGTGTAAAGAATGGAACTCTTTTAATCTCTAGTTCAGGTGACAGAATTAATTGATCACATTGATTTCACTTAGTCAAACATTTTATGACGTCAAAACAATAACCCCAATTCATTGCTTGCCTTCTTTTAGTTTTACTCTCTCTGCATGCTTGATGGCATTGTGTACTCCTAACTGTAGGCGACATGTTGTACTGATGATAAACACTGCTGTCCGAGTGGCTACACCTGTGACCTCCAAGATAGCAAGTGTGTGCGTCGTGGCTCTCAAATCCAGTCCACTGATTTGGTTCCATGTCCAGACAAAACCCAATGTCCATCCTCGACCACTTGTTGCCTTCTTTCAGATGGCTCTTACGGTTGTTGTCCGTACGCTGAGGTCAGTACAAACTTTTGCCTGATTACACTTGGTAACAAGATGCTTGTTATTGCTTGTTTTGTGATTGTTTTTTTTTGTTTTTTTTTTTTTTTTAAATCACTGCTTTCAGAATATTCTTGAATAGAATCACTTATTAATATCTGAATTATTTTCTTGATTTTCTAAGTCTTTTGTAGCACAGATACAATCCAGAAATAACCGAGAAATGTTATTCACTTGTAGTAAATGCTAGTCGGACCTCCTGGAATGATGCTTTCTAGCCAAGAAGATGAAAACGCAAACTGTAGGAAGCTGATGCATTTAATACCACTACCATAGTAACACTATACCAAGATTAGTGTATTTCATAGGACCAAATAAGTCAAAACGGTGCTAGGATGATTGGGTAGGTGTCTTGATCAGAATATGAGCCGAACACCAAGAAGACTAAACCAAATGCTTTCACTTAAAAGTTAAAGAATGAACTGGCTAAAACTTGATGTAATTTTATATCTATCACAAGAATTGATTAGAAATGATAGTTCTCAGATGATATCTTCAACTCGGGACGGACAAACCTTAGATGCGTGTGAACATCTAACAAGAACCATACGTTTGACAATTCATCCATCATTCGTGGTAATGGTAGCAAGACGAGGATAGCTCACCCGAAGATCTGGATCAAGTTTCATATCGGTTCAATGTGATACGGTTGAGAAAATTTGATATTTCTGATATTAGAGACTGACCAGAAAGTGTTAGACGCATCTGAATGTATTTCCCTTGGTTACTCATTTGATTCAGCTCGCTTTCAACTAAACGAAATCTTTAATTTCTTTACTCTTAGTGAAATTATCTACAAAAATTTGCAAATCATGCTTCAAATTATGACTATTCACTACACTAATTTTATACCTGATATTCTCAATTTGAACTGATTCCAGTATATTTATAAAATTCATTTCCCATTGTTCTTTTTGAATGGGTAATTGTCACACTGACTTATTTAATTCGGCTTTGTAACTTTTCTAAATTCAGGAACTTTTGTTTTGCTTGTTTCATTTATTTTATCTGAAGGATTTCATTCAAAATATTCCGTGTTACCACTTTTATTTATTTTATTTATTATTTTTTTTCCCCCTTCCCTTGAAGGAATTTTAAATCCTCAAGTATGAAAGTATTCAATCCAATGAATTTGGTTACTTTTCATTCAGTTTTTATTTATGATAATATTCATATAAATCAATGAAATACGTATAAACAATTTGTATTACACTTCTTCTCTCCAATAGTCTTATCCTCAATGATATTTTCACATCTGACATTTAGATTTGAAAAACTTTGAAATAAGTTCCATGTTTTTACCACCGCAATACCATATGATAACATGCTTGCAAAAATAAAGTAAAACTTGACCATTTTGAATTCCAAAATATTTACCAAAATTTTTTTTCTGTTTGCAAATCTATTTTCTCTACTCCAGTGTTTCTTTAACTGGTGAATGATTCATCTAGGAGTGAATGAATTCAGTGGTGAAAGAAGGGTGATATATTTTTTTTCATACTGGAGGGGAGGGGGGGTTGCGGTACTCCTACACAATAAAAAAAAATAAAAAAAAAAAAACTCTTTTCTGCGAATCTTGATTCTAAAACTGTTTACTTTAAGATGTACGTGTTAGGAAATTTGATTGCGAATAAGTCAAACTTTGTAACGAAGCCTCTAAGGTGAATGATTCTGGAATAGTTTGAAAAGCACCTCTCTACTGTATTTAGAATTGAAACTTGAAGAAAATGCCCGGCAATGGTTTTTAATCTGTCCTTAGTTGTTTTCTGAAGACTTTCATTTTGTACAAATTCTTTGACTTGTCATCCTGTTAGGCTACTTGTTGTAAGGATCGTGAGCACTGTTGTCCCAAAGGATTCACCTGTGATGTCAAAGCTTCAACGTGTGTCAAAAATCATATTGGCTCCACAGGATTGTCCATTCCTTTCTCGGCCATTCAGACATCTGCCATTCAGACATTTGCCAATGTCATATGTCCAGATATGACCCAATGTAATTATGGATCTACGTGCTGTGGTGACGGAAATACATATAAATGCTGTCCGATGCCCGAGGTTTGTAATTGCCTGACTTCAAAATCTTAACCCAAGCTAATCATTCTTTTGGATTATCCCTCACTAATTTTCACTAATCTCTCTAATCTTGTCTAAAGCTAAATTCTTTTTGTGGTCGTGGCATTTTCTTTGAACAAGGAGTGTTTTGTGTATATGTGATGTGAATATATGAAAACTCACTAGTTTTCGGCTTCTCTTCTAAGAAACTTTTGTTTATAGTAAATATGAAAATAAAATACCAAGTTTGTGGATGTACACTGAAGGTAAGGTACTTTTCTTTCAGGCTATTCAGAAATGACCCCCCCCCATCTTGGCTTTTTTTTTCCCTTCTCCCCCCCCTTCAATCTTTTCAAATCTGATTGAAATAACTAGTTTTAATGTCCAAGTACAGTGTGCATGATTTCAACTTTTACTGGTGCCAGACGAAACTGATTTTCTTATAAGGCTTTCCTGCTCTCAACAGAAACGTTCCATTCACCAAATTTCTGTCCTACCAGCAGGTGTGACCCAAAAAGTATGCTCGGCCATCTTGGTTTTTTTTTTTTTTTTTTTTTTTTTTCTTTGATCTTATTCTCAATTAGCCTGGCTGGTGACACTCTTTACCATGACTTCATCTACAGAGTTCTCGTAAAGTAGGCAACACTCAACGAATGTAGATGCTGATTTCAAAGGACAACAGAAGTATTGAGTCATTTTGTTGCAGATATTTCTGTTCCGCTCCTCAGCTTTGATTCACCTTCGTTTTCTCTCCTTTTCCAATTTTTCAATTTCTATCTCTTAAATTCCCGTTTATTTGTGCTTCTCCTGTGTAGGCCAAGTGTTGCTCTGACATGAAGCATTGCTGCCCAGACAACTTTATATGTGACCCAGTCAGGGGTAGATGTCGGATTGAGTCCCCCACCAAACAGGTTTCCTTCACAAGCCTTAGTGTCGCCAATGTGACTTTATCTTGCCCCGATTCCCAGTGTCCTTCAGGTTCTACCTGTTGCCCCATAAGCTCCAGACGGTTTGGCTGTTGTCCTCTGCCAAAGGTTGGTTCCCGGCCCTCAAATTTCGTAGCTAGCAATTCACTTATAAATTCACATTCACTCTGTTCATTCAGGGTTGCCAGACACCTTTTTTTGTCACACAAGATCAAATTTGTATCGTCTTGGGACCAAATTAACTTCAGTAACTTGAAAATCCATCATCAGACAAAGCTTTCAAGAAAAATTGATTTAAAAACAAAAAAACACTCCCTCGAGGTTCATGTATATTTGTATTGTACCATAGCATTCCTGTTATATCTTTTGCAAATTTACTTTTGGTACCAAATAGCTTTGTTTGATACCAAATTTGTTCAATTTTGGTCTCAAAAAATACCTATTGGCAACCCTGTTGCACCTTATCTTTATTTTGCGTATACTTGCTCTTTTCCGCGTGTGATTTTGTTTCATTCTCGTAGTCTTTATTTAGCCGATGAGGTTTCATATACACTTGCTGTAGCTGCTGCCAGTTTTTTGTTTTTTTTGTTTTGTTTGTTGCTGTCTTTTCTTATCTGCGGGTTAATGTTTTCATTCAAGTTGTTCATTTTACTCAACATTTTGATGCTTACAGTCTGTTCCCTTGGAAATGACACGGGTTAAAGACTATTGCTCAAACTACCAACTCCCAATTTGTTTAATGCCTAACGATGTACCATCTAAATAATGATTTACTCTTTTTGCTTTTATTACTAACACAAATCAAGAAGTCTTGAAACAACAATGAACATTGAAAAGTTTTGAAGGAAAATCAAACCTTCAGTCCAAATTCTCTCAAATTGGAAGGTATATAAATAAATACCTTGAAATAAATGTCAAGCGTTTTGCACTCACTGTGTCTGTCTGTAATAGTCATCCACAAACAGCTATTTCGTTGAATTACAACTCTTCAGCGTGGCTATAGACTATCCAATAGACTTTCCAGTAACACTAGGTAGGGTTGAAACCTTTGCTTCAGAGACAGATACTCTACCTCTGCAGAGTTCGACGATGTATTTACTTACGCGTAATTCCCAATCTACCAGAGTGCTCTATTCCAGAGTTGGAAGAGCATTGATTTAGTATAGTAGCTCATAGTAGACAAGTGCCCTACCTAAGAGTGCTCAGCTCTAAAAAAGGGAAGCGTTAATTATAATAATAATCAATTATTGAGTCATCTACAGACAACTGTTTCGTTGTATTACAACTCTTCAGTGTAGCTATAGACTATTCAACATCCCCCTCCGGTACCACGAGGTAGGCTCAAAACTTTCACTTCAGACTTGGAGAGATTTGTGTGTGTGTGTGTGTGTACACGCACACTTACATCAGTAAGTCCATAGCCTGATGTTGAGAAAAGTGCTTATAGTGCTTTACAATACAAATATTTTCAATATAATCACTGTCAGTGCACTTAATTCGGAGATGAGTATCTATCGCATAAATTGAATACTATACATTGAAAATTTCAGATCACAATTCAGCTATTAACTGTCAAGTTATGGGTTTATTGATCATGCATACAAATGTGCTCACGCAGCAATCAAGAATAAATACTACAATATATTTTTGATTAAAAACACCTACCATTTCACTTGTCTATTTGACTTTTTTAATTGAATGATCATCGGGTTGCCATACTTGACTACGGCTTCCCCACTACCAAGTTACCTGTAAATGATTAGAGAGTGGGCTGACCAAAATGTTGTAATGAACACAAACATGAAGGTGTTAATCTGAAAAACCTTTCAGGCATGTTGGTGTGCGTGTGGGTTTTGCTTTTGTTTCTGTTTTTTCTCTTCCGTACTAAGCTGCCCTGCATGTTTACACCTGCCCCTTCAATTCTAATTCCAGACTTTCATCTTTCGTTATCCTTAGAATACAATTTTGTTTTTTCTGAGGCAAGCAACATTTTATAGATGTCGTTTGCCATTTTTCAAAATCCTATTTTTGTAAATGCTCACACTTTTTGCAATGTAGCAATTTTTTGTTTTCATCCCGTTTCATTTAATGTGGCTAACGCATGTCCAGTAATGTGGAAGTTTTTTCTCTCTCTCTCTCTCTCTCAGTAACATTGTTTTAATGAATATGGAATTTTTTTTTTTTTTTTTTTTTTTTTTCAGTTGCTTTAAAAAGGATCTGCTTTAAAATTGGGCACTTTGATTTATCCATTTTGCAAAGAGGCTTTTTTCCGGGGCATTCTTATTAATTGCAAGCTTTCATGCACTATTTTGGAAATGATTTCCCCCCCTCTTCCTCTCCCTTTCCTCTTCCTCTTCCTCTCCCTTTCCTCTTCCTCTCCCTTTCCTCTTCCTCTCCCTTTCCTCTTCCTCTCCCTTTCCTCTTCCTCTCCCTTTCCTCTTCCTCTCCCTTTCCTCTTCCTCTCCCTTTCCTCTTCCTCTCCCTTTCCTCTTCCTCTCCCTTTCCTCTTCCTCTCCCTTTCCTCTTCCTCTCCCTTTCCTCTTCCTCTCCCTTTCCTCTTCCTCTCCCTTTCCTCTTCCTCTCCCTTTCCTCTTCCTCTCCCTTTCCTCTTCCTCTCCCTCTCCTCTTCCTCTCCCTCTCCTCTCCCTCTCCTCTCCCTCTCCCTCTCCTCTCCCTCTCCCTCTCCTCTCCCTCTCCCTCTCCCTCTCCTCTCCCTCTCCCTCTCCTCTCCCTCTCCCTCTCCTCTCCCTCTCCCTCTCCTCTCCCTCTCCCTCTCCTCTCCCTCTCCCTCTCCTCTCCCTCTCCCTCTCCTCTCCCTCTCCCTCTCCTCTCCCTCTCCCTCTCCTCTCCCTCTCCCTCTCCTCTCCCTCTCCCTCTCCTCTCCTCTCCCTCTCCCTCTCCTCTCCCTCTCCTCTCCTCTCCCTCTCCCTCTCCTCTCCCTCTCCCTCTCCTCTCCCTCTCCCTCTCCTCTCCCTCTCCCTCTCCTCTCCCTCTTCCTCTCCCTCTTCCCCCTTTCCTCTCCCTCTCCCTCTTCCCCCTTTCCTCTCCCTCTCCCTCTTCCCCCTTTCCTCATGTAAATTTTATTCTTACAGCATTAATAATCTTCTGAATGTCATGAAAGAAAAATAAAAGTAAAATATTCACATGACCTCCCCCTCCAGCAGTTTTCTTCTTGATGTTTAGTTTGTTTCAGTAAAGTATAAAACTATTCTACATGAAATGGAAGTATTCTCCCAGTTCCTCTGTGGACATAACAAAAGAAATGCAGCTTCACTATTGCATGTAAACAATATCTTAATTGAATATTATCCTACTTTCTCTGCTTTAAGATTTACTATGACTGTCAAGAATATTATTAATGTTACAATTTGTTGATGTTTTCTCTTGTGAAAACAAGATGAATGTTATTAGGATTTTTACCAACTATTGTAAAATTATTGATATTTGTCTTAGAACTATTAAGTTTGAATGTCTGTCTCCTGGGTGGAGGAACAAACCTTGCTGAAAAATTCTAACTCAAATTTGAAAACAATGTTGTGGAAAATGGCTTCACAGAAGGAAAAACGGCAAAGTGTCAGAATTTGCTCCTTGCAAAATCCATCCCTAAAAGTATCCTCAACGCAGTTGGTGTGTCCTTGCGCACTCTCTACGACATCAAGATGATCATAGTGTCAACAAGTAGAATCGGTACTTTATTAATACCCTCGAGACCGAAATTGCAAAAGACCCAACATCCGTGTGTAAGAGAGCCACTGAGCTAAACGTGGGGCCCCAAGATCTAATGAGCCAACAGTTGATGTTGGGGTACCCTCAGGACCAAAGATCCTGCCAAGGTCCTGGTCTTGGGTGTTGTGGCTTCCAATGAAGTGGGGCGGAGATTCCTACTTCAAGGTCCTGAGGTACCATGTCTTACCATGGCTCAAAGCCATCTACCCCAAGGGCAAGTTTGTGGATCCATGATGGTGCTCCTTGCCCTCCTCCAACCCAGACATGAACCTGTCGGACTACGCTATGTGGGATGTTTTGTAGCAGATCACCAACAAGACCTCTGACCCCAACATCAACACCCTTAAGGCTGTCATCAAGGAGTGGGTCAAGATGTCCAAAGATCTTTGGCTTTAGTTGAAAATAATGGAAGTCATTGTGAATGAATTGTTTTGATGTCATCTTGGAGTTGTTTCAATATCCTTTGGTATTAATAGGCACATTTATGCAAAAATGTTTTGAATGGCTGCAGCAATTTTGCAAGATTTGCCTCCCCCACCCTGTGTGTGTGTGTGTGTGTGTGTATATAAAAACTCTTTAAGAGTATCTTTTATTTTGTGTACGTTTCATTAATCTGGACTTCTCAAATGATGTTGTAACTCTTATATACACTGATTCTTTTATTATCAGTTTCCTTAGCCAGAACAAAATTAAACCAGATATCTCCTATAGTACACTGTACTCGTCAGGCTCTCTGGCCGTAGTGAGTTCGGTCCCTGGATCAGGTAATGCAGGAATATGCACAGTTGAGGAATGAGAACCTCATGCCACCCTAGTTCAAATAAAGGGTCCCATTCAACATTTTTGGAAGAATTCTAAATGCAGCTGTGCAATATATTCAGTAGTGTGGCTTGAACACAAAGTTATGGCCTATTGTGATCAAGAGGACACGTCTGTACCATGTGGTCAAATGAGGCCAGAGAATGGAATCTCGGCAGGTGACCAAGGCACAGTGATTATGTGGCTTTGACCATTGTTTCACCTCTCCAAATAGTCGGAAGTTGTTGGATTTGATTTTGAAATTAGGGAATTTCATCCTAGTCTCAACTTCTCATCTATTCTACATTCTGTGTCCGAATGAAAGGAAACTCGCATTTTGATATGCCTACATCTAGACTAAAATCATTGGTCATTTCATGAACATCTTAAGATATATTACAAACAGAAGGCCTGAGGGTACTGCAGCTGAAACGTGTTAATAAAATGAAAGATGAGGAAGCTGATTTGAAAGAATCGTTGTATAATTTTCTATTAATTTGGTTCTGAAAATCTTTTTGTTAATGTTTAAAATTTTTTTTTTTTTTTTCCCCCAATTTTTTTTATTTAGGCTGTATGTTGTCATGACAACAAACATTGCTGTCCTAAAAACTACCACTGTGACCTTGAACATAAGCGATGTGTAATGGGTCAGTCTTCATTGCCTCTCTTTAAAAAGTTCCTGCCTTCAAAGTCTCTAACGGCATTGAAACCAGTTAAAAAGTCAGTCAAGTCTGTCATGTGCCCAGATTACAGTGAGTGTCCTGACCGAAATACATGTTGTCTCATGGACACAGGAGCTTGGGGTTGTTGTCCCTACCTTAATGTAAGTCTTTTCTCTCAATGTTTGTCTGCTTTTTGTGCTGTCAGTTGGAAGTCAAAATGGTTCAAGTTGGGGCAAAATAATTGATAGCTGTCTCCCCCCCCCCAAAAAAAAATGCTGATTAGAAATTGACTATATTTGATGGCATATAAATCCATTATTTTTGTTATATATTTTCCCACCAAAATGGCTCGAAGTAAACCTGATCTTCATTATCCACCCCTACTGAACTTGGAATTAAAAAAGACCCCAAAACTGGTTGATAAATGAGAAAAATTCAGGAAAATGCATATTTCATTATTTGATCCCAATGATGAATTAGGTGGGTAAATTTTTTCTCGAGTAACACACCATCTCCATCAGCTTACTTGGTACCTATGTGATTTCTAGATGGTTTTGTCTCCCTACCTGTGTGCCCATTCATCAACACCAACTTTGAACACATTACTATTTGATTACATCTGCTTTCATGAGAAAAGTACATTTTTTATTTCATTATGCTTTTTTTTTTTTCTTTTTTTTTTCTTTTTTTTTTTTTCTTTCTTGATCATGCACATTATTGTCAAAGAAAAAAAAAACCTTTATTTACCATTGCATAATCCTGTACTTCAGGTCCATCAGTCCTTGATCATTACCACTGAGATATCTCTCTCTCTCTCTCGCGCATCAAAATTCCATTGACAAGCAAGCCAATTATCTATGTTTACACATCAACCATTTCACTATAGATAGCTGCTACCATCAAAATAACACAAGCTAAGTTGGTGTTATAAAAGCATCCTATATTCTCTCAATATTGATTGAATAGCTCCAAGTTCAGCTTACTACTTGTGAGGTTATGGACTTATTGACCCCCATGTGTATATACACACAATTTCCAATGGATTGTTTTTCTAAGGCCCTGAGGGTGCATATACATGTTCCTCAGCTTTTCTCTTTGAGGAGAAATAGATGGCTTGAATGTTCTTACTTAGAGGATAAAAATTTCACCTGAAGCAAGTGTTTTGCCTGAAGTGCTTTTTTTTCAGGTTATTGCTCAGTTTGATGGGAGAAATATTTCAAAAAAGTTACATTTCTTTTTCTTGATTTGCTTTCTAAAGAAAATGTCTTTCTAATACGGTTTTGACCTCTTCATGACTTTGAGATGATCAGTTGATTTGTTGAATGCCACACTTTTTCTTTTTTTTTCTTTTCAATGTTTACATGTTGTCTATCCCGCTTGACTCTGTGGGTTTGATTACAATCCACCATTCAGTTCTAAAGTTTTGTAAGCAATGACCCAAAACTAGTGGAAACTCTCAATGTACTCAGAGTAGGTCATGCTTTTAGCTTCAATTTTGAATGCTTTGAAGCTTCAAGCAATGACCCAGATGGCTAAAGGACTTCTACATGCGGATTAGGTCACCCTTTTAGCTTTTTTATGCTATGGTGGAGACTGAGCATAAATAAAAACAAGGAACCTGATCTGATATTTAATTAATGATTCACTTTGAAATAGTTTGCCACTATCTGACCTTTATAGAGGTATCAGTGTGCCATAAATTTTTTTTTCAATTTTTTTCTTTTAATCTTTAAATTTTTTTTCCTTTTTTAATCTTTAAATATTTTTTTCTTCCTTTTTTAATCTTTAAATATTTTTTTCTTCCTTTTTTAATCTTTAAATATTTTTTTCTTCCTTTTTTAATCTTTAAATATTTTTTTCTTCCTTTTTTAATCTTTAAATATTTTTTTCTTCCTTTTTTAATCTTTAAATATTTTTTTCTTCCTTTTTTAATCTTTAAATATTTTTTTCTTCCTTTTTTAATCTTTGAATATTTTTTTCTTCCTTTTTTAATCTTTAAATATTTTTTTCTTCCTTTTTTAATCTTTAAATATTTTTTTCTTCCTTTTTTAATCTTTGAATATTTTTTTCTTCCTTTTTTAATCTTTAAATATTTTTTTCTTCCTTTTTTAATCTTTGAATATTTTTTTCTTCCTTTTTTAATCTTTAAATTTTTTTTTTTTTTCTTCTCTCTTTCCCAGGCTGTCTGCTGCATTGACAGGAAACATTGCTGCCCGAAAACATATTTCTGCGATATGAAACAATCAAAATGTGATTCCTCTAGAAGTAGCATTAGCCCAATTTTCTCAATGATTTATTCTAAAATCGAACCTGGGAAATAATCCTTGCCATGACAAATTCACATTGGAGAGAAAAAAAATGATCAGTTCTAAATGTTTTTATAGGATTTTTTTTCTCCTCCAAAAACTGTAAATGCTGCAAATCAAGTAAACTTTTTTTCTTTTTCTTTTTTTTTTTTCTTTTCTTTTCAGATTCACTTAATCTTCTAACATTTTTATTTTTTATTTTTTTATTTTTTTTTTTTTTTTTGTCGGCATCATATCTCTGAAAATAAAATACAAATAATTTATAAAGAAAAAATTAGATTTTTACTAAATCGGTTTCTTTTTTCTTTTCTATTTGTTTTTTTTGTTTTTCTTTCTCCAAGAATATCATTTGTTTCATGAAAATTTGAACCTTTTTTTAAAATTTTTCTTTTTTCTCCATACTCAAGAATACTGTTGAATTAAAACTGATACCAGCTAAAAAAATATAACATTAAACTTTTTAAAAACTACTTTAAAACCTTGTTATGATTATCATCTTCCAATAGGATAACACTGATAAGTTGGAGTGCAACTTTATTTGTATTTTGCCTTGTATAAAATCTTCACTTTTGTAATGACCAAATTCATTGCAACTTTGGTTGGAGCGGGAATCAAATTAATATTAAGACTATTTTATCACAAACTCGCGTAATGAAAACTTCAGTTTGATAACATTAACAGATGGGAGATCTATTAATGTCGTTTTGATTCTAATTATGAACTCATTTGCTATGATTCTTCTATTTATGTCTATTTTCATATTAGAGTAAATGTTCTAGAATATTCATGAATTGTTTATAAGCTCAGTATATTTTTTCATAACAATTACAAGACTCCTGAGCATTTGAGGGTTTTTTGTTTTTTTTGTGGTTTTTTTTTTGTTTTTTTTTTGTTTTTTCTCCCCCCCCCCCCCTTAAGTCTTGAACCAAATATTTTGGTCAATTGTTCAACAGTTAAAATAAAAGGTATCGGTACAAGAAAATAAACTATTTCCAAAAAAGATTGAATTCTGTGGTGATTCTCTAGTTTTTATTATGCCTTTCAGCTGATTGGTCTTGTCAAACTTCTGTGGTTTACTACAAACTTGTCTCAATGGAGTATCAGTTCTGAGACCTTGAGCTAAAAGCATTTGAATTTGGGCTGGAGAAGATGCTGGCTAAATTGAGAGGGGACATGAAGTCTGAAATGTTGAGATATTACTGAATGACAGCAGCATTATCAGTCTTAATCTCTGCTAATTTGCATTTATTCCAGCTGTATTTCTTTGATCTGACTGTTGCCCAACTACAGAAAATACTGGAACTTTTTTTTTTTTTAACGATTGTTGACCATCAGTCTCAGTTATGAAACTAGATTTTATTTTATTGATCTTTTCGTAAGCATACTTTGGTCACAGTTAGGGAGCAGTATGCACTGAATTTTGGGGGCAAGGAAGGTAATTAATCTTTGATGCTGGGAATGAAGTGCATTTTATTTCATTTACAAGAGTTGGTTGTTTATTTTCTGTTATAGGCTGCTGTACGCCAAGAAACCAGGCCACAAAGGTAACTTATCTATTTGCGTTTGTTCAGTAATGATATTTTATCTCCTTTCCTGCGTTTCAGATTGATTACCTCCCTTGTACCATTTTTTTTTTTTTTTTCTTTTCAAAAACATCTGGAAATTTTTTTAGTTGAATAATCCCGTTCCGTTATTTCAAACTTGATAATTATCCAATTCTTGGGTTTCTGACGTTACTAAGTCTTCTGAAATGCGAGTTCATGATGCCCAACTTAATATCCCCACTAAATGACTTATTCTATTTCCACACTATCAGAAAAATGTCTCCAATGTAATTTATATCATGAATTTATAGTGAATGAAAAATTATTTGCTTATGCTCTTAAATTGATTATATTGGAGAAAATTTTTTTCTACTTCTTTTCAATTGATTTTGAAATAAGCATTGAAAGTTGTTGAATTTAGAGCTCTTTGATTTAGTTGCTTGATTTTTTTTTTTTTTTTTTTTTAAATGAACTTCAGTAACAGGTCCCTTGATTAAGGGTGACTGATTCAATATGCACTAGACCAAGGCCAGATTGAAGAAATAAATCCTGTACTGATTTTTTTATTTGCTTTGATACTAATTTTTATACTCTGGGTTGATGTACTCTTTGACTATTGAAGTAAATGGTTTGAAAGTAGTAATTTCCCAAAAGATTTGATCTTGTCTACCTCACCTTCTGAAAGCCTTTCCATGAATGACTTGTTCTCAGGATGTCAAGTACGGCTTGATCACTTCTTTATCCACATTTCATGCTTTTTACTCTGGGTTGATTCACTATTTAAATAGTCAGTGTATCTTCCATACAATATGCCAAGTGTCAGTCTCTCTAACTGTATAACTAATGAAATTTTCAGTTTGTACTAATTTTGACCATCAGATTTGATTTGAGCAAGTTAGTTTCTGATCTGACTTTGATATAATTATAATTCTGAAATGATGCCTTTATAGCCATAGATAATGAATTGATCAAAGTTTCATTCTCTTCTTGAGGCTTTTAGTAGGAAGTAGCTGTAAACCTGCCCATGAAGCACTTATTATTGCTATCACTAGCTGAGAACATTAATATCTAAGAATTACAAAAGATATTACCTGTAATTTTCAATTATTTTTATGAGAACTCAGCCAAGTCAAGCGTTCATCCAAGGACCCCCCCCCCTTATTTTATTTTTTATTTTTCTTTATATCTTTTCCTCCTCTTATTTATCATTAGGCAATTAAAATGATAAAATGTTTTGATTCTGAAATCTATAGCTTGGATGTCTCCATTGAAAAATAGACTATTAGGTGAAAATAGTAAAAATACTTCCAGAACTGACTTCATCACTCATCTCTTTAGAAGTTCACCTTCTAATCATTACGTACAAATTTAATTGTTCATTTGAGTGGATCAGATATAAAGAATGTAAATGTTTTCCTATCTGGATGGAATTTAGAAATCCATTACACATACACGCTAAGCCTGTTGGGAAAGCATTTGAGACGATTATTTTTTTTATTAGCTGAAATCTTGGGCGCACAAAGAAACTCATAGTATCAAGTGACGGAAATCCAGGATCCTTGTAGTGGAATTTATTTCAAAGGAGTTGCTTCCCTTTGATCACTAGACGAGTACAACTAGTCATTTTCATCGTGGACGGTAATTCGAAAATCAAGATATAGGTTGTTTGTCTTTTTTTTTTTCACCCCCCCCCCCAAAGTCACTCTTGAGATTATGGTCGGATCGATAAGTTCGTACCTTGACTAACTGAACTCTTCTAAATAATAATTTTTTAAAAATTACATTGTATAATGTTTAATCTAGTACATGGAGAAGTGTCCAGTGCATTGACAAGGAAGACTTACTGTGAAGTAAATAATCATTGGGCTATTGACTTATTTATGCACGCATGTATACTGAAGGCCCTAAACTCTGTCATGGTGAGAAGTCCT
This sequence comes from Thysanoteuthis rhombus, assembly GCA_963457665.1. Lineage (NCBI taxonomy): Eukaryota > Metazoa > Mollusca > Cephalopoda > Oegopsida > Thysanoteuthidae > Thysanoteuthis > Thysanoteuthis major. Next base: position 41,545,897 of record OY735211.1, on the reverse strand, counting down.
TTGCTTATGAATGTATTTGATTTATGGATTACAGGTTCCATCTGCTATTAGTGGAGCATTAGTATGAAAACTAGTAAACCAAAATGACATTCATTTCTGAGATTTCTCAAAAATATTTTTCATGGTAATTGTGGTGGACTTCTTACTTTTTATGCCATTTTGAAAAGCAGGGAAAACCTGTGAATATTTTTCAATCAAAAGTCAAACTTTTGACACAACCACCTCAGCTATCAGATCACATTTCCCACTGGTGTCAGTATTGAGTTTCGGAGTCTAATGCTGGCCTTTTGAATGATGTTTTCCAAGGGAGATAAATGAGTCTTTCTTACTGAGCAAACCATTATTTTCCCTCAATCTAATCCTCTCGCGGATTAGGCTTCATCAATATCTATACAAGCACGGAAAAATTATAGTGAAGCAAGGAATAGCTGATAGAGGAGGGGGTCTTCATTAAGCTTTCTTTTTTTCTTTTTTTTTTTTTTTTTTAAATCAAATTCATACTTTTTATTGGAATGCTCAGTTTTTCTTAATGGTCGTAGAACATAAGATGATCAAATACTGACAATACTTCATCTCAGTTTGGACAAAGGGAGACAACAGCAGACTTCCAGTAATCAGGCTCTGTTGGAACCTAAAGCCCAAATTGGTGAAAATACCAAACCACAATAGGGTTATCTCTGAACCAGTAATTCTTAACCCCGAGAGGGTAATCACACAGGAGAAAAGTAAGAATCTCTCTATTTCAAGAGGTGTTTGCAAAAACATGGTGGTAGAAAGGTCTAGAAATCTTGCTTGAATCAATAGATAATACCCTTTATGCACCATGTAGGTACGGATAAACCCCATCTTTAATCATTTTGCCCCACAGTACACTTTATTCTGTGAAGTTGAATGATGTGAATAAAAGCAGGATAAAAAGCAGGAATCACTTGCTTATGCTTGCAAGAGTGCATTAAAATGGTGAACAGATTGAGTGCAACTAAAACATACGAGTGGGTGTAGGGCCCAGGGGAACTTGAACAGAACCGGATACGTAAGGTACATCTTATTTCTTTTGACAGCACCTAAACAAATATAGTCGTTGAAATTTTTTTTTTTCTTTAAATGTCAGGTGATTTTTGTTTAGTTTTCTATCCTTAAATAGCAAGATGCACCATGGAATACTCAGTATTCCTACAAGTAATACTTGAAACAATCTAAGTTACAAGATTAATATTCACAGATAAAATACTTCAACATATGCAATAGCAGAACAAGTTCATGTATTTTGTTAGCAGCTCTATTTCAAGTTTAATTAAGTCCTTAGAAGATAAAATTTAAACGTGATTCTTGTTCAGTGAATTAAACCATAGAAACAACTAGATGCATGTACTTAGCTTAGTCTAGTGGTTCCCAAACTTGTCCAGGTGATTCCTCACTTGTTGATAAGATTACTAATTTTTCCTCTCTCCTTTCAAGTTTCAAAGAATAATCTTTCATTTTGCATATAATTAAACAGCCTTACAGTAAGAATTACTTTAATTTCCATCTCAAAGAAAGCAAGTGGAAATAATTAGGAACACATCTCGAATTTTTTTTTTTTTTTACAAAAAAAAAAGTATCATAAGATATATACATCAGTGTGATCTCTGTTCTTGTTTAAGGAAAATCCAGACCTTTCGTTGTACAGAAATATTCCATCTTACGAACTACAACCTACTGGCTTTTTTTTTTTAACCCAATAGCCTTATTCTTTGCTTAGACTACTTAAATTCAAATTGGGGGGGGGTCTTGCTCCAATAAATCAAATGTTTTGTAATGAAAAACAAAAACAAAAAAACAAAACCAAAGTCACAATCCTAACCTTGCCAACCACCAACTAAAATGTCATAATCTCATTGTTATCTGTCTGGTTAAACCAGAAATGGTCATTTTCATTGATAAACTTTACTGGAAGTGGTTATTTTATAAATAACCCTGTTGAAAACTCACAAGATTTCTAAAATTAATTATATAATGGATGTGGTGGCCATTAGAAAAAAATACATTTAAAAAAGGAGACAAAAAAATTTGCTTACAAACAATGATCTATCTACTAATTCGACCCAGAAGATTCCAAAAATGTCTTCATTTTCGACCAACTGAATCATAAGACCTGTAGGAGGTTATTTCAAGGTCATTAGTAACACATTTTACAAATTATTATGACTAAAATACAGTGAATCCTCGTTAAAATGGACCCAGCTAAGCGGATATCAGATAGACAAAATCTGAGTGAATAGATTGATTAACCCCATCATTCGTACCGTCATATCACAATTGGAACATTTCAAAATTACGATTACCTTGCTGGATTTAGAAGTAAACTAACGAATTATGTTTTATGGATTTTTGGAGGAGTCAGATTTTAATTAATTGGACATTAACTAATTAATCTAATGTTAAAAAAATTCATTAAAGATGTTTCATATAGTTATAAGATGTGATATATTCAGTGTACATTAGCATCTCAGACTTTTTGCTAAACGTCCAACTTGAAATCTATCAATTCTATTGTAATATGTTATCAATGAGAGAAAAACTGGAGAAAATTATTTTTTCTGGTAATATCCATCAATAATGGCAGAATTGAAGAAATTTTAGTTCAAAATATAAACACAGCCCTATTTAGCACAGAAATCATCAATGAGTACATAAAAGTATTTGTCCTTTACAACTAACTTTATTTCTTGCAGTTAAAACCAAAATCAAAAGAAGATATTGAATTATTACAAAGAGCATGATAGTCTGAGAGTTGCCAGTGTATATACTTTCTCAAATTGTATACATAAGCAGTACTAACCTTTTCTGTTAGAGAATTGGCTGTAAGACACCTTACCCCCTCTATGAGCCCGTTTTAACAAGGGTTTAACTATAATGATAAAATTCAGAGAAAACCAATGCCAGAACTCCTAGTAATTCATCCAAGAAGCATTACTTAATGTCTTTGACATCAATATTGTGATCCCAGAGTTAATTCAAAGGGTCACTGAGTCTAACAGCCAATATTCACTTGAATTTTATTATGTAGAGACATCCAGATTTCCCTGAAAATATCTTATGAAGGGAAATACATTTGATTTATTATGACATTGCATTGTTGTTGTGGAGGTTATAATTAGTATAAGAAAAAAATTGATAGCACTGGATGAATAAATTTCGAATTTACTTCAAATCTTCATTGTTGGTATTCCATCATATGACAGGACATGGATTGGTCAACGAGTGTTATATGTTCAACAGCTAAAGAGACTTTTTTTCCCCCAACAAAGATGAGCAGTTTTCTTCTCAAGATTTCCAAGACTTTTTGGACCAATGTGAAAGCATTTAAGAATTCATAAGCTTTGCCACACTAAATTTTGTTAGATGAAAATTACACTGCTGATGCATATATGTAGCAAACAATGTTTCCTGGCATAAAACCTATCACCAGCAGTTCAACACTGATAAAACTACAACAGAAGGACAGGAAATGTAGTCGAAGGGGAAATTCAAAAAAGGGGAGAACAAGAAAGACCAACTACAATTTCTGCACAACAAACACGGGCCTCAAAATCACTTCATCACTGATTTGCTTCATGTAATTTCCATTTCATGTTTCTTCTTATTACACCTCTTCCATTAATGGACTTTGGATGAATTTAATGAGTATGGGACTATGAAGATGAGGTGCTTTTCTTTCCAATTAAAATTGGGTACATTGGTAATATCTAAAAAATGCAGAGTTTCTTTGGAATTATTAGTATTTTCCAAGAGCAATTTATGAATCAAAAAAGGCCTGGTAAATACATACCAATTGGTAGAATGGTCACAGAAAACAACACCAAACATACCATGGACGGAAAGTAACTTTCTAATTGTGTTCAAATCTGATAAATATGTTGTATGGTTATACTACTTAAAATCTTTCTATGTTGAGTTCAACTACTGTATTCTATAAATGTAAACCAAAGATCACCATTAATTTCAATTAACAACATGAAAAGTAACATTAACCCATTATAGTTACATTGTAAATAGAAACCTTAGTTCCACCAATAAAGAAAAAATTTTTGTATTATATGAATCTTAACTATATACTACATTTAGCATTACAGAAGATTCTTCTATCTTAAATTATCAAAGCTTTGTAATTAAGAAAAAAAAGTCACCAAAAAAAAAAAAAAATAAATAAATAAATAAATAAATATTTTTTTAATCCACTTCTCTGGGAAATAGTTGATTTAATGATCGCTCACCTCACATTGGATTAACATGAATAAGTGCCGAGTGTGTGTGTTCAGTGAGAGTCTGAACTATTGACAGAAATCATAAACCATAGTGGAGAGTGGGTATTATCAGGATAGAACAGATGATATCATAAGTAGTTGTTTAATGGAACTAGTGACATACAGTAAGACAATAGCCTATTCCAGTGTACAGAAGTCAAAATCAGCATAATTGCTTTTTCTTGCCTGTTGCCCACGACAGGGATTTCGAGAAGAAAGTCAACTTTCACAAATTAATGCCATCACTGAGAATACAAAAATGTTAGTTATTATGTTCCGGGAGAAGCAAGAGCATAAAAATAATTCTTTTTAATATATATATATATATATATCATGTTGTACCAATGGTGTATTTCATTTTTAGCATGTCAAGTTGGAAAACAACAAGAGATGTCTTCTGGGCTTCCATACATGTAACTATAATCCACTAATTAATAATGATAAATGAAATCTATCAAATTTCTCCCATCCTCTTTACTTATTGTTCATAAGATTACTTTGATGGTAAAATTTCGGGCTTGTCAAAAAAATAAAACAAGAATTTCAATGAATTTGAATAAAGTGAATATTCTTTGAAAATCATCAAGAAAGGTGAAGGTTGAATATTTTTTCATAAACCCAAAACTGGAAGTATAATTTAGCAAATGAAACCATAACAATTTACACTTGCATCTCTTCAAGAATTCCATGTCAGTAAATAAAATGAAATAAAATCTCACAGAATTCAGAGATCCAACAGATCCCTAATTTATAGGGTCACAGTTAGGGAGTCAGATCCATTATCTTTTGCAAAGTACCAAGAACATTTTGCAACAGGAACCAAACCAGGTTATATATTTCAACATTTCTTGTGTGTGTATGTTTGAGGGAGTGAGTGAAAGAGAGATTGAGACAGAAAGGAATAAACTTGTGACTAGTTTATCATACACCACATGGTTTATATGAACAGATATGTTTACTGGGGAGGGGGTCAGAAGAGTAAAACAAAATTTAATAATCAATGTTTTGACTCAGGTAACACAGGGCAATTAATACAATGGAAAAAAAAGTGACCCCCTCCCCCTTCACTATTAGAGAATGGTAATGTCTCCAATTGATTGAATTTTGAAATATGAAGTTCGTTTTTTTTTTTCTCCACAGGTATTTCAATATATCCAATACTTAAGTTTCAGAAAAATGTAAACCAACTTTGAAAGACTTTCTAATTGAATTTTCAGATCAATTTACCTTTGACAACTTAAGAATTAAGTCACTCACAGATTTTGATATTTCCTCTTTCAGTATTGATGAAAAAGATTTTCATAAGAACTTAATGTTCTATAAAATGAAATCTGAGAAATGGTTTAATATTGTAATAGAATATATCACACCAACTTTGTCTCTTCAAAATTAAACTCAAGATATTGAACGAAATTGAATTCATTAGTTATGACTTACATAGTAGGTCTAGTGGAATCCAAAAGGATAAGGGGAAAAAAAACAAAAACAAAAAAAAAAAAACGGGTCCCTGAGAAAGAACACTGCTGATAGTTGAAGGGGGTAAAAGAAAAAAAAAAAAAAAGAATCCAAGGTTTTCAAGAGAGTGATCCATAAATGGCATTTTAATAAACAGCCACCTCTCAATTCCTGCTTAAATGGTATCAAATGCTGACTAAAAAATATTCCTATTTCATTGAGTAGAGTTCAATTTGAAATCTCTCTTCTTGGTTTTTAAATGAATGAACCAGATAGAGTTTCACTTGCTAGAAGAACTGTTTATTTCTCCTGTAAACAAACATGAGCCCTGGCCAACCAGTAGTTATAGCAGAGGAATTGGCTACAATTGCTACCCGTCAAAACTATCCACTCATCTAGGGGCTTTTCGTCTGTCTCTTTACAAGAGCCACCATCCACTGCTTTCTTGTAAAGTTCATCTTTGCAGCATGGCCTCATCTGATGACTCAAAATTAGTCAACAAGTTTCATTTCTACAGGTATCTTAATACACAATACAACCAAGCATAATAATTATTCAAGAAAAACATTTCTCCCTAATCCAATCATTCTAAACCAGCTAACCTTACAATGGCTGATCCACTTTTTCTTTAACACATGGAAAAATTCATTAGGTAGTCCAGTAGAGCAAGTTGTTGCATGTTTAGTTTGAGAACAAAGCTTTTTCAAGTAACTGCAGATTTTTCACACATTTAACTCCCTTAAGGATTGGAATTCAGTCAGCCTGACTTTCCTCAGTTCTCTGACCAACATATTTGAATTAGAATCAAAAGTAGGAAGAGAGATAATTTTGATGTTTCTTTTTACATTAAATACCATACATTTTCTTTATAATCAATATGAAACTCATTTTAAGATGTTTTCCCCAAGGTGTGGACCATGGATTTTATTAACATTCAAATGGTCTGAATGAAGTTAGCATCAGGTAGGACTTGTCTAGAACAGTGGTTCCCAACCTTTTCATAATCAAGGACCTCTTTTATTGAGAGGAATTTTGCTATGGACCCAGGTCTCCGGAAAGATCTGCTTACTCAAGCTCCTGGACCCCCAGATGGGGAACTGCCAGAGGATAGCTCATAGACCCGAACAAACCATATGATAGCATTAAAAGAAAGAAAAGAAAAAAAAAAAAAACTCTTCACAGGTTGAGCCACAGTAACAACAAGTATTTTTTTTTAGTAGATACTTGAATGCAAAGGTTTACAAATTGAAACATTTTAATAATAAATAGTGACTAAATTGGTCATTTGGAATTAATAAAAAGAAAAGAAAAAAAAAAAGAAAAGAATGAAAACAGTAAGACATTTAAATAATAATAGAGTAACAATTACTGAATCAACAAAATGTTGAACAATGATAGTATAGAAACTCAGATTAACATTGAAATGTCAAATATTTAATAGAAAATTACTTGTAAAAGATTTCAGGAACATGAAATACAAAAACAATGATATGATGAATAAGAACAGGACAAAATAATGCCATTTAGCAATTTATAACAGTTTTCTTATTAGCAACATTGTTACTATGAGAGAAAGCCTTGATGGTTATTACCACAGCTTTTTGCTATTTCAACAAAAAGCTTTACAATATAAGTTTTAAAAAGCTTATATTGCTTAACAATGAAGGTATATAATAATGCTTCTATGGCAGTAAAAAAAAAAAAAAGCTAAGTTGAAAAGGATTCTCTAATTTTTTTATAACATTTGATATACAAATTGCATGCCAACAATTATAATAGATTGAATTTTTCTTTTAGTAATAAAAAAAAAAAAGATAGTCCTTAGTTTGAATTGACATGAAGAAATATTTGATTCATAATTGTTACAATTTTTTGGCAGTATGCTTGCTTCAGGATGGGACGGACAAACAGCTGCTTTGAGTGTTATTTTTTACAGAGATTTATGCATTGGATTGCAAGACTAAGTTGTTTTTTTGTTTTTTTTCAATTGTGTTCCCTCATGTTGTATGTGTACCTTTGACAATTATATTATTAAATCTGTCGATAACTTCCAAAGTAAACTGTTCAATAGATCTAAAGTATGTTTATTCCTACAGTCGTTGTACATTAAGGGGGGTAGAAATCAAAGCAATGAATGAGCTGAAGTTTTAAACGTGCATACTATTGAAGAAAAAAAAAAATCTAATATTTAACTAGAAATGAACTAATCTTACGACAATGCCACAGAAAATACCATAGTAGCTCTATCAGAATATTAAGATGATGAAAAAGCAGTTAAAATGCCAATATACAGTGAGGAAGCCTTTTATTATATCAGATAACCACATGGGCCGAAATTATAATTAGCTGCAAAAATTACCTTCAGCATTTGATGTAGACAATATATGCATAGGAACATTGGTTTTTGTTCATTTCAAAACTTGAGAGCGAAGAAAGATATATACCATTAGAGAACAAGGGAAATACTAATTGCTCCATCAAACTTTGCGAAAAGGAGGGGGGGCAAAACAAAACCTTTTTGAAACTACTAATTTTGGTCGATGTGGTGATTTGATATTTCCTGTCTACTCATACACTCTCTCTTTCCACACACACACACATATATATATATATATATATATATATATATATATATATATATATATATAGGGTGGCACAGAAGTCGCAAAAGGATTTAAAATAATCATCTATTACAATATTTTTTTTGTTTTTCCTCACAGATATATCAAGTAACCCTAAGGAATTCATCATGGAAAATTACACAAATGAGCAACGAACTAAAATCGAATCTTATTTTGAAAAACCTTCAACAGGAACGTATTTGTAATTTGAAAGCATGAATACCAGCATCCAAGTCCATGATTTGCCGGTTGTTGGCATGTTATCAAAAATTGGGCTCTATTAGTGATCACCTGAGACCATGGAGACCATGTTCAATACGAAATGCCGAATATCATATCCTTCGAAAAATGTTATTGAGAGAGTAAGAATTTGTGAGGTTGAAAATGCATAGGTTAAATGAATTCCCCGTTTATATATTTCACTGAAAAAAATCATTAAAACTAAAAAGATATGAATGTTTTAAACCCTTTTGCAATTTTAGTGCATATATATATATATATATATATATATATATTATATATATATAATATATATATATGAGATATACATATACTTTATGAAAAGCACTCCCTAAGAAATGTTGATTTAAGATATTATACTGGTGCTAAACCAAATTATTTGAACTAAACACCCAACTAAATCCAAATATCTAATTTCATACAATGTTAATTATGTCTTCATGCACGGCAGGCAAATTGAGATTTCCTCTTTATGCCAAATGTTAAATTCAACTGAATTAGAATCATCGACAAATTGCTTATTGACACAATGTATATTTGCACATTCACAGAATATATGAGCAAAAATAAAGGAACCAGCAGTGGAACTCCTAAGACTGGCTGATCCACTGAATGCTACTTTATAATTGGGTTTATTCATAAATGCATGAACAAATGGACGATCAAAATTCATGTGACTATTTAGTGTTAATAGTTTTAGACAAAATATTTAGCTATTCTATTCTAAGCGATTAAACTCAACAGAGTTCCCATATTAGTGAGAGGGTGCCAATGATCAGGGACAATTATCTGTATATCACTTGACAGGGTATATAACATTTTAGAATAAACTGATAACAAAAATATACACTTTTGAAATATAGTGATAAGAAATTTCAATGGTAACAATCATGTCTTTTAATACACTTTCAACAGAGCTTAAATAAGATTTTTTTTTTTTAAAGTGAAAAATAATTCTGTGAGTTTATTAAAGTCAATTTTACTCCAAAGAAAGAAAAAAATTAGGAAGCTGAGCATTTTATATATATATATATATATATATATATATATATATATATATAAAATGGGGTGGGGACTGAAAGTTAAATATCTTTTTATAAATATAAACATGCATATTCGCAAAATATGAACAACAAAGAAATCAAACAAGCTGTCTTATTCTCTCATAGATTAAAATTTATTTTTAAAATCATCGATTTTAGAAAAGTGACACAAGTAAATTTTATAGAATCCCATCAATGCGGAGGAAAAGGTGAACTCTGCTACAACAAAACAGCTTATGAAAGTGGCAACATCTTTTTTTCTCTTTTCCAAATGATTAAATACAATGATAAAACGGTGGTTGTCACAAAAGTGAAGTTGCCTACATGTAGTATTCCAGTGTCTAGAAACTAAAACATAAATTACAAATACTGACGGGAATGATAGGCTTGAAAAATCAAATGAATGACAATTGTCAGATGATGACATTCTATACAAATTCATGAATATAATGTTAGGTCTAGCTTGATGGAACATAGTGATGTCGTCGTCTTCGTTCACTGATGAAGCGGGGGAAGAAGAGGAGGGAGTAGTGGTGTCTTCAGCAGAGGCAGAGAGAAGAGGAGGAAGAAGGAAATGTATGAAGAGCATTTGACCCTAATGTTTCTGAAGGATTTCCCAAAGGCAGTTGGCTAATGCATTAGAGGATTCTACTGCACTCATAGCTGTATAACCCAGATAAGTCTCATGTTTCTTCAGTAATCTGCAAAAAAAGAAAAGCACAAGTGAGTACTGAATGCAATTGATATCAGTAAGTTATACAAAATTCAAAATTACTTTGGGGGAAAAAAAAATAAAAAATAAAAAAAAATTAGAAAGAAAAAAGAAAAAAAATTCAGGGTCGGGTTAGTCACTCGATAAAGACCATGACCAATGTCTCCTGGCAGCATGCTATGTTGGGGCTGATCAATGAATAAGTTACTTCTCTTGCCTCTCACTGGTCGGTAATCACTAAAAAGTCCAAGTTTTCAAAAAATCATGAATGCTGCCAGACACTAACTTCAAAGACAGATTTAGCAAAGACTCACTTTGTGGATTGAAACCACAATAAATACTTAGGGGGAGGGGGGTTAAAAAATTAAAAAAAAAAAAAAAAAAAAAAAGGCAGCTCTTCAGTAGACATAAGGAGTTTTAATCTTATACACTCTAGTTCCTTAGGTATAAATAATACATAGCTAGGCAGAATATGATGGTTGGTAGTTGACAGTTTCTAATAATGAAAATTAAAAGAAGACATTGATCTGTGTCAAGAACTGCTTTATGAAATTGCTGAATGAAAAAAAAAAAAAATTTAATTAAAAAAGAAATGAGACCACAAAGTTTTTCTTTGTGCCAATCTGGCATATTTTTTAAAAAAGATATTGCCTTTCAGATTACACAAACATCAATAAAAAAAAATTAAAAAAAAGGACAAGAAAAAAAAAAAAAAACAAGAAAAAACATCTCAATGCTGAAAACTTCTGCCGTAAAGTAAATATTATCATTTGTTTGATTCATGATGAATTGTTAAAGACTTGAAACTAGTCAATATATGCTTTCCAAATCAGAAAATTTTCTAGTCCTATTTTTTTTTTTTCCTCTGAGTAGTTTCACAAGGCAGTTCCTATTATACCATGACATCTCTATATAGGATTATATTATTTTTTTCCCCACCTGGTTATTGCATTATTTTAACAAAATTTTCAAGTCATTTTACACTATTCAAACTTACCTTCTTCCTAATGTTGAGTATCTAGAGAGGTTCCTAAGGATCAGAGCTGCAGTCAACCTGATGTGTTTTGTTACAGGTCCTTCTCGAGGTTCCTAAAATAAAACGTTGGTTATAAGTGCTGGCGAGCAACATTTAGAGCCAAAATCAGAGCTTTCAAATGGATAGAGTTACAAGCTTTCTTTAAGAGATTCAATCTGTTACAAAATCAAGAGAGAAATTGTGAATGCTATTAACATGATTTTGCTCCAGAGCTTCATTTGATAGTAAGGAAATACAAAAGTGTACGGGGGGTTCTCAGGAAAATGTATCATATCAAGATGTTATATCACCCATAAAGCTATTCTGGGTGTAGACAATTCTAGATTTATGTTCTCCGAAAATGTTAATACCTTAATTAATAAATTTTCCAAGAAGAACCCTATACATTTTCACATTCCCTTTCATTCTGATGAATCAAAACATGTTAATGTGATAAATTGTTTCATTTTGAATCATAATACAATTTTCTTCACAAGTCTTTTATTTATTTATATATATATATATATATATATATATATATATATATATATATATATATATATATATATACACCGACACATACTCAATAATAAAATGTGCATATAGTTATGAAAACATCTGAGAAAAGCATCAATCTTTGCTTTAGTAAAATCTACATTGAATAATTTTACAAACATTAAATCAATGACTTGCTGAATTTTTCTTCTCCCTTAATCCATACACTTTTGTTAAATGAATGGATAACAATGATAACAGTAAACATGGTTACACAAAATGTAGAAACATATATTTTGAGTAAGAAAAAGAAAACAGTACAGAGTTTAAGAATTATGATATTGAATAATTTTGTCAAATCTTTAAAATTCACTATATCAGATCTATATTTTTTTTAAATGAAAAATCTCTCCATAGTAATACCAAGATATGATATGATGAGTCGTAGATAAACGTGGAGTTGTTACAGATGTGAACTTTCAATGTTCAAATTTCAAAAGGGAATTCATTTTAGAAATAGTATTTGAGAGAATTTTGCATAGCAACCCAAAATAGATCTATGTTCATAATAAGGAAGCAAAAAAGAAAAAAAAAAAAGCACAAAATAAGGAATATAAATTCCAAAATCAATACATAAAGTGGACAGAAGAGAGAGCTTTTCTTTAAAATGAAAAACATATAAAAATTAAAAATAAACTAATGCAAAATGGATACTGTTTTTCATTGGTATATTCCAATAATGGTACATTCATTATACAAAGGAAATATTAATCAAAATTGAAAATTTCTTATTTTGGTTCACATTATTGTAGGCTAAAAATTCAACTTGTTTGCAATGAGATTTTTCAAATGATAAGTGAAATACTACAGTAAAAGCTACATAATTAAAACAGATACAACAGACTTGTAATATTTAAACATGCTATCGTTTTTAGTATCTATTGGTATCAGTTGGACAATGAGCTTCAATACCAAAATCATAGTTGAAATGTTCATTTAATTTGCAATGGAATAACTTCGTCCAAATTGACATTGAAATGGCATACAGTATTGATGAAAGGTTTGGTACAAAATGCTGAAAATGTTTAATTCTTTTCAAATACATTTTATATTTTTCTATCAAATTCACCAACTATTTTTCAGGAAAATCATTTCTCAGTAAAATTTGAACAATTTCCTCTTTCCATTTATCCATCTAGAACATGAACTAGAAGTTCTGACAAACTATAAAGAGAATGTTTTTCAATAAAAGGAAATACAAGGAAAAATAAAAGAATTTCTGTATTGTTCAAGTCACAGTATCAAATAAAATTTCAACAATTCCCTATATCTATCACTTGTTCACTTATAGTTGGTAGGACACTTAGAGTAAAGCAATGATTTGCAAGATAGTCTCACAGCTTATATTGGGTATTTGATTGTCTATGGGATAGCCACTATTGCAGCCCTGTGCCAGATTAAGCTAAGTTTTGTAAGCATACGAGAGACGTACGCACAGAGAGATAGAGAGAGACGTACGCACAGAGAGAGAAAGAGAGAGAGACCTACGCACAGAGAGAGAAAGAGAGAGAGAGAGAGAGAGAGACGTACAGAGAGAGAGAGAGAGAGAGACGTACGGAGAGAGAGAGAGAGAGAGAGAGACGTACGGAGAGAGAGAGAGAGAGAGAGACGTACAGAGAGAGAGAGAGAGAGACGTACAGAGAGAGAGAGAGAGAGACGTACAGAGAGAGAGAGAGAGAGAGAGACGTACAGAGAGAGAGAGAGAGAGAGACGTACAGAGAGAGAGAGAGAGAGAGAGAGAGAGACGTACAGAGAGAGAGAGAGACGTACAGAGAGAGAGAGAGAGAGAGACGTACAGAGAGAGAGAGAGAGAGAGAGAGACGTACAGAGAGAGAGAGAGAGAGAGAGACGTACAGAGAGAGAGAGAGAGAGAGAGAGACGTACAGAGAGAGAGAGAGAGACGTACAGAGAGAGAGAGAGAGAGAGAGAGACGTACAGAGAGAGAGAGAGACGTACAGAGAGAGAGAGAGACGTACAGAGAGAGAGAGAGAGAGAGAGAGAGAGACGTACAGAGAGAGAGAGAGAGAGAGAGACGTACAGAGAGAGAGAGAGAGAGACGTACAGAGAGAGAGAGAGAGAGAGACGTACAGAGAGAGAGAGAGAGAGAGAGAGACGTACAGAGAGAGAGAGAGAGAGAGACGTACAGAGAGAGAGAGAGAGACGTACAGAGAGAGAGAGAGAGACGTACAGAGAGAGAGAGAGAGAGACGTACAGAGAGAGAGAGAGAGAGACGTACAGAGAGAGAGAGAGAGAGAGACGTACAGAGAGAGAGAGAGAGAGAGACGTACAGAGAGAGAGAGAGACGTACAGAGAGAGAGAGAGAGAGAGACGTACAGAGAGAGAGAGAGAGAGAGACGTACAGAGAGAGAGAGAGAGAGAGAAAGAGAGAGAGACCTACGCACAGAGAGAGAAAGAGAGAGAGAGAGAGAGAGACGTACATTCAGAGAGAGAAAGAGAGACGTACATTCAGAGAGAGAGAGAGAGAGAGAGAGAGACGTACATTCAGAGAGAGAGAGAGAGACGTACATTCAGAGAGAGAGAGAGAGAGAGACGTACATTCAGAGAGAGAGAGAGAGAGACGTACATTCAGAGAGAGAGAGAGAGACGTACATTCAGAGAGAGAGAGAGAGACGTACATTCAGAGAGAGAGAGAGAGACGTACATTCAGAGAGAGAGAGAGAGACGTACATTCAGAGAGAGAGAGAGAGACGTACATTCAGAGAGAGAGAGAGAGAGAGAGACGTACATTCAGAGAGAGAGAGAGACGTACATTCAGAGAGATAGAGAGACGTACATTCAGAGAGATAGAGAGACGTACATTCAGAGAGATAGAGAGACGTACATTCAGAGAGATAGAGAGACGTACATTCAGAGAGATAGAGAGACGTACATTCAGAGAGATAGAGAGACGTACATTCAGAGAGATAGAGAGACGTACATTCAGAGAGATAGAGAGACGTACATTCAGAGAGATAGAGAGACGTACATTCAGAGAGATAGAGAGACGTACATTCAGAGAGAGAGAGAGACGTACATTCAGAGAGAGAGAGAGACGTACATTCAGAGAGATAGAGAGACGTACATTCAGAGAGATAGAGAGACGTACATTCAGAGAGATAGAGAGACGTACATTCAGAGAGATAGAGAGACGTACATTCAGAGAGATAGAGAGACGTACATTCAGAGAGATAGAGAGACGTACATTCAGAGAGATAGAGAGACGTACATTCAGAGAGACATGTATTTAGCCAGGGAGAGAAATATACAAATATTCCTTGTCAATGTCTTGATTTTGTGCAATTTTGAACCATTATCATTCAGTGAATATTTTAGTTCAAAATATTGAACTAAATACAGGTCATATTAGTAACAAAGAACAAGAAATTGATTGCAAAGAAATTAGTAGAAACAATGTTGAAGCTGCTCTATTTTATATAATATCGGTGTTTCAAGATTAATCATTGCAAGACTAAGTGATACCGAACACTAAGTCAGAGTCCAATAGAGTGTAAATAGGAATATAAAAGATAGCATCTGAGTAAAAAATAAAACAAGCTCCCTTGGAGATGGATTGTGAATTGTCTTTCTGAAATTGGATTCAAAGTAACTGTAGAAATTTGACAATAAAAAAGCTGGTTTGTAAGTAAATTTCCTCTATTGAATATATAGTTTCTGAAAGATTTTTCAAAGAAAATACATAGGTAATGCTATTTGGGAGTAACCTCAAGCTATCAAATATAATGAAGATAGGATTAAGAAAGAAAGAAAACAATAACACTATATACATACATATTGTTCATTCTGATGTTCAAAATTTAAGGAAAAAAAAAAAAACAACAACAAAAAAACAAAAAACAAAAACAAGTGTTTAATTTGCTGCCTGGAAAAGATCAACAGCTAAAAGTTCTACATGACCCTATCAAATTATTATAATTATTATTATAATGAAGAAATAAGACAACGCACAGAGCAAATTAGGAGACATAATTGTGCTTCATCCCGGAAAGAATCATCAGTTTGAAACGCAACAAATACTTTGAACGATAAATTTATCACACAAACTGGTTAAGATTTGTGCAGCTATTATGAAAGGGCACTTAAAAACGTAAGGTTTACACATTGACTAGTTTTAATGTGAATGTAGAATAGCGATTAAATGCAGTGTGTAATAAAAGCTTCTATTTGGAATGTGCTATTGAGAGTCGAGGAAGTGTGTGTGTGTGTGTGTGTGTGTGTGTATGGGATCGAAAAATATATAAGTTCAAAACATTAGTAAAATCCAAACTACCATTATCAATAATTTACCTTGGATACTCTAATAACGATTTTGTTAATCAAAAATTTACTAACATAATGCATGGAAGTATGTAATATCACCCCCCCCCAAACATGCTACTAACATTAAGTGAAAAGTTAGTTATCAAAGTCATGCCACCTGCATTGATTTCATGCTCAATATAGGCATGCTAGAATGCAGGTCTGTTTTCATTAGAATTTTGTTTGTTTTTTTTAATTTATTTTGCATAAAATATCATAAGTTAGATTGCTTATGTGAAAGCATTTGAATTTAGATAAAGATAAATTCAGATGAGAATTATCACTGAAGGACAATGAAAGAAAATTCTCATGCAGCTGAAAATGAAATATTAATATACAAACAATATCAAAATCTCTTTAGCAAAATAAAAATTTCAAAAAACTAATAAAAACTGCACTGTATGAGTTATTTTTACACTCAAAACTAATAACAGATTCTTTTAGTATTGGTATCCAATTTGAAAAAAAAAAAAAAAAACTATTTTAATCAAACTACAATTTAATTTATTTCATTTTAACAAGTATACTGTCCAAAATATAAAACTTTCAAAAAAGATTATAACTACTTTTACACCAGAATGTAGAACAAAAAGAACTTGAAATTTTCAAAAATTTTAATGATGAACAATAATCGTTAGAGATTTAGATCAGAAATATATGGACAGTAAACTCTTAAAATGATCATTTTTTTTATGAAACAGAATTTAGAAAAATAATATAATCAAAACCAATATATTTATAAATTAATGACATAATGCTGGATATGAATATATAAAAATAAACAGATTTACAATTAAAGGCAATTTAAAATTTTTTTACAATAATTGAAAATACTGAATTCAATGCAAAACAGGTGAAAAAGGTTTTTAAAAAGCCATCTGTAATGGCTAGCACTCAAGTCTGAAAGTCATAAAAAGCAAGATTTAGTAGAACAGAAATTTAAAAAAACAATAAGCATGCATTATGTAAAAACATCAATAAAAGCAGGTGATAATCCGAGCATTGACCACGAGTTATTAATATCATGTACTAGTTAACAGCATAACAAGCGTTAACATAAAATTTCATGCAAGTATCTTAAACAAAAAAAAAAACAAAAAAAAAAAATATATAATCTTTTTTAAGATAAAGGTGTTTATCAGTAAAGCATTGACCACTTGCTGTAAGCTAAAAAACTTCCTTATGTGACTTCACACATCGTAGAAGATTCCAAAGCTTAACTCAGTGGGTGATTACTGAACTTCTTATCAGCATCAGGAAAAAAAAAAATCAGATTTAGATGATTAATGGTCGAGTAAATCAAACCTTGTCTAAGTAATAGCCCAAACATTAATTCTATCATCGGCTAACTTTTTCAACAAGAGAGATCTGCATACAACATCAAGATAAATCAACTACAGTAAGGAAAGCCTAAGTTTATATGAAAGTACAATGAGTTTAAAATATCAAGTGCCTTTTGAAGAAATTTGAATCATTTTAAAGTGCACATAGGTGATTGCTATGGTCAACTGACTGAGAGAGTAGGTGAGATGACGTCTGGGGAGAGAGAACTCACCTGGAATACTGGGTTATTGTTGAACTGCATCTCCATAAAAATATAGTCTGGATTTCTTGGTTTGAAATCAAATCTCTGGTAATGGACTGGGTATGTCACATGATTTGTGGGCTACAAGAGAAGATCCAGCTCGGAATAAGACAGAAGGTCAACAACGAGAACTGAATGAGATTGCAGCAGCAGCAGCAGCAGCAGACTGGTGCCAGAGATTGCATTAAAGACTTCAAGGGCTACTTGGATCAGCTGCAGGAGTAGTAAGTTCACACTCACTCACACAAATACACACACACATACAAAGCTGGGGTTGACAAGTGAATGTCTTGAGGCTCAGATAAAAGCTAGGGAGAAAGAGATGCAAGGAATAAGAACAAGAAAGCAAAGAAACCTCTGAATCAATGAACTTAAAAAAGAAATTAAAATAAAGAACATAAATGGAGAACCAACAAAAGAGCATAAGTGAACCAACTAATAGGCTTGATGACATCATTTATCTTAAGGAACCAAGAGAAACAAAATCAACAGATTACCTGGATCTGTACTAAAACTAACTTCAAACAAAAACTTCCATCAAGAGAGAAAAAGTCCTTAGTAACTGATATGGACATTGAAAAAAAGGTAGTTATAGAAATGAGAGGAAGAAAGACAATGCAAAAGAGATTTTGTTGATTATTCAAAAATTTGAAAAAGAAAAATGCTTCAAGATGAGTGTTAGTAATTTTCAGCTCAATAGCAAGCAAAAAAAACAAACAAATTAGATTAAAATTAGGATGAAGGTTAAAGAATGCTGGCTATCACCAATTTCTTAAAGTTAGTATCCAATAATTAGTTGGTTTTTTTTTCAATTTTTTCAAGCCTTAGAATCAATTTTAGGAATAGCAGTATATTCTAGAGAACAAAACAAAAAGCTCCCATTGTATTTCACTCAAAACATTTAACTGATAAAATTGAAGTATTTTTTCCCCCCAAAATATTTTGATATATTGACAATAGATGATTAAAACATTCAATTTTAGGAAAATAAAAGGAACATCTACAAGAAAGAACAAAAACTCTCAAATATTTGAAAAGAAACTATAAAAAATGAAATTCTACAGCATTGGACTTGAATGAATTAGCAATAGTATTTTGAGCACAGTAAATGATTTACTCTTGCTGATTTTCAATAGCCTCAATATTTATTTCAGTTGATACTTTTTGCAGTTTCATACAAAAAGATGCATGAATATGTTTCAGAGTGATTGAAAGTATTACAACCCATTCAAGCAAACAAATGGTATAATCCAACCAAATGAATCACACATTATTTTTAAACATTTCAAGTGAATGAATTTACATTTTGCTAATCTTGAACTGACAAAAAAAAGATACAGTCGTAGAACCCAAGGAAGTTGATAGTAAAAGTGAAATATAGATGAAGCAATTACCTTAGCAAAGCATGTGCCAGTAGTGTTATCATCGACAAATGAAAACGAATTTTCCAATTGCTTGAATGCAATAAAAATGTTACAAGGCATATTGTTTTCAAATATACTAACACCAGGATATGATGATTTTACAATACCAAAGTAAAGAAGACGAACATTTAAAAAAATCTAAGACAATTAAATTTTATGATTTCATTTAAAGCAATATTAATTGACAAAATTTTATCCCAATTCATTAAATGGAGATACAGAAAAGCATTTATTTGGTTACAAACATTTTTAGTTTATATAATTAAAACATTAACAAATATCGTTTTTGCACACGGAATAAACGTATTCAATATGTATTTAATTAGACATTACAATAAAGAAGTTTGTTAAAATTACAAAGTTTTAAATCAAAGGACTTTTGAATTTTGGAGTTGAATAAGTAGGTTCAGTTATTTTTTAAATTTTCTTTTTGGGAAATAATTACAAAGGACAGATTTACTTTAAAAATTTTTTTTTAAAACTGAAAGGAGAAAAAAATATATACTTTCCTCTTCTATAAAAATATTTACCCAACAATCACAAAACAACATTAATACAACTAAAATACAATAAGTAAACTGGTGATGAGAGAATTTAATGATTTGAAATAATCATAAATATTGTAGTATGCTTTATTCAGCACTACCAAACGAAGTATGAACAGTTCCAGCAGAAAATATAGCCAAGATGAAAACACCAACTTACAATTTGGTAGTTTTTTTTTTCCTTTTTTCCCTTGTACTAATAAAATACATATTTGTACCAAAAATGCTTTTCAGGAAGTAACAGCTGCTAAGTTCGCAAATCTATCATGATTCCAATTAAAATACGAAAATTCAATATTCACTAATATCAAATTGACCACGAAAATATATTTTTGGAAGAAGATTTTAATCCACTATCATATGTAATGCAATAAGTACAGCCATGCTAGACCCATTGAATAGTGAATGCTTGCTAACAGATATTTTTTTTCAATTCAGATTCAGCTCAACAATCAAGTTGGTTTTCAGATGTGATCTATTGAAATGACTACAATTTGTTATTGCAAGCACCACATATTACATAGACAGAGTGCAGATATAGAAAATATTTTAGCATTAACATTAAGAATAGTTGTCTAAAAAATAAATTCCAGTGAAAAAGTATCTAAGATATAACCAAGAAAAAATTTAATACAAACTTTGAATTCAATTATTTGCAGGTCATACTTTGAATAACATGCAATTTCTGTAGCTTCTTATTCAATATTCATATTGTATTCAATTCCTTATAAACCCATTTTATGAATTTTAAGATTCTCAAAAAATTTACATCAATGTATACTATGAAAAATATAGGGTTATTAGGGGGGAAATTTGCTATCCCATTTGAAATTTATCTTTTTAAGCTTTGAAATCAAAGTTAAAGTTTGCTCTGCATAATCTTCATAAATATTTAGTTCTACCTTTCAAAACAAAATGGTTCAAATTAGGTTATTACCTTTTCCTTTGGTCCTAACCAAATTTGTATAAGCACATCAACTTTTAAACTACCCAACCAAGACTAATAATAAATTTGAAAACTTTTCTTAATAACACAATGCCAAGTAATCTAATTTAATATAAAACCATGAACTAATACAAGTGAAAAAATATATTTATATTCTAGGAACACTCAAGAAGAAAACAATCAAGTGCAAGAAACATCCTCAAAATCATAGCAGAAAAAAATTAATTTTCTCTCCGAACTACAAGAGTTTGTATTTTATTCAGTGTGGAGAAACTTTTTTTTATAAGTCCTTGAGAATTCCGTTGCACATCTGAATAAGTAAAAACAATTATATCCAACAAATTCTTTTAAAAATCTTTTTTTCACAGAGCACAGAGATGCAGCGATAATCAACAACAAGAGTTCATAGCAAACAATCTCAAGAATACACAGCATGCTACTGACAGTTACTGGAAGTTAGTGCAACATACAAAATTAGAAACCAAGTTATAAACATGCTTCAAGGCAAAATTGTTACGACAGCATCTTGCAACTTATTAGGAAATAAAGCAACAGCACACAAGCAAAAACAAATATCCTAGGTCATAAATTATAGCTAATATATTTTAGAATTATGAATTTAATAATGTTCCTAAAGAGTTGTTAGTACAAATAGTGGAATACTGGTGCATTTGACATTACAAGGTTTTGATTGGATGAACAAGATGTGTGGCAAATTATGTGATAATGGTTAAGATTAAGTGATTATCTAAATTGGTATTCATTATCACAGGATAATCAGAAGTTCCAGAGAGAGAGAGAATTAAACCAAATTCTAAAATGATCATCTAATTTAGTAATCCAATCAACTGTTAATAAAAGTTTATTCTCAAATAAACTAAGAAAATTTTTTTTAGCTCAATTAAATCCATTTAAGAAAATTTAATTTAAAATTTGTAAAATGCACACAGCGGATATCAAAAATTGTTAATGCCATATGTAATTAAAGTTTGCTTTTAGGAAATAAAAAAAATTTGAAAAATGCTATCATGAAATCAAAAATTATATTTACATCTTTAGGTAAAAGAACTATTTGAAACTAGCAATTTTTAATATAGATTTTGAAGTTAAGCATTTGAAATAGGTGTTTTTGTAATGTACTTAAAACATTTATAAAGAAAAAAAAAATGAAAATCCAAGTTTTACACATGATTCCAATAGGCAAAATATAAAAGCACAATTAGCTCACAATGTAACACGTCTTTTCCTGATACTTCAATCAAGGCCATGAATAGGAGATTAATTTTGTGAAATATTAGAAGGCTGGGGAGGGTTCGTGCTAAAGCCAAGCTGGCCTAAATTTTGTCTTAGTCCAAATCAAAATCAGAGCATTTCAAAGCTGTAGCAAGAATTTGTGAAAGGGGATTTAGTATAAAAACGTTAGAAATTATTTTGTTGCCATTTAAAAAAAAATTATTTTTGCTCTGTAGTTTCAATCAAATGAGCATCTAAAAGTTTAATGGTTAGAATAGTGATTTTGATAGTGTGTGCATATATAATGTATGTGTGCACACACATACATGCACAAACACACGATCAGAAACTTGTGTAAATATATGTGTTCCTGATCAGAATTAATGTTCTAATATGATTCAAACTAGGATGAATAACACAAATATAAAGGAAATAAAATTTTGGCGCATAGTGAGGTCTTTGAAGATCATTAATTAGCAATGCTATTATTACTGCAGTGTAGCTCAATTTATGGGGGAGGGCCAGATGTTATATGAAGTTCTCAATGACCGCAATCATTGGCAGTGATTGAAAACTTACCATTAACTCAGGGAAAGGTGGCCTTGCAGAAAATCGTCTAATAGCTTGGATGGCAGCATCAGGAGGATAGACGAGATTAGCAGTCCCAGGAGCAGCAGCAGCAGCCACACCGGTCCCAACAACACCACTCGCACCACTGCCTGGGGTAGCAACACATGGTGCAGCACTGACAGAAGCAGCAGCAGGGCTCACCTGGAGAGGGGGAGGAGGTTGTGATTGGGTAGGTGGCGCTGCATGTGCTACTGCACCTGATAGATTCATCTGAGCAGACTGGATTCGTCGTTGGCTGGCAGCTCGCAAAGCTACATCCGAGCAATGCTGATCCTGAAAAAGAATTTTTTTCACATTAAAGAAGAATCTGGCAATAGAACTGATCAACTACATACAAAATAATAAATGTATTCAATGAATCTCAAGATATTTTCTCTTGAATTAGGAATGAAATCAAAATTATTGCTACCTCATACACGCTATGTGTAGAAGTAAAGAAAAAAAAAAATCAAATTTAAACTTACAACTACATTAATGCATAAAATAATCTAAATTTACTAGCAACTAAAGATAATTTCAGGAAAAGAATTGTTTGTATATAGGACAAAAAGCAACATTTGCTGAATCATGGAAAAGTGGGAGGGGAAGCAGATACTATTAAGAACTATGCAAATGCAATAAAATGTTAAAAATACTCAAGTGGAGAATAAATACCAACCTGTATATGTGTTACAAGGGACCATTTCTTGCGTTCTAATTTTTCACAGCCTTCCCATTTACAAACGCCATCAGATTCTGTTACCACATGTGCACTGTACACATGACTGTAGACACTTTTACTACTTTCAAAACATCTACAAAACAATATCGCTTTGTTTAGACAACATTGTTAAGTTGAATCTCAATAACTTATATTTTAGAGTATTCAATCAAATTTTCAAGAATCAAGGAATCACACTTTGAAATTTTTTTTTATAAAAATGAAAAAAAATTCTATTCTCTCAAGATGACTTGATTCTGAGAAGTTTTTCTAAAAATTCCCTCAGGGTTTAAATTTAACCAACAAATCATTGAAATCACTATAAAATACATCTAAGCAAAAATCATAGAGCAGTGTACTTCATATAAAGATTATAATATCTACATATCAATTTTACTAATATTTAAAGATCACTTTTTTTTTTTTTTCAAAATTTTTATCAACATGTGAAATCAAGACAGCATTGACATGACAACATCATTTCTGGAAATTTTTTGACACTAAATCAACATCATGCGAAGATAAAAGTTCTACGAAGTAAGATTAAAGATGTTTTTGAATCTTCAATTTTCACAAAATCTCTTCATTTTAATGTAAATCTAATTAAGATTCTTTTTGTAATTCAATAACTGAATAGGATTATAAGTTATTAATTGAAGAAAAAATGAGTGGCCTCATCAAAAATAGAATAAAAAAAATTCTCAGCATAGTCTAGAGTTACTTGTGAATTGCCACAGTAGATAAGAGAAAAATCATAATTTCTCGATGCTTTAATATTTTCTGAATATCATTAGAAACAATAGAGAAAAATTAAGCACGGTTTTTATACACTAGTACAGTAACCTCCACTAATCTTCCTACCAGTAATCCTGTCAAATTTCCCAGGCCACTGTAATTTTAAATTTCTCAGGATACCACATCAATCAGCTGTGCATTGTTTTTGGTTACACTAGATCTGATCACCTGTTAAAATGCTCTTGTCAACACAGGTAAGCAATTCCTGTTTGTTTTCCAGCATTTATTAATATCAGCTCTTATTCGACCCCAGTTTTGACTCCAGTCAAAAAAGGAAGTGTATTCAGTTGTGTGAGGCAGAAACACTGCACATTATCGATTATTATAAATTTTCATAAATCCCACACTCCTCGGATTCCCCAGGGGCTGGATCAGCGATGTTGTACTGTATTCGCTTTATAGTTGTAGGAGAGATTTCTTTTAAGCCATTCAACATTGCATTACTATCTTGAATAAAAAATCTTATTCATACTTGGTAAAATTGACATCTTTTGAAATTCAATGATTCATTCTTCTATAAGAAAAATTCCAACAAATGATTCAGATACATTATTCATCATGGAAGATAAAAATCAAAAGGTACTGTTTATGTTTCCAAATTATTGTCTAAACCTAAACTCATACTGATGGATTAGCAATCATTCATTCAAGTAAAGAGACTATTCAGTATCAAAATTGAGTTAGCAAGTGATGACTGGCCAAATTACACCAAGGATAAAAGCCTTTCATTCTCACATTAACTAAACAGTGGCTAAAAGCTGAATAGCATATCTGTTTACAAAATCTTTTCTCACTTTGTTCAATTATGAATCCCTATTAGCGAAATTTTCAATGGAAATTACTGATTGGAAAAAATTAACACGAGAAAATATTTTTGCAAAAATAAAGAAAAAATTTCAACCAAGAAAAATGTTATGACAAAAATCTAACAAAGAGGTCTGGTTAGTCACTCAAAAGAAACCATCACACAACCAACATCTTTTGGCAGCATGCCTTCTTGGGGCTAATCAATTGAAAAATTGAGGAAGGGAATGATCAATGAATAAGTTACTTCTCTCGCATTTTGTGGGACAGTGATCATTAAAAATCATTAAAAACATGAATTTTCTTTAAAAAAAAAAAACAAACAAAAAAAAACCAAGCAGACACAAACTAAGGGATCAATTTAGCATAGACTTATATCGCAAACTGGCCACCAACCCCTGTGAAAAAGGATGTGGAGGGAAAAAAAAAACAAAACAAAAACAAACAAACACGTTTTTCCAAGACACAATAAAGAGTAAATGTTGAAGTCTCCAGCCCCCTAATTTGTAATGAATTTGCAAAAAAAAAAATACATAAATTGAATACTAAGACAAATAATGCCAGATTCAATTTTCACACATATAAAGCACAAAATGTATTCCTGAATTGCAATGCCTATCATTTTTCATAATTCAGTAATCGCTCATATGAAAAAAAGAAGAGAGAGAAGGATATTCAACAATTAGCAGCCACTCAGTAAACTGTGTTTTCAAAATTTAGTTGGCACCAAAAAGGAAAAAAAAAAAACAACAAAAAAAAAAAACAACAATTCTAACATGGATCTCTCCCCTACCCCACTTTAATATTTAATATATACAGGTATGTTTTGGTTAGATTTGCCTTAATATCTAGAAGAAAAAATCATACTATCAACTAGTCAAGTTATGCCATTAAACAGTACTAGAGATAGAAACATGTTAATAGAAAAAATCAACTGGACTCAAATCTTTTCCTTTTTTTTTGTTAAGCAACTGAATACCTCATTCAATTAAGATTAGATGCATACAGCAGTATGAGAATAATTTTTCAATGAAAGTCAGTCATAAATGTAATTCAACTTCCATCTAACAGTACAATACCTTTTTTTAAAGAAATAAAATAAAATACATCTATTGAAAAGAAAAGAAAATCATTGTTAATATTTGAATTTATTTCATTGAATTTTATTTGGAAAATTACTTCCCAAGTCCTTTAAAGTATGATGTAAACCATTGATATTTTCCCCAATAACAATACAGTAGGTTTCAATTTAGCCACTAAGCAGCAAAAAAAATTGGGGATTGAAAAAAATATAATAATATTGATGACAATGATCTGACAAGATAGAAACTTGTTTGTATTGTAATTTTATAGATCTTTTCATCAAACATTTCTAGCGTAGTTTGAGGATAAGCGTTTTAGATGAAATCAAAAATAAGACCTGCTAAAAATATGTAAAAGAATAAAATATTTGAAAAGAAATTGAAAATTTCCTTCATGAAACGATTCCCATTTACTTTTAATTCCAATACCGAAATTGAAACAAAAATGTAACTTCATTTTTCAAATTTCATTCAATATAAAAAATTTTTATACTTCATTGAATTTTAATTAAAATAAACCTACAATTATGAAACAAGCAAGGAAAGAAGATTCTGCATGGTCAACAAATAGGGAAAAAAAAAAGAAAAGAAAAAAAAAAAATTTTTGCTCATCATGTTCGCTATTTTTCTGTGTTTTTGTAAATATACTTTTTTTCTTGAACAGTCACAAAAATTTCCATCAACCAAAAGTTAGTGCAACAGTTGATATATACTTTATATCAAGGCGATGGAGTCGGAAGCAATTTTGGATTACTGGACCATGTACCGACAGACCGTATATACTTGAATATAAATGGAGTTGAAAAAAAAAAGCTAATCAGAAATTCAGCTTGCACTTGAGTCAATAGGATTAACATATTCATCAGATATCAACAACGAATGAGATTTATTAGCTTGTCTTTCGTATTTTATCAGAATAGTGCATGTATTTTAGGTACAATGGAAGCAGGATGTATGGTAGCTAAACACATCATATAAGGTTATAAAATTCATTTTACTAAAAATTGTAATAAAAAGGAACTCAAAGTTAAGATGAACGTAAAAACTAGTCAAAATTAATAAAAATATTGTTAAAATACTTCAGCTAATAAGAATAAATTGATCACCCACTTAAGGCGACAATGTCTCCAGAATAAACACGGCATCAATTATTGGTTATAAATCTGAAAGATGAAAACCAGTTTCGTAAACCACTAAGAGCCAAAGTGGCAGGCAATTACTGGCTAGAGGGCATGAGTTCAATTCTCCCCTCGGGATTTCTCTATTTCATGCTGTTTACTCATTGCTGTAGAATAACAGCCAGAGTCACAGTCATAATAAAAACCAACCAAAAATTAAGACGAAGATTTAAAAAAAAAAAGTCAAAATTAATAAAAATATTGTACCTTGTATGCTATGTGCTATTAATCAATATAGGAAATATATAATTAGTCTAATGACAAATAGGATTTGGGGTTTACATTGCACACATTATATACTAAAATCATTTTTGATAAAAGACAGTGATGTATACAGGATAAAAGGATGAAAATGAAATAAAACATACCTTTTGCAATTGGCCCATTCACAAACAAATTCAGAACTGGCAGATGACGAACACCGAGAATCCACACTTCCAGTATTGTTCCGAATTCTTTTTCGAGCTTTAGCAGACTTGTCCAAATTTCCCCCGGTACCACCTTTAGGGGATATGGACTGACCAGGGCGAAGAGCAGTATCTTTATTATCCTTACTTAACAGCGTACCTGGTAATCCCTGATTTAAGTTGGAATGCTGTTTATCAAAAGCGTCCTGAACTGAAGAAACACTAGAGCTGTCACAGCTAATATCTCCGTCCCCAGAATCTGGCGGTGGAGGAACCAACCGTGACTCACAAGTCCTATTTACATAGCTACATACCAAAGATGTATTACTTTTTTCAGATTTTTTCTTCAATGAATTGTTACCAGTTACTTCTGACTGACGATGCTTCTTAGCACAAGAGCCAGAATTCAAATTTGTTACAGTCCTTTCAATATTATTATTGTCCGTTAAAAATTTACAATCATTTTCTTGAAGACCATTTACAACACAACCATTTTCTGGAACTCTAGCAACAGTAGATGAAGAATTTGATGATGATGAGTTTGGTGACAACGATGAAACACTTGCTTTTCGTTTTCTTTCTTTTTGATTCTGATTCTCTGCTAACACCACTGTTTTAGTATCTAATGAAGGTTTACACTCATTGCTGCCTAAATGATTAATAATACCATTCACTTTTCCTAACCGGTCTACTGGTTTATGCAAAATAGTCTTTTCATTTACACTGAGCTCTTCTGATTTTTTTATCTCATTCAAGTTGAGCTTTGTTTCAGTAGCAGTGGGAGAAGAAGTTGCAAGTCCATTATGAAGTTGCTCTGAGCCACACAGTTTGGAAGATTCATCTACGGCTCGGCCATGCGTGCACTGAGGCACCGGTCGAGCAACAGAAGCATCAGACGTTGCAGGAGCTGCACCATTTACTTGTGCCACTGGTGCATAGACTGTCCGGTTAGGTTTGGGAGACTCACACTTGGTGCTAGCTGTTTGCTTTGGGCCCAAATTTTCATTTTCTGCAGAGGTATCATGCGATAAAATAGTTTGCTCTTCTTTTTTAGTTTGTACTGTATTAGAATTTGGACATTCAATCTTTACAACAATATCTGCTGCTGTAGTTTTCTCCTCTTTTACCTTGGATGACGACAGTGGTCTGTGCAGATGACATGTGGATGAATCGTGAATGTTATGACAGGTGTTGCTGCCTACAAATTCAACATTCCTTTTGGGAACAGTATCTGTTGAATACACAAAAGCCACAGGAGGTTCAGCAATTTTGTCCTTCAACTCTGTATTTGTACTAGGAATGCTGTGTGTGTGATTATGTAATAGTTTTTTATGATCAGCACATGGCAATAAGTTATTTTTTGTTACAGAATCTGGCAATTCTTTGGCATTACCAACTATACCTGGGGCTTGTGAAGACTCTGTATTTTCTACATTGGACGGCTCGACTGGCCTATCAAACAGTCTTAGGCATTTATTTTCAACACGCTCAATTCTGGCCTCTGCTCCTTCTTTCACTATATCTTTAGCACATTCTACGTCCCCGCAAACTTCAAGATCTAATGCTTGTGGCGAGCAAGGAGATGAAGTGAGAGGTATAGTGGAATCAGAACTTGGGGTCAGTTTCTGTTTAGGCACCGTCGACTTGACCATAGCTCGACATGTGTGTACACCTGTATTCTTGTTAACTGGACTAGTTCTGCCTTTCTTGCTTTTCTGTGAATTTTCCAGTTGTATATTTTGACTAGAAGGGAACAGGGGTCCCTGAGACTGAAAAACACACTTTGTCAAAGTCTGTGGAGACAAGCTGCTGTCTAGGGATGCTTCACCTGGAGATGCAGGTGACACTTTCGGCAGTGAGGCAGTTGTCGCAGATTGAGACACTGGCTGATATTGGATGACCACTTGATTTTGTTGCAGGCTGCTATCAACTGATTGATACACTGATTTCTGTGGCTGAGAATACAAAGTATTGGTATTGGTGGTGTTGGCAGTCTGACTGTTGGTAGCAGGCAGCTGTGACTGACCAAGCAATTGGATTTGATCCTGTCCAAATTGCACAGGGGATTGCTGGGAGAAGTTGGACTGCTGCAGCCCTTCAAACTGCTGGTTTTCAGGCGTCATCTCCTGGGAGGAATCTTCAGGCAAATCATGGATGACAATTTGCTGCTGAAATTGTTGCTGTGCTTGAGGTGATGATGATGAGGATTGTTGGGCCTGTATCACAAATTGCTGCTGCTGTGGGGGTACTTGAATAACCAACTGCTGGGTCTGCTGGGCAGGAGCTGGAGGTGTGGTCTGGATAACAAGCTGCTGAGCTGGTTGAATAGGTTGAGCAGGTTGGGCTGGCACTTGGATCAACAGCTGTTGCTGGGTGGGCGGCTGCTGGATTAGTATTTGAGAGCCCTGAATGACAAACTGCTCACCTTGTTGGTGAGGGGTCATCGGCTGCATCACATCTTGTTGGTCCTGAAGCTGGGCCTGGATCACTAAATCTTCATTATTCAACTGGTCAGTCGCAGGCTGAATTACAACTTCTTGTTGCTGCAAACTCGGCTCTGATCCGACCTGAATAACTAATTCGGCAGATTTCTGTTGAGGGGTGGTTAGTTTTGACGCAGGCTGCATCACAAGAGGATGCTCTAATTGCTGTGCTGCCTGTATGACAATCGGCTCATTGGAAACGCTCGACTTGGAAGCATCGGGATTTGGCTGTAAATGGGATTGCTGTGGATTTAGAGTGTTCTTCATAGCCGACTGATCCTCTAAATGTGTATTCTGTACAGATACTGAGACGGGCACAGAACTGGGTGGCTCTTTTTTCGGCATTGACAAGCTTCCATCTGCATCCTGTGTAATTGATTCACATTTAACATCTACACCAGACTGTTCTTTCAAGCCTTCCTGTGAAGTGAGCTGACCAGATTCTAAAGATTTGGGTTGTGAAGTTGACAGAGTAGAATCTACTTCCATACTCTCTTCTTGAAAGGAGCCATCACATTTTATCTCCTGTACCACTTTCTCTTTTGCCATCATTTGCTGTTCAGTTGCTTTGGTCTCCATTGATGATTGGTCATCCGTATATTGAGAATCCTGACTGACAGAGGTCTGTGATTCCATGGTATCAGACTGAGCAGGAGAATCAATGGGCTGCTGCTGCTGTGTCCAACCAAGACTTCCAGTTTGCAGAGGTGCTTTGATGCAAGGTTTGGTTTCTAACATGGGAAAGTCATCTTGAGATACGGCTGCATCTGAACGGGCTGGAGAAGGTGGGGCATTACAAACGGGTGTTGCATTTGATCCCAGAGATTCGTGGCACTGAAATTGCTGTCCAGTTGCATTCTGTGTTCCTCGATTTTGGTTCAGTTTTTTAGCTAGTAATGACTTGATGAGATTTGTATCTGAGGAGTTGCGGCCAGCTGTCCCACCATTATCTTGGAATGAAATATTACCATTTTTACCTTGCATATTTGGTCTTGACTGCTGCTTTAAAGAGCCTTGGTTTGCATTCTGGTCATGTTCATTGTGCAAAGCATGCTGAATGCAAGGGTAGTGCTGGTTTGGACTAGCAGCACTTTGGGGACTGAGGGTAGAGTCCTGCAATTTTGAAGATTGCTGAGCAATAGGTGATCTCAATTGCTGTTGAAGAACTGACACAGTTTTACCAGCAGGCGAGCTGGAAACCAATGAAGGGAGGGTGGACACAACAAGTGGACGACTTACAGGTGTTGAGGGAGCAGATGTTGATGGACTGGCTAAACTGGTTCGCAATGGGGTTCCTGGGGATTGTAGAAGTTTTGCACAGTGTTTTTGTTGACTGGACTGGACATGGTGGCTCTTTGGTGTATGAGGAGTGACTGGGTTAGTCATCGTTGCATGTTGAACACCAGGAACTTGACTTGAATGAGTACTGCTACTACCTGCAGGGAAAGGTGGGCAAGAATCCGGTTGTAGATGGACCAGAGGTGGTTCCAAAAGTCGCTGTCTTAATGTTGGAGTATGTGTTAAACACGACTGAGAAGAGTTAGATGTTCTCTGAAAGCCATGCGATGAGTGAATACTAGGAGGTTTATCAACTGAAAGCAAGAAACATAAAAAACATTGCACAGCATGACACTACAGCACAAACAAAATTGACAGAAAACAAAAATTGACAGAAATCACTAAAGTGTTCAATCTAGAAATCATTTACAAATAACTGTCTATCAAATTGGTCACAGTCAGACCAAGAATGTATAATCACAATATTGGCCAATAATGCACATTACTTTTATTCTGACTAATCCTTTGTTCGGATAAAAGGATACATAAATTATTTCTTTCTATACGAAAAGTAGAAAAACTTTCTAGAAAGAACACAAACAAAAATTGGAGGCTTTAAAAAATTGAAAATTCAAAAAAAAGAAAATATTACACAAGGGAAAAATGAAATTTACAAAGATTTGCAAGGGAAAGTTCATATCCAGTAAAAAAACAAACTACTGTATAATTTGGTGGATGAGGCGAATAAGACAGATAAGAGGAGACTCCAATTTGAGTCTGAATTCCATGCTTTTAGCTCACTGTTTTGTACTGGTCCATTTTTTTTTGAGAATTTTTTTGGGGGTACTATTAGTGTCATCTTATCTGCAGAAATATGTAGTATTCAAATTTTACAGACAAGAGTTGCTGAACCCAAGCTGTGCAACTCATTAATACAAGATCAATTAAATAAAATACCAATTTCTTAGGAATAAACAAATGTTCTGTAATGTAAGTCTGTGAGTGACTCACACACAAACTTTTAACCCAAAGTCATTTTTTTTAAATCAATACCTTACTATACTTTTAGTGCAAATACAAAACACTTTGCAACAAAAAAGTAACATAATATGGTGAATAAATAACCACATTTTAGGATTAAGAATTCACTTGAACAAATTATAAGAGATAATTTATCAAAGTATTTTCTCCAGTTATCTAGTAATGTTAGAAAATGTTTAAAGGCCTGTTGATATATTGTCTAATTAGCTACTACATTTGTAAAGCTTATCAAATTAGTAGTCAATGTTTTAGAACCTTAGAAGTTCAAATGATTTTTTTTTCCTTTTGATAACTAATGAGATTAACATTTTCAAGTTTCAATAACATAAACGTCAAATTCAATCAGATAAAAATCAGGACATTTGACTAATCTATCAAAATGGCAATTACGCAATTAAAATTTCCTAACTAATCAGTTTTTTCATCTTCGAAAATGTGAGCTATACAATGATTAAAAAAACCTTCAATTAAATCAAATTTCAAAAAACCAAATATCAAACAGAACTGACATCAGTTGGTTGGTCATCAAATAACCCTCTTATGGGTTTTAAGAACGAATATAAATTGCTTAGCATTTTCTTATTTAGAAAAAAGTGTATGAACCAAAAATAAATAAACAAAATAAAATAAAATTAAAAAAAGATATAGGAACAGAGAGTTCAAGATTCAAGTATGGAAACTGACTGATAGCAACAAACAAAAAAAAAGAAAAAAAATGAAATCATTTCAACTAATGTTCATAAAAGGCTATTTCCATGATGAATGATAGACCAACCAATGACGTTCAAGTTCAAAGAGAACAAAAAAAAAAAAAAAAAGAATCATGCAATACCAAATAAACAACAACAACAACAACCAGCCAACACTGGTAATGAATAAAAAAAGAACATAAAAAGCATGCAAAGCTGCTACACATCCAAGAAATTAGCTTCCAAACAACTTCCTCTCAGTGTGAATAACCATCAAACAATCAAATAGGGAATGATTAGGAGAAAATAGCAACTTATATGATCAAAGGTCAGCTGTCAGAATTTGTGGTTGGAATCTTAGATTAAGACAACCCAGAACGATGAAAATATTTGTAATAATGCACTTGACAGAAAAATACATCAACTTTATTATCAGTAGCAAAATATTGGAACTTGAAAACTGGAAAAAATGTTCAACATGTATACTATTGTTTTTCTTCCGACATTAAAAAGAAAATATAGAAATCAGAGTCAAGAAAATGTAAGCAAGTGAAGAAAAAATAAATTGAATTTCTAAAAGTTCATTTTATCTATTATTCCAATAAAAATTAAGAATATTTGTCCACCCTTCTAATGATCACTTTTTCAAATTCAGATACTATTAACTGCACTATAGATGGCATACAGTTACAGACAATTCAACTAGAACAAATTATTTAGAAGTATTGACATCTGAATGAAATTCACTTCTGCATAATATCAACATTTAATCATTGCAGAAATAGTCAAACAGAATAAACCAGTCAACAGACTCAATATATAAGAATAGAAAGCATTTTTTCAAGGTTTAAAATTTCAAATATGAACATTTTTTAAATTTTGCCTGGTAAATTTTTTGTTCATTTACGGTAAACTTATTTTTAACAATACTAGTACAATTACATTTGTCAAGTATAAGAAATTAAATTCATCCACTTTTAAAAGTGAATAATGTTAGAATATATTTACCACATCACCAGAGATACATACCTTGCCAAGTGATTGCAAAAGGAAGAGGTGTTTGTCTCTTAGAAAACCCACTGAATTGAATATCTTTGTTTCCATCTTTTCTTTCGATAATCTTCTCATCAACCTTTGGAAATACAGCTCTGTAAAGAAAAATGTATAATAACCAAATCAAAATAATGGAATACAACAAATGAAATTTGTTCAAAATTAAGTGTACAGAGAAAATACAAGTGAATAGCAATTTCATGACAATGGATCAGAGAGAAACCAAAGAAAATCAGCATTATATCCATTTGAAGGCACCATACAAAATGGATTTCCTTTTACAGACATTGTCCTATTTGTACAATTCAAATTACCTTCTGTTCTCAAATATGTGAATGCATATGTACGTCATACAAATATAATTGATTATACATACACAAAGTTTGTTCAAAATGAACAGAAAATTATAATTGCAACGAAGGTATTCAAGAAAATAAGAAGTTTGATATTTATGTAAACTAATTGATTATTTCAAAAGGTAGGATCACATTTCAAGAACAAAACAATTGCTACTCAACATTTTGAAATTACTCTAACCAGTTGTTTATTTTTAGGAATAAAAATTCAATTCATTTACAAATGACACTTCCATTATTACATTTTTGTACATATTTTTAGATTTAAAAAGGATCATAAATATACTTACTTGACACACGTATGCAACACAGAGCTATTCAATGGGTTCGGCAAAGAAAATTTCTTACAGAATGATAAATAGTCTGTGTACAATGACAAGTGAGACATGTAGCTTCCATCTTTCAATTCTATATTGGCCCGTAACCTGGAGATAAAAAAGAACAACAAATATCAACTCATTTGTTTTCAATAAGTAAATTTCAAATGAATTTACACAAAACATTACAAAAAGAAAGCATTCTTGAATTATTATTTATTAACTTACTCTTCAAGTGTCACTTTTTACTATGCACAAGCATCAATAAAATAATTAGGACATTATTTGAATACCAACGTATGTCACATGTTAGATATAAATTTTTCCAACACAGATATGAAAGCCATACTAAAATCACATGAAGGCAAATCAAATGTCAAGATTAACCATGTTTTTTGTTTTGTCAAATATGTCTTTCCTGTCCCACTTCCAAGAAATTAATGATTGAGAAATATAATTTACAGTAGCTATAAAAACAGCCAATAACTATTGACCTAAACAAGCCAATCATTCAAAATGAATAAATAAAATAGATTCATTGGATTTTCTTACCAATTACATGTTGTTTCTATTTCTGGGCTGGGTGGAGCACCAGGTGGAGGTATTACTTCTGAAAATGAAGCAAAAATATTGTAAGACAAAAAATCCCATCTTCACAATCATTTTCATTAGTAAAACAAAGTCCAATAGGTTTTACTTTTTTTAGTTTTTATAATGAAGTTATTAGTAGAATTTTTACATCATTCTACAGATTTTTCAAAGCAATATAGGAATATTTTCTTCTTTTAGGACTTTACATATTATGAGGAATAAAAATAATATACTGATCATGTTACCAAAACACTACTTTTGAAAAATGCTGAATATACAAAAATACTTGTTGCTGATATGCTTATGAAAATCAAGTTTTATTCTATTTACATGGAATTTTTTCAATGTTCCAGTTTGATACCCTCAAAGAATATACTTACTGGTGCTTATCGCTAAGGGCGGTGGCGGTTGAGGAGGAACAGGCGGTCCAACAGTAGCCCCACCAGCTGAATTATGGGGAACAAACTCAACAACTTTGATTCCAATTAAAGAATTTGGACCATAAGACTGAGCTTCTACAGTGACTAGCTGCACCAAAATATCTGAAAAGATTTGTCAAAATATCAAAATATGAAACTGTTTTTTTCTCTCCCAAATCAGCCTTTTATTTTTCTAAAATCATCAACCACACTATTTCACATTAGATGAACATTATGGCTATAGATACATGTCTATTGAATACATGTTCATTCTATTAAGAATTAAAAATCTGTGAGAATATTAAATGGGAAATGTGTACATGAAAATACATTTACATAAATATGCACTTCATCATTTTCTTGTCAAGAGAAATATGATTTAGTGTGTTTCTCCAGTCAAAATCATTGTAAATATCAACACCAACTTCAAAACTGACTTGGAATTTATGATTAAAAAAATTAAGTACATTCCTTCAATTGTTCTAATTTCAATTTTCTTCCATTATGCAGTATATCATGAAGTCAACATTCGAAATTTTAATATATTTTACTTCAGATTAAGTAGCATAAAATCATCCAAAATCAATCTCTCACACAGTTTAACACATTGACTGCCAACCAATTTTTTCCACGTTTCCTCCCAACTGCCAAGCCCCCCCCCCCACACACACACACACACATGGTGAAATAAGCCATTTATCTTGTTGGACTTCTTTTGAACCAAGAATTATAAAAATGTAAATGGTAGGCATGATTTTATTCATGGCTGGTATCATGATAGTGATAGTAATCCCAGTGCCAGTCTTAATATTTTGTATTACTAGGAAATTAAGTGCTGACTGAAAATTCCATGTTCAATGCTTCAAGAGTGCCAGTCAAGAGTATTCTTGTCATGGACTTGACTTTTCTGCTCAACAAAGGTCAATTTTTCCTCCTTTTCAGGGTTTGACAGAAAAACTTAATAAATTACTTTAGATATTGTACTTTTAAAAAAAATAAGTAGGAACTGAAAACAACCATCAAAGTATTATTGTTATCAATATTATGTGTAGTTGCCATGGTCAAGTATTTTCATAAGTTGTTAACACTGTTGAACCATAGGACATGACTGTTCTCAACATGTCCAAGAGGGTTGGTCTGTCCAAGTTCTCATCAATCTAAAACTGTGATCCCCAACCTTTCTGTAATTAAGGACCAATTTTATTTAAATGGATTTTCCCTAGACCCCAGACTTTTGAAAGGTCTGCCTACTTAGTATTCAAGAAGCTCACAGACCACCGGTAATACTTTCCTAGACCTCCTCCTGAAGGAAGGGTCCAAGGACCCTGGGTCAGATACCCCTGATCTAGATGTCCTCCCTTTATGGAAGTTGCCATCCTAGATAATGCTCTAAAAAAACTGTTTTCTATCATATTTCTAATTCCCATCAATAGTTTTGGTTGTGAATACCCAGCAGAGCAGAATGATGCGTCAAATATTACCCAAGAATCATTTTGAATCAGTCCAAACTTTGATGCTGAGTATTACTATTGTTGGCATACACATGGAAGCTATAAATGTTTGAGGGTTTGGCAAGTACCTTGAAAATTCATGATTAAATGCTTAAAATAATGAACCTCATCTTTCTTCCTTAACCACAAAATGTCAACTACAAGCATACTCGCAATTGGCAGTCAATATGTCAATTATATTCTCAAAATTGATGAAAAATACAACCTATAATTTTTAACTCACTTTAAAAAAACATTCTATATACTTGAAATTTGAATTCTTAAACTGTTTTCTCAGAAGTAAAACTCATATCAAATTCAGCCTCATAAATAGATGAAAATTAATAACACATACCAACAGAATGTTTGACTGAAGCAATTGCATTTGCAGTCGATTCTCCTAACTCTGATAGCTGGTAGAGAGTTTCCAGAGTGTAGATAATCAGCTGAATGTCATGCACAGTCAATAATTTACAAATATCTTCATAAGCTTTGCTCTCTAGATGTTCAGACAGTAGGCTTTCATTTTCTTCAACTTGGCACAATTTACTCAAAATTTCTAATCCTGTAAAAGAATTTTAAAAAAATAGCTAATCACACAACTCATAAAAAAATGAAAATAAAATCTTGAGCATTATTCTAGACTCTTTATTTCAGAAAAAATGTTTTCTTTCGTATAAAAAGCAATTTTAAAAAATTAATATCTTTTCTCTGTTTAGGGCTTAAAAAGTTGCCAAAATGAATTAAAAATTCTCATTTGAGCCAAGAGTCTCTCATACACATCAGGAATAAAGGAGTTATGTTAATTTTTATTCTGGTTATAAGAATTTTCTTATTACCATATGTAATACGAATTCCTTAAAATATTTTAGTACATCAAAATGGTCAGGTTTCAGTGTATCATGAGGAGAAAAAAAAAAATCTTCAATGCCTTACCACGAACAACCTCACATTTGTCATTTGAAGACAAACATTTGGATACTAATCGCAAAATCAACTGTGTGTCGGGGTGGTCAACACTTTCAAGTACCATCTGGAAAATTGAAAAAAAAAAAAAAAAAAGTTTCATTATCTACAATAAACACATTAAAAAAGCACGTATGAATAATACTGTTGCACATTTCCTGGTTAAGAGCAAAAATGTCCTTTCCAAATTCGATCGAGATCTAAGGGAGATAATTTGACTCATGCTCAACGCAACGCAAAAATGCTGATCTTTCTAAAAAGGTATGAAGTTATGTCAATTCAAAGTAATAAAACAGAATTAAAAAAATGAAACATAGATAAAACCAAAAAATGAGCAGTTTGTAGTCGAAATTGCAGGCATTACTTACAACCTAAATGCAGGAATCAAAATCTTTAAATACTTTATTTGCAAATACTGAAGAACATAGAATATCTGAACAAGACGAGAAGGGAGGATTTTGTCTGGATAACTGATCCAACCATAAACAAGGAAGCTATACTGAACACAAGTACATGAAAAAAAAAAAAAAAAAAAAAAAATGCTTAAAAGGTTTGATTTGATTCAATTGATACTATGTCCAACAGGATATTGCTAAAATATCTGTGATATTTCATTTTACGAATAAAATCTTGAGGATTGACCACTTTCTCTCTACAGACATGGAAACAGCAATAAATTTCATCATAATCCAAAATTCAGATAATTCTTGTCCAGATAACTGATGTTTATCTGTACTACAAAACATTCCAGTTCACTTCATTTCAGAAATTTACATTTCAAACTATTTGAAATAATTTTCCCAAGTGAAATAGGAAATCTTTCAGGTTTTCCCATAATAATTATGGTAGTAGAGATTATTTTAAAAGTAAATTGGGTCAATACAGAGTGAATTTCGAATGGATAATATATTTACACAGAGTAGCAAAATCTTACAGGAGTTTAGATCAACTTCCAACAGAAAATTGAATCTTTAGAATCAAGAATTGGAAGTGAGACATACCTGGGAATTATTTTTGCTTATTATTTAGTTAAAAGTTGAGTTAATTGCAGTTATTCTACAATCTCATTAAAACTGAAGAGACTTTGGAGCACGTGCATACACCAAGAAAATATAACTTGCCATTGTACTAAGTTGACAGTCGCCACATATATTTGTCAAAATAAAAAAAATTAAAAAATAGTTAAATTACCTGAAAAGCAGAATTTCCAAGTGTATCAAGTCCTATCTGTCGAAGTGAGCCATACTTGCTATAAATGCATAGTAATAGAAACCTACAAAAAGTATAGAAATTTTATTAATAGTTAACATTTTTCTCCAATAAATTGTTTGAACTCAATTTCAATTTAGAACAAAAACAATGTAATTGTTTAGACGAATGTTTTCTGAAAAGATGCCTAACTAATGAGTCAAAGAGAACAAAATATTTAACACATATCAAATTAAAATTATAAGGTATATCAAATAGAAAAAAAATGTTTCAAAGTCGTTCCACTTGGATAAATGTTAATCTTAACCTCAAAATAAAAACCAAATGAATATGTACACATGAAATTTAGAAATTGCTCAATTTATAGCTTACTAATCACCGAAAATGGTTAAGTAGATGAATCATTACAGCTTACAATAATTTCAGGGAAAAAAGAAAAAGAAAAAAAAAAAAAACACTGGTCATTTATCAAAGCCCCCCTCCAGTGAAGACTAAAATCAAATAAGAAAAAAGTTTACCAACCTAAATACATTCCTATTGGAGGCTAATACCTGCATATTTTCTTCATCAAAAGATAAATTTCTGATGATTATTGCCATCTGCAGGAAAATAAAGGTTAATTCAGTAAACTGATCATAAACAATATATTTCCTCAAAAAGCTTTCTAATTTACAACTGAAATTTCAAATAGGAAAATCAATTCATAAAACATGATAAAAAAACATTTTGAATCAAATGTTATTGAAATTAAATTTAGCATAAATGTACTGAAAATATAATATCTAATATAAATGAGCAAATACAAAAAAAAATAATGCTCTTATATTTGTAAAAGAAATAGTAGAATATCATCACAGTTATATAAACAAGGTTTTAAAATTTTAATCAACTATCTTCCCAAGACAAAATATGATAGCATTTTTCCATCTCATAATTTTGAGTGAATTTTAATTAGCTATAAATAAAAATCTTACCTGTGTAACCCTTTGGCCTTCAACATCATTGACCCCGAGATCTCGGCCAAGATTTAAAACTTCTTCTCCAACCCACTGTCCTGAAAAAGGAAAAAATATACATTGAAATCAGATTTTGAACACAAATATTTTAGCAAAACGATTACCATATCAAAATGGTATTAAAATCCTAATTTCATTCCTAATATGTTAAAATGTTGCATAAATGAATAATTTTCGCATAACATGAAAGAATTTTCCTATGGTACATCATGATTCCCAAAATACAATTGGGGAGGGGGTTATTGAAAGCTGAAAGATTTTTTTTATGACAAATGCTCCAGCTCAATTTTTGTGTAATCAAGAGCAATATACCACAAACCAAACGTCTACACAGATACTAATGTAAAAAAAAAAAAAAAAGATACAAATCACACAAAGGCCTTTCAACAAACATTTTCTCCCAGTACTAAACTTAATTGAGCTCAAAAACTTTGCATTAATCTACTAAAAAGAATTTGCAATAACATTATCTCTACTACCAAATACTTATTCAGCACACTGAACATCACGTCTCCAGGTTAATCTAAACTTCCACTGGTTGGAAGAGTGCTTATATCTTACATCTATGCATAGAAAAAAAATAATAGTAAAGACATGCTTTATCCTTCCCAATTTCTGTTTTCAATGTGATAAACAAGATATTTTTCAGACTAACAGAATTTCCATTTCCTGTTTTTTTCAAATGGAACAACTTTTTACACTATACATACAGGAAATATGTCATCAAACAGGAGAAAAAAAATCAGATTCTATCAAGTGATATTAATACAAATGAATTATTAGAATAAACCAAAATATTTACATGCCTTTAAAAATTGTCTAAGTACAGTGGGATAAGATATCCAAAAGCTAATACTCTGGAATCATTCACAGAAAAGTATACTTACTCAAATGAGAAGCATCTCGTGTATCTGAGATCATTTCACGTACTTCTTTGTCATGAACTGTATCATACCAGAACTAAGGAAAAATAAGAAAATATATATATATAATAGAAAGAATATTCATCTGCAAATGTTTTTATCCTTCTATATTAAATATTCATCACTGGAATTAGGATGGCAACCATGATACAGGAATACATACCTCAAAAGATACACAATATTTACTTTTTACGTAAAATCTGAGAGGGGATATATTTTTTTTTGTCTTATTGTAAGCTCCAATTAAATGTTTTAAAACAAGAAATCATACTTTTCGTAATAGCTGAAACTTTTCTTTTTTCCAATACATACCTCAAAAGATACTGACATTCACATATAATTTCATAACTTATCTCATAGCCATATTTTTTTTGCTTTTCATTGCACTATATTGTCACTAAATAAAACGCAAATTTATACTCAAGTTTTATATGCACTGCACTACAAGATATTGACAGTTATAATCTTATATGGACAAGTTTTTGGCATACTTAGATACAAAGACAGCACTTTTGGGGGGAGTACCTCTTTACCATTGAGTTACTCTGTATTAT
This sequence comes from Thysanoteuthis rhombus, assembly GCA_963457665.1. Taxonomy (NCBI): domain Eukaryota; kingdom Metazoa; phylum Mollusca; class Cephalopoda; order Oegopsida; family Thysanoteuthidae; genus Thysanoteuthis; species Thysanoteuthis major. The sequence continues at coordinate 41,503,939 of OY735211.1, read as the reverse complement.
TGGGTCCAGTGCAGATTTTCTATTTGAAGTAGCTAAGATATCCGACTCCTATAAAATACTTAACTTGCGAACTTAAATCCATGCCCACAAAATTTTTGGAGCCATTATATGAAAAAATTGTTATGGGCCACCAAAAATAACCCCTTCCCTTGCAATAAAATTAAAACAAAATTTAACTGTTAGCAGTTTCCCCAAAAAGAGAAACCTTGTGAATGAAAAATGATTGGTCTTAGATTCAAAGTTATTTTCAAAAATTATGTAAAAGTGATTTTGTATCTTTTGAGGTACATGTATTCCACATGAATCCATTCAACTTTAAGGATTAATAATGCTTTCATGTAGCAGAAAAAAACCTTTATTAAGAATGCAAGATTTCACACAAAACTTTTTACACTGTGATAAATCCCCATTGTCAGTGATTGAGAAAATGATGTAAATTATCAAATTGAAAATCTGTAAAATTTTCTCACTTTAAGTAATCTGGTCAGGTAGAGTTCTATAGCCTAGTTCATTCAATTACTGGTGGGTCATTCTCATGATATCTGGCCAGGCGTTGCCATGAAGAAGAATTTGTCTTTTTCAATTGACCAATGTTGGATGTGACCAATGTAGTTCTTGGTAATACTTTATTGTGATGGTTTCACCAAGATTCAAGAAGTTCTAACAGATGATTCCACTTGCCGACCAACAAATAGTATCCATAATCTTTTGATACAAGTTGGAAAGTGTTTTGAACATCACCTTTTCTTGGACAGAATCCATTTTTTATCATGTGTAACAATGCGGTCAAGGAAAGGATTTTTTTTTTTTGCACAAAAAGAAGAGCAGAACAGAATTCATTTTCATTTAGCTCCTATGGCACCTAATTGTGGAGCTTTTTTGCTTTTCCAATTTTGTGTCGAATGGTCAACGTTTAGTTCCTCTACAACCTCTTATTCTGTGTGGGTCTGCCACAATAACGGTCCTGAATCACCGATGGACATCCAAGATCCTCTTCATTTGCTTGTTTAATCATTTTTAGAGCTTTATGTTCATTGACAGTCCCCTGGCCAAATACTCGGTTAATATTGCAAGCAGTTTCCCTTGCATTACATCCCATTTTGAACTCGTATGACAAAAATTGCCTTTTCTTCATCTTTAATTTGACATCCTCAAATAAACCAGAACAAATAGTGAAAAAAAGCCATCAAGCTTTAAAAAAATTAAATAGAGCAAAATTCAAGCTTTAAATAGTATATTCCATGAACATAGTCGAAAAATAGTTCATTCCAAAATAAGCCAGGTTTAAAATAACAAAAAACTATTATTCTTGTACCAACCTAATGTTAAGTACAAGCAGAACTTTTCTGCATAAGTAGGATTTTTCTAGAAGAAAAAAAAAGCAAAAAAAAATAAATAAAAAAAACCAAAGGAACAAACATTGTAGTACAGAAGCCCATGTCCTTTGTTCCTACAATCTCAAGATAATCAATTTCAATGAACTTGTGATGCTTGTAGATAATATGATGTCATTCAAAATACCTTCTAATCCACTGCTGTGACTGTATTTCTCCATTCATCACTTTTCCACAATAACTCAGGCCTAGATTGTGGAACTAAAACATTTACTGAAGCAATATATACTGAATTCTGAATCATTTAACTATTAAACTTCCAAGAATATACAAAAAGTCATCAGCCACTCTCAAAATCAACTGAACCTCTTCTCTGAAAAATTAAATTTGTAGAAAAAAAAAACAAAACCCAATTACAATTCTAAATGAGAAATTATACTTGCACTCAGCATGAAAAAAATCATAAATGCAAATTTTGCATTTACTAAGATGATTCTGCACAGAATATCGAGAAGAAAAAAATCAACCATCTTTGAATTTAAAAAAAGATTGTAATATGACCAATGCAATCATCACATTATATGCACATAAACAGGATACTTTTCAATTTCAAATTTCATCATACCAGTGGCTTCTAAAGGGTTTAAAATCCCACACCTATGCTGGGAGTGAGTACAGCAAGTGGGTCAGGAAGATTCAAAGACAATCAAGGATTCATTTAAACATTCATGTACAGAAACCAGTTGAAGTTTCCTGATTTCATGTACTTTGAACGCACCCCCAAGAAATGAAACGATGAACATGCCACTGGAGTCAACTGAATATACAACCAGAGGCAATACCCACTCATCTCTTCAAGAACAAAAAATTTTGTCACATAAAGCAATAATTTAGATATCTTCTTTGAATAATTCTATTTTATTTTCATTTGCAGAAAAAAAAGTTTGTAGTTAAAAATTTGCAAGTAAATAAAATACTCAAGTGAACTAAAGTAGGTTTTAGACAGTCTTTTTATATTCTCTGAAGTTACTTTGACTATGCGATGATTGATGAAAACCCACTAAATCAACAAGAACAGAGAATTTGGTACTTTTAGGAAATCTGGAAGTTTTCAATCTAAAATGTTCTCATCCCTATAATTATGTCACAGTTTAAAACAGTGTAAACAACTTTTCAAACACAAATATCTCCAGTTCTATACAATGGATACAAATAACGCTAAAATCATAATTTCCTCCAATAAATTTCATACAAGTTTTGAATGTTTCTTCATTATATATTACTCTTTCATCCAGAGTACATGGGGGTACCTCCAACTACACTCTTTACAATATACAACAGGTAATTGGTGTCCCTCCACCTTTTAACCTATATTACTACCCACCTCCGCACGCAAATAAAAACAGAATTTTGTTTTGAACCATAAACCTGATATTTCACACCAAGTGCTATTTTACAACCGTAAGCCCATTAGATGACAGAGGTGTCAACTTCCACCTCACCACACAAAGAAATATATTTGACTTCTGCAAACACACCAATTGGGAAAATGAAATGAATCAGACAAAAACATTTTAGTAGTCAATAGAAAACTTCATCAATTTGAACTCTCGCCCCTCAGGTGCTCAGATACAAGGTATCTGAAGATGCAGCAGTTAACAGGTTGAAAGGATGTTGTCAATCATTGATGTAAATATTTCTGAGATATTGTTTGAGAAAAACAAACGTTAAAAAAAGCCTTTATTTGTACAAAACCCACTTAGTTTCTACAACTCCTGTTGCTTTATCTGAAACTTCTCATTTTAACGTCTTTGAAAATACCACAATGAATATAAAAACCTCATAAAAATATATGAAAGAATTTCTTCATGCTAAATATAGAGAGTTCCCTATTCATAAAATTTGTACAGCCTAAATTTTATCAGCTAAGAATGCTGACTGAGCAGGCAGAAGTGCTAACAAGTATGCACGAGTTGATTTGTGTTGACCTTATAAACAATGAGAAAGTAATCAATGAGCCTGACAGAGCTTGTTCATTTTTTTTTTAAAAGTAAATACTTCAGAATTTGATGAATGGGAAGAAATACTATGTATGAGGAATCTCAAAGTTTGGTTTCTTGTAAAGAACTTGAGTGGTACAGGAGCTAGAGAATTGATGAGGAAAGTGATGTTCTTCAGTTTGGGATAACTAATAGATTAGTAATCCTATTGCTTGCTAAAGTGGCTAGAAAATACTTAGATATTTATGCAACCAGCAAGAGGAACTTGAGTGCAGCGGGAATTATACTTGCAAAGAGGACTAATTTAAAAAAGAAAAAGTCCACAATCTCTTGTTTCTGCATAGCAATTTGGAATTTTAAAACCTCCAATTCAGTGGATACATAATTAGATAATTTTACTATCTAATTTTCATAAGTACTTCTTTCGAATTTATACCCAAGTAATTAACAACAAAAATAATACTAGTCACGCATATCTTCAATTTAAATCCACAGGCAGGTTTAGGTTCCAAAACAAAATTTTCAAAAAAAAGAAAAGAAAAAAAAAAAAGGAGAGTCTTGGGTAGAGGCCAGCACCAAACCATAAGAAAATTACAGGTGGGCCCCAAGACATAGAAAAAATTTCAGACCCCAAGTACAGGCAGGTTGTATAAAAAGCTCACAGGTACAAGCTGCAAAATATTAGCCTATGCAGGTTCTCAAGATAATGTTCGCCATCTATCATCTATTAGTGGCCCTCAAATATTGTCCATACACGCCCCACAGTTATCATGGCTCAGTTATAAGGCAGTTGGCTTTCTTGGACTCCAACATCCACATTTTAAGAAGGGAATCCTGTAGAAGGATCAAGAAGTATAGGTTTTCATACTGTACCATGAATTTAGAGACAAAGCAAGAAAAAGAGAAGGGCAAGTTACTGATGGCATCAACAATTGATTTATTCAGATATATCTTCAAAGACCTCACCCATTGCAATTCAGCAAAATTTCAACCTGCTTACTGCATTGGAGTCAAAATGAATATGGGTGCCAAATTTCAGCTAAATCTATAGAGTAGTTTTACTGTCTATGTGGTACAGATATCTTTCCTCCTTCAATAGAAAACCTCATAAGAATTACGTCGTAATAATACATACACATCTTATACATAAAAAATTCAAGAAGGAGACAAAAAACTGACCAGATCACACAAACTAAATATTCTGAAAGAAAAATCAGCCAAAGTAGCATTGAAATTTTTTACATAGAAGAGTAAATTCATATAGAGCATAATTTTTTTTTTGAATTGAATTCGACAACAATTACTGATACTGGACTTGAATCCTCATTCTTCTTATTAACATATCTGTCAATGCAATCAGATCTATTATATAAAATCTCCAAGTTTCTGCACTACCTACTGTTTCCAGTCTTCATTTCAAAATTACTGTACCCAAAGAAAAAAGCTGGGGACTATCATTCTCCGTGGGAATATGTCATCATCATCTCCTTTTTCTCAAATGGATAACTTTGTTATTCCACAATGTATTCAATTGAAATTTTCCACATAAGCTTGTGGAGAGATTCCATCAAAAGAATGGTGAGTTGTTCATTTTCATTTCATAAGCAAAAACTTTCTTCATTAACAACTGGGGAATTTCTCAAATCTTGACCATGCTGAAAATTTGGCTATAATGGGGACAAAAGCCAATCAATCAAAAATAGATCCAAGTCGTTTCAATAGCTTGTTAGCATTTTATATGTAAATAACCATACATCAACATACAAAACCGATTAGGAAAGAGTACATACAGATTTAAAACTTATTTCAATTGTTTAATGATAAAAAAATTCAAAAAGAATAAAGTTTTAGAATTTTTGCCATACTTATATTATCTTTTTGAATGAATCATCTTGAAGAGGCTAAATGCTGAAGCCCGAATTTAAATGAGGCCATCGTTTTAAAAAAAAATAAATTTTTTTTTAAATTAATGAATTAAATATCATTTCCAGCCAATTTTTATAACACAGTGAGAATAGAAAATTGCCCCGGAAGAAAGAAAAAAAAAAATTCATTTTAGTTATTAAATCTGAGGAAGTCTAAAAACATACTCCATTCTCAAATCCATTAAAATCAAAAATTGTGTAACTAGTTTCTGACATTATAAAAACAAATTTAAATGAGGAGTCTTGAGGTCAAATAAAAATTTAACTTCAATAGAAGCCATACAATTAACATTGATGTGAAAGAATTACATTTTTCAATAAAACATTTAAATTTAATATAGACTTTATATTGGGGGGAAAAAATTCTGGGCATATTAATCATCTTTACAGGATTCCAACACAAAATAGTAATTTGAAGACAATTTTTCTTAATATGTAAAAATAAAATTCTTAGGTATGACAATTAGAATCACAAAATTCATACCATTTTATATAGAATTATATATATTTACAATGACATCATCAAAACTGCTACCACTGTCACTATAGATGCTTGATTTCAACTACTAAAAGCATCACTTTCCATGAATTGAAGACAGTTTGTCAATGAAAAAAAAAAAAAAAAAGCAGTGTTTAGAAGCAGAACTTATCACCTCAATTACTCCTGTCATCCACTTCTATCATCCTACTTCCAGCCTTCTCCGATCACATCTACTCATATCTTACTTTAAAACTACATCTTCCTTGTAGGTACATACTTTCTACATCAGTCAGAGTCAATCATTGTAAAGAACCTCTAAGCTCTGTAGGAATCATTTCTACAAACCTGAAGCTCCCACCTAAATGAAGTGAAAGTTTTAGTTGATGATAGTAATCAGCTTATAAGATAAAATGAACCACCAAAGTACTATTTTATACGAACACACAAACTCACATGGTTACAAAAATGAATTAAAAGGAGATAAATGAAAGGTGTAGTTTGCCATTACTTCTTTCTTCCAGGGAGGAGGTAAGTAAACTTACTTCAAAAAGTAAAATATAAACCAACATTATGATTCATTATTACATTTTGCAAAGTAAAATATGCTATTTGCAAATGTTCAATGATTTTAACCAGATGTTTTGTTTCTTTTTCTACTCAACATTAGTTGACTATTTTCTACGTTTATAGTATTGGTATCAAAAGATATGAATCTTCTTCACAGATAGCTCCAGAACAGTTACTGAAAATAATGGAAATGTAATATTTCAAAACCAAGATTTACTATTTGGTTATTTGAATTTTTCTGAAATAGTTTCAAACATCTTTTTAATACAAGAATCTGAGAAATCCTTAAAAAAAAAAACTAGCAAAAAATTTCTTCAGTTCATGTGATTTGCCATTCAAGTTCAATTCAGAAGGCCAGTTATATCATCCATAATTGTGCACTCTAACAGGATCATATAAAAATTTTTAAAAGAAAGTTGAGAAAAACTTACCTTGACAAAATTTCTGTTAGAAAGTGGCTTCCAACCACTTTCGTATATACCTTCTAAGGAATATTCACCTGCAAAACAAGTGAACAATTTTCTGACTAGATGAAAACATGGAAAATTTTTAAAAATACATCAACACCTCTTCAAGTAAAGACTTTCAATTTCAGACTTATTGCAACTAACAATAGAAGGAAAAAAAATGAATGTTTAATTTTTCAACAACAAACTTCTGAAATAATAAATAAAGTGATTTATTCAGCAATAATAGACTTTACATTGATTCAAACATTCCAAGATCTAGAAGAGGTTAAAAACTAGAAATTTTCCCCACCAATCAGAAGTAATTAAAAAAAAAAAAAAAAGATATATATATATATATATATATATATATATATATATATATATATAAACTTAGTACAGATTGCATTCTGAATAATCACAGCTTTAAAATAACTATAAAATAGCAAAGTTTATATTAATTCTCACATGTTAACTGCAAAAAAAACCCTTTAAGCTTAGATTCTTTGTTTCTAACTTCAACTTATGTTACACTTAATATCATCATGAAAAAAATGTCAAAAATTGCAACAAAAAGGTTTTGATCAGAGCCTGTTCTTGTTTTCACAAGTCATTTTTTGCGCTCTCAATAGCATGGGGGGGGGACTACGCAATAGGCACAATCGCAATGGCAGTTCCATCGAGAAATGCAGGTTCGACTTATAAAATATTCTTAAAAAATGTTGAATCAGTGCAATGAAGTACTTAAACGTACATGCAGAGTTTATTGAACAAGATAGATATTTGGGGAATATTTGATTGTCATATCACATTTGGGAGGTGCATTGTTGGTTTATAAGGACTTGAATCTATCAGAAATACTGAAACAAACAGGTTACATAATACATTTCTTTCAGTAGAGTCAGTAATACAGTAATCAAAACATTTTCTATCAACTTTTTGCTTGAGAAGGATTTTGCATGTAATGTTCATATATACAGTTTTTACCAATATTTGATAAATCTTAGTAGAAAAGGAGAACTAATTATACTCAAGTAAAATTAAGGACACGATTAAAACAGTAATTAAATAAAAATGAATGTAATAGCATGCTGGCAATTACAAGACATTGAAACTTATTTAAAAGTGGAATCAACCAATTATGCTGGAAGAGAAAAGGCCTACTATAAATCTTTCATAGAACTCTATAATCTTGTAAGGAAACTTCATATCAATTTGAAAACAAGCCAGAAGATACTTGAGAGAGAAATATAAAAGGTTTTTGTTCATATAAAAAGAAAAGTACAATGATCTTTGTTAGGACAAGAAGCATTTTACTGAAATACTATGCAGTACATTCATCAACTTCAAAATTTTCACATTCCTAATAAGACAAAATAAGTATTCAATTTGTTAAAATAATTTTAAGCGAAGTTATTACTTTACATCTTCATTCCCTGAAATATCTTTATAGAATGATTACTAAAAAAGGGTGATTCTAGAACAGATAACCTAATGGACAACATCATCACCTCATCAGTTTAACTGAAATTTAGCATAAGGGTAGTTTTTTTCTGAAGTTTTCTTTGGAGCATCAAAAAAAAAAAACAACAAAAAACAAACTAGAAAGCGCTCCAAGAATGCATACCTCTGTCAACGACATTGTCAGGGGAAGTAATTGTGCATGGATCTTCACCAAAACTTGATTACTTCTGTAACCTACAGAGCTCCCCTCAACAAAATTTCTTAGAGATTCATTGAGAACTTTGAGATAACTACAACATATGGTAGTTAATTGAGCATGGATCTGCCCCCATATTTAATCACTCCTTTCCGTAGCCTATTGTCAACCTTTCCACAAATTTTCACTGAAACTCATGGAGAATTCTTGGAGATATTGTGAAGAGAGATAAATGTATACATAAACCTTTTCAAAAAAGCAAAGCAAGGGAGAAAAAAAAAAAACAAACAAAAAAAAACTAATATCTCCATCAGAAAAATATTCCTGGATCCATCCCAAATTGTAACCACCTTTCCCTCACCTAGTTGCCCACCCTTCCATTGGCAGAGGTAAAAATAAAGTAGCTGTAGTCAAGGAGAAAAGATAAAGATGTAAAAGAGTTTATTTCTTCATAATCTGTGAGAGCTCTATACTGATGTCAGTCTTTTCCTTGCTTGGTGTATCCTTTCCAGACAGTAGTGGGGGGTACGAAATTGGTTACTGTCTGTATACCAACAAAATTTAAACTGTAACTCTAAGTGAGACAGGATTAATCACAGCTGATGGTGACTTCAGTTTGTGACATCATTAATTAAAATTTGGTGATGCATAGATGACAAAATTGCCCACATGAACAAGGTGGTACAGCATCTTGGAAGGTCTAGATGTGATGAAGACTTCCACAAGACATGAGCGATGTGTGCGAGTGGATTGCTGTTCACTGACAGAAAAGAGTGAAAATTTATTTGAATCCATACAATCATTTCTAACCTCACTCCGAATCATTTTACTAGCAAACATCAAATCTTTTTAAAATAATCTTTCTTTACATGAAGGGTGCTTAGGAGATCTTGCAGAGAAATATTTCATCCATAGTCAAGGATGCAGCACAAGGTTTTCGAAGTATTAACAACTTTTGCATCTTCAACTTTTCTCCTGTCATTGATCACAGTCTTTGATTCCAGGGCATTGGCTGCTACATTCATCTAATCAAAAATTCTCACTTTTAGTTTTTTTTTCATTTGTAATTACAGTAAACCCCGAAATTAATTAATTGGGACGTGGGGATTGTCGTTAAAGCTGAATGTTTGCACTTCATTCAGTAAATGGATAACTTTGGTAGTTTGCCGGAAACTTATTGGGTAGAAATGCACTAGAAAAAAAAAAAAAAAAAAAAAAAGATACAGTAAGAACAGAAATGAAAAAACATGTTGACACGAACGAGTATTCAAGGAGATTATTCCGCCTATGTGTACGGCAGAATTCTACACGTGTGCATGCCAGAATTCCACTATCCCACTACTCTTGGCACACACACGATCAGTTCTTGCATTTATCGAACTTCATTCGGTAAAGAAGAAATTTTGGTTCTTTGCAGGAAGACAGTTCAGGAGATACGTCGAAATAATCCCTTACGAAATCACATCAGTACTACAGAAAAAAGTATTTGTGAAAAAAAACAAAAAAGAAAGAAAATCTGTCATATTCATTACCATTTTCATTTTAATTCTAATTTAAACAAACAATATTTTACATACAAAACAAACAATAGATTATTTGAAAAACTACAAAGCAAATAATTCATTCTAATACAAAACAATTTACTAAATCAAAAATACTCTCATACAACTTAATAAACAATTCCATTATTTTCATATGAATCTTATCTTCATATCTATTAAACAAGTGACACTGTATCCCTATTTTCATTTTAACCTTTTTCTTGAATTTTAATATATTTTGAATTTTTTTACTAATTTGAAAAATTTTGAGTCTTTTTTTTTTTTTTTTTCAATTTCTTAAGATGAAAGTTATGATTTTTATCACAGGACATTTTCACAAAACTATGCCATGTCAATAAGCTTCTGGTAGTTCCTATATATGACAACCTGTGTGGACTTCATGGAATTTGTTCTCAACCGGAGTGAAGGAACTGTTGAAATAGATTGAAAAATATATTCTACCAGGTACCATTATACACTCAGATGAATTCCTCTGGTGAGAGAGATACAGCACCAATGCCTTCAAAAATATAATAGCACTGGCACAGATAGCCAAAACTACCTGACACTTCAGAGGGTTTTTCTTTAAATAAATTAAATAAAAATATAGCTATTTAAATTGAAAATAAAATTTGAATTATCAAATTTTGAATGAAAGTATTGTTTATTGATAACTTGTTTTATATTAAAACGTATTTTGTTTGCTTCTTAGTTTTTTTAATAAATTTATAGTGCACTTATTCTTCACACCAAGAACCATAAGTAATTCGTTCATGTATTCACCACTATTATCAAACTTCATTTGATAAATATCCACAATGTAAGTTTATGCAAAATTGTTTCGTGTCCAGCTGCATTCACAAATGTTTTGAGATGTATAATGGCCCAACAGCAAACTTTTTAAAGTCATAGCCAGCCATTTTACACAGTTACTGTTTTCCCCCCAACAAATGCATTTAATCACATCAAAAATTTTGCCCCCCAAAGAAGAAAAAAAAAAGAAAAGAAAATAATAATACATATATATGACCAACTTGTCCAGAAGCTACTGACCACAATTTCTGGTCAAAACATACAAAATTTGACTGTAGTTGCTCAATGGGACTGTGCGGAGTCATTTTGGGTTTTTTTGGAAAATATAGATTTTCATGCCCATTTAACACAAGCACATTCCTCATTACTCCAAAACTCAATAAAACCCAGATTGATCAATACAAATGCACAATATTTGGCTATATGCATTTCAGAATGAGAATCAATTTAGAAATATTGGGAGGATGCACAGTGCTAATTAAGAAAAAATAAATAAAAATTTTTTAAAATTGTGCCTACAAAGAAATTCAAACTCCACCACAAAGCACTCTAAGAGCATACACCTCTGCTAATGCCAGAGGAAGTAATTGGGCATGGATCCACTCAAAAATGTATTCACATCTTCAATGGTTTATAGCCAACCATTTTACAAAATTTCATAGAAAATCAGAGAACTTTTGGAGATATCAAGTATACAGACATGAAATTTCAGCATTTTTTTTGTGGTGTAGACATGCAGAGTATGAAAATAGAGCATGGGTTCACCCTGAAGTTTAATCACTCCTTTCATAGTATATAGCACACCCATCTGCAAAATTTTGCAGTAATTCATTTAGAACTTAGGGAAAGATCATGAATCTATAAGAGAGGGGAAGGGGAATTTCTATTAGACTAAATTCCGGGATCCTTCCTGGAATTCAACCACCTCTTCCTTACTCCATTTCTCATACTTTCATCAAAATCCATTCATTACTTTTGGAGATATCTTGAGGACAGACTGATAGAAAGACTGTAATTTGCTTTCTGGGGAACCCCCTTTGTAACAAAATGTTTTTTTTTGGTTACAACATCAGTCAAAATATGATTATAGAGAAATGACAGAACATCAAAGCCTTTTCCTGAAATCCAGCATCCGAGAGGTATAATGGTGATCTCAAATATACTTTTCTCACAAAATTACCTGCATTGCAAAGTTCCAGCAAATTCAAAGAGGTAATAGGGTTATTTTCTAATTTTATTGGGTTATCTATTTCAAAATCACGTAAAATGAACTAATCTGTGGTTTAACAGAATATATATTTAGACAGAGAGATAGGTAGATAGAGATACAAAGAGATAGAGATATAGATAGACCAAGAGATACATAAAGATATATAAAGATATATAGATATATAGGGAGAAAAAATTGAGTTCCGATTTGATGGCAAATCTAAAAATCTGAAAATAACTAGACATCAGAGATGGTGAAGGGTTTTATCTTTTTTACATGTCCATCCATGTGTTTGTTAGTTCCAGCATTCCTGGCCACACCATTTTGTCATCAGACTTGAAAATAAACATCTGTATTTCATTAAACCAGTTCTAAAAGTTTGGTCTTTTTTCAATTTTTGGAAAAAAAGTTTTTTTTAATCGTTTTGAGGTTGTATTCTGACAGGTTTAATAACTAGATTATGAAAAATCTGTTTTTTTTTTTATCTATTTTAGTTGGAAAACACCAGTGATCTCAGAATTATTTCCTGTCATATTAATTTTTCAAAGGAATTTCTTCATATAACTTGAATTTTTTCTTCGAATTCATCATTGAATTTTTTTTTTATATATCCAATAATTTTCATCAAGAAAAGCAAATAGTGTCTCCATTTGTTAGCATGCTATTTTGAAAATTCATCTTCTTTGTTATGGTCACATTCTTTGTTATAAATATCATTGATAAAAAAATATGAAACTGAAAACCAGGTTATTGTCATATTTTCAAATGAACAGGGATTCTAAGGATTTGGCTCAAGCTTACTGGCAGTGGAGGTGCTTTTTTATAAAAAAATAGAAATGGTTGCCAATGACTTGAAAATGGCTCAAGGACCTCTACATGATCATTCAAGGTAAGAAAACTAAATAATGCAATGTAGATTATCAAGGTTCAACAGAAAATCATACAGAAGGGTCTCTTCTGAAGAGCACATGAGCATTGTAAATATTACCAACATTTACAAAATCTGGAATATAATTCCCTTCATAAAGTGAAGATAGACACTTTGGTGATTTTTTTGTACATAAAGCCAGCTATACTAATTACAATTATAAAACTGCAATGTGATCACATTCAATCAGAGCAACATTTTAAACAATGAATCAAATCTCTCAAGTTTGGGAAAAATAAATTGCACACAATATAACATTAAGGCTATTGACTATTTTTTTTTTCTTTAAATCAGTTTCAATGTAAATAAGATGCTGAGAAATGATTTTAAAAAGAATATATGATAGTCACCATATCCCAAAACATTGAAAGAATAATTCCAAGTAATCATACATGCATCTTAATATAGATTGTAGCGGTAACTAAGAATTTACAATATTAAATTCCAAGAGTAATAACAGCAAACTCTGGAGGGAGGAGACAGTACAGAAGCTTCATTTTTTGATTACTTAGTAAAACTAGAACAAAAATTCATTTTAATATACTCAATTGGTTTGAATAAGGAATAGAGACCATTTCTTTGGTAAATATTTGTCTCCACATAGAAACTAATGATATAATACAACTTGTAGAAATCATAATTAGCCAAATGAATAAAAAGATAGAAGAGTGATGATATTTTTTGTTAGGAACTTCAAGTTAAATCCTAAACAATGTATTATTAGCTGTATAGCCATTACCTTTAAAGCTAACTTGTTCTTTATTTAGATAACACTTTAACAGCTGAAAGCAGTCATACAAAATGAATAAAAAATTCTAAAAATAAAAAAACAGTAAATAGCTATTTTCAGATAAAAATTTTTGTCAAGTCAAAAAAATATCATTTGGATAGAAAATAATTTATTGCCAAAAACTGCAGATTATTTAAATGACATTACTGCAATCACTCACTCAACTCAGTACAAAATAAATTTGTAAAAAACTTTCATCTTATGCTTTTTTACAGGTCTACCTCAATGAAATAATGACATTTTTTCAAAGCCATTGAATAAAAATATCAAGTAGATATGGACACATAATTTTGCCAAAAAGACTGACCCCATGTAATGTAATAAAATATATCTATTCTATCTTGATTTATATCATTAACAAGAGTATATTTGAAAGTAAAGAATTATATTGCAGTATTATTTATGACTAGAGTTATGTTTAAAATATTTCTCCAGAAATCAATTTGTTTGCTCTATTTCAAACAAGACCCTTTTACATACATATAAGAAATTAGCAAATCTATAAATTTGGAAACTTTTCTTGCTAATTCATCTTAAATCATCAAAGTTAAAGGAGATATTTTGTTTTGTTGTTAAGAAAATTAGGGCCAGCAAACGTATACTAAATTTTTTCTTCAAGCATTTTTCTTTCAGTTGAGTTGCAAACTCCTCTTCTTAGTTGTATGATATGGGTAAGGATAAAATTACAATGCTGGCAGTAAAAGGCACCCATTGATTGCTTATTGATATCAGTTACCAACAGCCAGAGATAAAAATCAAAAATAAATAAAAAAAATTTTTTTTTTAAACTTGTACGCTGAAATATTCAATTCTGTCTTAGTTGGATGAAATTTCATTGACTGGAAAAGACATAACTTGTAGATAGAAACATATCTACTCCCTTTTATTTATTCAATTAATCTGATTATTGACCACACTTCAATGGTTTAGAGACATAGTGGACAATCCTCTGACTCATTAGGTCACAAATTGGTGTGACCTCACAACATCATTTTTCAGTTGCAAATCCCAAGACATTTTTGCATTTTATAAATTTAAAAAGTGTGGCTGGAATATAAGTTCTATTCTTCCATTATGACATCTCATTTGGCAGACAAAAACTGAAGGTGTAGTTCAGCATTACAATTATTTAGTAAATAGAAGCTCACTTCTAAAACCCTTAAATTATTGCAGATTACCTCAAGTTTCTTCAATTTTAAGGCTCTTACTATGATGCACTATTCCGGCTGCTTAGAGGGCACAAGAAGACAAGTAGAAACAGAGTTTAAGTATTATGAAGATTTCTTTCGGAATCAAAATTTTCAATCAGTAAAAGTTATACATATTTTCATGATCAACACTTCATGAATTAATGATATCAATGCATATTTTTGGCTACACTGATAAAAAAATGAAGCTTAAAAAACAAAATCAATGGTTAAAATACAAACATTGATCTTTAAATGTGAAAAATTTCTAAATTTGGAGGACTCCCAATTTGAAAATATACATTCTTCAATACAGATTCTTTACAAAAAGGAAAGAGTTAAGTGAAGCCTGTATAATCTTAAAATTAGTGCAATGTATTTCTGAAAGTTGGATTAATTTCTGGCTGACTTTTTATCAATAACTATACTCTTTGGGTTGGCCAAAAAGTTCCAACTAACTTCATTCAAAAAGATTGCTTTTGTTTGTATTATGATGACTGCCATATTAGTATGCATCTTTTTCAAACAGAAAAAGATTGGGTATATTTTTGTTTATTAATTCTAACATAAGAGATGAAGAAAATAAGAAACATTTTCAGCATGTTTTGCTTCATTTTTATCATAAGAAAGGTAAAAATGAAATTCAAACAGATTTGAGCAGTTTATGGAGAAGATGACTGAATGCATACTAGCTGCAGTCAATAACAATCAAATCAAGATACTACTTGAGAATAACCAATGTTATATTACAACTGGTCAACATATTCTGAATCAAGCTTTGAAAACCATTTGCATCAGCTTAGTAAAGTCAGTCAGTTTGATGTGAAGTTTACAAACAAATGAAGAAAAAAAAAAAAAAATCACTGGACCAAATTTCAGTGAGCCTTTTTGAACATGGAATGAAAGAGATCATAGAGAAAGCAAAATTAAGAATTATTAACCATACCTAAGTCTTTATCCAAAGTACATATAATGGGATGGGAAGAGTCCTATACTATGATTAACTCCTTCCCAAGATGCAATAGACTACTCCGAATAAGACCAATTTAAGACATCAAAAGAAAGCATCTGGAATTACAGAATATCAATAGAAAAGGAGTAATATCTCAGGAGGATGCTAGACACCATGATTTTTTGATGACCAGCTTGGAAGTGAAGTTTTTGCTCATCTGCTATATTCACCAGATATTGCAACTTGAAATTACCATTTACTCCAGCCCTTTTTAATTCACTGGAAGACAATGAAAGGCAACTATAGCAGTTTTTTTCCAAGAAAGCTGAAAATTTCAGGGAAGATGGAATTTAGAAGTTGCCTGAAAGATAGTAGAGGATAGTGGAACAAAATGGTAAATGATATGGTATCAAAAATAGAAATGCATTTGATTATTAAACTGAACAAACTTTTTTTGGCCAACCCCAAAAAAGAAACACTAAGCAAAAAACTTATCAAAGTTTTCAATAATATTTTCATAAGAATGCTTAAATATTTGTCTGCAAAAGGTACCAAGTTTAATATTGTACTCCATCCTTGATCTTTAGGACTACTTAAGAGAACAATGACTAGAGACCATTACAATATATAATTAATATGAACAAATAACTAATAGAATATGCTACCTTTGAGATAAAAAAAAATCGTCCTTGATATTTGTTTCCAAGATTAAGATTGATACCGGCAGGAAAATCTCAACATACTGATTATTTTGAGGATGTAAAAACAGTTGACAAGTTGAAATATGTAGAATATCAAACAATTGTACAAATTAATCACAAATTCTAATTGATGTTTCATGAAAATGACATTTAGAGAGAACCTGTTGGACTATTTAGGTGAGAAAATTTATCCTTCCAAGGTTCCTAGATACAAATTTTGAAAAAAAAAATAAATGGAAAGAGGGTTTGATTTTATATATCAGGCATTAAACTAATCCCCCCCCCCGCCCATCTCCTTGCTCAAGATCAAAATAGATTTGCAAAATGAAAAACACAGGAACCTAAAAATTGGCTAAAATCTTCTGAAGTAGAACGATGCCCACCATGAACACTTTTGTGGGTCATCAGATAGATAACATCACACTTAGTCTTTTCCTGTCTCCAAGATCTTTGGACACTGGGTGATTTGATTACTCAGTTACCAATGCAAATAATGATCGATCCAGCTATTGTCTGATGAGATTTCTGATCTTAACACGCATTAGAGAAATAATTTAATCTTGAGACAAGTTATCATCCCAAGAGTTGATTGGATTACAGAATCTGTTGCTTTTGTTGTTAACACCAATCATATTTGCCAATATTTCTTGTTACCTATGATTTTCTGGTAGTGCTTACTACAAGAAAAAGAAAAGAAAAAAAAAAAAAAAAAGACTCTCTTTCCATATGGATTGTACACATGATGAAATCCGAGGAATGGATCGGCTGGAACCCCGTGATAACAAAAGCAACAAAAGAAGCAGTTCAATAGTGCTGACAACTCTTGGAATGAAAGTTTTTGAACACAAAATTTCAGAACTTTTGATCCAATTCAATTAACTATACATTTTTGACCACTGGTTATATTGAACCCTCCATAAAAAAAACATCAAATTGATGGCCAACAATGATCGAATAGTGATGGATAAGCAGAATTAACGTAGAGATTAATATGGTGATTTATATACTAGAGCTACAAGTGAAGTGGGTTTTATATGAACCAAACCCAACCAAAGATAGCATTTCAAAATTTAATTTTTGCAATATGAAAATTAAAGATTTAATTTCAAGCAGAACCAATTTTTTTCCAAATATTTGGGACCCTCCAATAACCCAAGCTGAAAAAAAAAAAAAAAAAAAAACAATTTCTCAGGAGAAAATGAATAGAAAATTGTATTCGAAAAACATTTTTTTTCAACCCAAAACATCTACAGCCACCCATGAAATCAACTGACACACTCACAAAATAAAAAATAATAATACAAAATACAGTAAGATAATTTTTCTTTTAAAATAAAGTTACTACTTACCATTAGTGAAAATCCCTATGTGTGCCAGGAGAAGATCCAATAAATGTTTTGATTTATCCAAACGTAAAGACCTTTTACCATCATTGGAAAGTAATGTACACACATTGACAACAAAGTCCACTTCATTAGGTAATCCAGAGAGTAAAGCCATTTCCAACTTCTCATAATCACTAAATGTGGCAAACTGGCAGGACAGACCAGAACTTTGTCGAATATTATCTGGAAAAAGACATGGGTAATTTGTAGAAAAAAAAAAAAAAGATTAAATAAAAATGAAATAAGATATCCAATAAGAAATCAAACACAATATTTTAAACATATAGGAAATATTTTTCCTAATTAATTTTCAAGTGAGATTTAGTAAATACTCTGAAATGAAACAGGTAATAAAACCTTGAATAAAAAAAAAAAAAAAGAAAAGAAATGTGAGAATATATATTACTTCTTGTTCCATGCACAATTTTCAACCCACACCATTCTTTCTATCAACAAAAATTTTCTGAAGGTGAAGAAGAAGAAGAAAAAAATTTAATTAGTAAACTTTACCCTGAGGCCCATTCACAGTCATATAAGGAGAGCCTATGTGATAAGGTAATATCAAGCAGGAAGGCAGTAGAGAAACATGAATAGAGTTAAAAGAGCAGTACTTTAGTAAAGAGACTGGGGGTAGCTGTGAAATAGGAATGAGACCAAATGACAGTATGGAGGTCACTACTTAACCTGATCACCTAATTCTGGAGAGAGTCCAGAATAGTCATGGCTGATGGGTGGCCACAGCAGCAGCCATCACTAATAAAACCCAATAGGAGAGCTATAATAGAACTATTAGATGAGCACCTTAATCCTCCCATCCTTCTTTGTAGACTAATGTAAAACTGATTTTATTTCTTCAATAAATCACAAGAATATAATATCACTTTTTCAATAGAATGTAAATCAACAGTTTGTATCATTCATTTTTTTTTCACTCCTGATTGCACCAAAAAGTCAATTTTAGAGAAGAAGGAGTCGTAAAATACTTTGATCCTAAAATTAATAACTAAACTTTAATACAAGCCTGGTTGCAGCTGGATCAAATTTCACTCCTATTCCAACCGAAGATGATTCCAGCAACTTTTGTATTTTATACACAATAAACAAATTTGTAAAAATAAGAGACTTGTCAGTTTGGCACTGTTGGTAAGAGAGTCACCTAGCAATCACTTGGTTGTGATTACAAATCTCGGTAGAAAAACGTTGATTTCATATATTTCTTTGGTTTAACCTGATGGGATAGACATACAGTGAAGAGTTTACTCCTGTAGAGGATTGTTCTTGTTATGGAGGAAAAACAAAGTCAACTCAAACTCTGACTGATGTTTAACACTATCCAAACAGTGTTTCCGAATTATATGCCAAAATACCATCAATGTTTATATTCAAATGGACAAGTTTTTAAAATGAAAATTTCAAATTGACTTCTCACCAAATGCTTTCAATGGAACTCAAACTATCATGATTTTCAAATTTAAATTGGAACATTGAGGTTGTCATTTTTAGTACAAAAGAAAAGACTTGAAGTTTAAAAGAAAAAACTTAAAACTTGAGAAAGGGAAAAAAAAAGAAAAAAAAAAAGCGTACAGAATCAGAGAGGAAGGCCTATGGATTTGTGCTCTGCTTGGTCATTAAAGCTTTCAATGCCAGAGTGACTAATGTAATGTTCCTGAAAGATGGGTTCCCAAGGTGTGGGATTCAATTCAAAGTCACATCAGAAGCTACTTAATTTCTGATTTCACACTTTATTCCAGTGGTTGAAGCATATCAAGCCAGAATGTTGTGATAAAAAGCTACAATAATAAGATGGAGTAAAAGAAAAAAAAATAACTGTAATAATAGTGATGATGATGATGAAAATGCTTCATTTACAAAACAAAATATTCCTTTTAAGAAAACAGAGACCTATTTAAAATCACTCAACGTGAAGGGAACATTTTCATATTCTAGCAGAAACAAGATCTTTCAAAATCCTTCAACATAGATTTAATCATTTTAGCAAATATTTTTTTTCCTCCTTTTCTTTCCATTAGGTTGCTGATTAGTTTTGAAAGTAGCTGATTGCTGGCTCATGATAATATACAAGGAAATGTACTGCACTGAAGCCATCAATAAACAGTTCAATCCAAACAAGTAGAATGTGACTTAGTACTAGATTTGATTGAGCTCAATCAAATAAAAACCTGCAAAGTAGTTATATGACGGCTAACATTTGATTTAAAGAAAAAAATTAATGAAAATGCTATCGGTCTAATCCATGTATAATATTTATCTGGATTCTGTTGACAGAATATTTTCAAATGAAACTAGTTTCATAAGCAAACAAGTTTGACAAGATAGCAAAAGAAAGACAGAGCACTTTCTTAGTTGAAAAGTAATTAACTTTTATCAGCATAAGATTATTCAAATAACTGTTGAGACTGAAATGAATGAAATGAGTGATAAAATGAATGCAGTGTTATCTGCAGAATAAATTCAAGAATACATACTTGAGACTTTATGCTGGCTGTATTTGTAGGTAAGTGCAACACTGTGTAGAGGAGTGGAAGACTTTTTTCGGGATGGACCATCTTCATCATCATCCATAATTTCATGGTCTGGATCTTCTCCAAGGAAATTAACTTTCTCATATTCATTGAGAAACCTACAAGAAAAAAATTTTTTTTTTCAAATCAAAAGATACTCAACTAAAAATAATTACATAATGGAAAATTATTTTAAATCCAAGACTCAAAATTTTATTTAACATGGCTATACAAAGAGGAAAGACCAATAATTAACTGTACTAACTAAAACAAAGTGACAATCTAATTGTACTCAGGAATTTTTTTTTAGAATTCTCCTGGTGACTACATTTTTGATACATTCTCCTCAGTAACTGTAAAATCTTTGTTTCTTACATTTTTGGTAATAACTTACAATTTAATAATTCAATTATGAAAAAAATTGTATTGAATTTTTTTACAATTCTTTCACTCGTAGCAGCATCCTTACAAAACACCTCCCCCCCAAAATAATACAGCAAACCCTTAATTTAACAGACTAATAGACCGTTAATGCTGAAAGTCTGATAAATCTGAATGTAACTGAGGAACCTTCTTTTTTTTTCTCTTTTGTTCACAGTTTATTTTCTTGTTTCAGATATGTCCACACATCTCTGAAAGATTCTTGTTGGTCAATTAGTCTCAGTTATGGTAAACAATAGAAATAAGGAAGGAAGAGATGCAATGTCACTAAAAGAATAATTAGAGCAATTTTATTTCTACTAGCTGCTAATGATGTTGTAATGCAATATCCACAATCCACATTTTTTTTAAAGCCAAAAACAGTTATACACGATTTTTATTGAAAATACTACTTGCTGAATATTTCCTTATCACAATATAAGTATGACTCAAAAACTACTTGCTCTTTTCCCCTCTTCCTACTACTATCACAGATGGTTCTCGTTTTCAAATATTAAACAAAGCACAGAATGAAATTATCAAATTATAAAGACTATATAATATTTACTCCCCTTCATCACAGCATAGTTCTGTGCTTCTTCATGTTTTTGATGGTGATCCAAAATATCATCTAAAATCTATCATGAAGACCCATGTTCTTACAAGTATAATTGATTTTAGTTATAATTGAAAAAAAAAATATGGGCCATTATAGAAGCAAATGAAGGATAATTTACAATATTTTATTCATGTCTAATAAGCAGAAGTTTAATAGAACATTCATGAAAAAGGACCATCAAAATAAAAATAAAAAATTAGATAGGGATGTCCATTTAATCAAGAGTTCGCTGTTCTCGCTCATTTTTTGAATATGTATAGCATCAAATTCAAGTAGAATTCATCATGATGAATTAAAAGTGAAAATTAGTCATGAATTTCATTGAATGCAAACAAAACCTTTTCTACCACTAATTGAATCATCACAATGAAAAGGAGAGATAAAAAAAAATTGATACTATATCTAATTTGGCATAACAAATAGAAATTAATTTTTTCATAAAATTAAAAGGCCTAATTCAAACAAACCACCAAAATAAAAAAGTATTAAAAAACCTACTATTAATCAAAAGAGGAATGGTAGTTAACACAAGATTAATCAACATCAGTCTATGCTCATTTCTTTTTTCAATTTGAGAAATGTTTCATCACAATAATTATTTCAAAGTAAAATTTTTCCCCAAGGCAGCAATGCAATGACAGAATGGAAAAAAAAAGTTATTAGAGGATTAATAAAATCTTGAAACTATTTCTAAAACAATTTGAAAAGTTGAAGAAAAAAAAAACTTTCTAAAAGAAAATACATAGTACTGTTAAAATTGTGCACAATTTTCTTCCAAAATTGTCTCTCCATTTTTAAACCCCTATTTAAACTACAAAGATGTAAACAGTAATACATATTCTTATGAATTTGGGGTTCTGCATTCATTTTAATATTCTGTACAAAGAGAAACCACTGTTGACTTCATCCTACCTAAGGATGAGGGTTTTACTTCTGGTGAACTAGCATACCCTTCAAAGACTTCCTTTTTCCTAATGTGTCATTTATATAATTAACAGGTCTTAAATCAAACATGTTATTCTTGTAGTTGCGATTACACAGCATACTTGTCCAATACTGTCATCATGGGATCTGGTAACTTTAACCATAAGCTCAAATTGTTACCAGATCCTAAAAAAGGTGCTAAGTGGAAGTTCATCTGAAAGATACCTATAATTGCAATGAAATTGAAAAAAAAAAAAAAATAAGTGGGAATATCAAGGAGAAGTGTATTCAACATCAAGAAGAAATTTAAAAATGAAAATCTGTCTCCTTAGCATGTCAGGAAGTATGTACAAAAGCGTGTTTCACCTCAAAGACAAGTCAGAATGTTGGTTGCACCAAGTGAAAAAACAACCAGCATCCAGTAAGGACTTAGCAAATCTATGCAGGGCCTGGGGTGTCTAGTGCAGTCTTACTACTGTGAGAACAAGGTCTTGTCAGCATGGTTTATATGCCTGCAGACTTCTGAAGGTGATTAGACTAACAGTGGCAATGAAAAAAAAAAGAAAAAAAAAGAGGAAAAAGAGAGAGAAAAAAAAAGAGGAAAAAGAGAGAGAAAAAAAAAGAGGAAAAAGAGAGAGAAAAAAAAAGAGGAAAAAGAGAGAGAAAAAAAAAGAGGAAAAAGAGAGAGAAAAAAAAAGAGAGAGAAAAAGAGAGAGAAAAAGAGAGGAAAAAGAGAGAGAAAAAGAGAGAGAAAAAGAGAGAGAAAAAGAAAAGAGAGAAAAAAGTAAAGAGAGAAAAAAGAAAAAAGAGAAAAAAGAAAAGAGAAAGAAAAAAGAAAAGAGAAAGAAAAAAGAAAAAAGAGAGAAAAAGAAAAGAGAAAGAAAAAAGAAAAAAGAGAGAAAAAAGAAAAGAGAAAGAAAAAAGAAAAAAGAGAGAAAAAAGAAAAAAGAGGAAAAAAAGAAAAAAGAGGAAAAAAAGAAAAAAGAGGAAAAAAAGAAAAAAGAGGAGAAAAGGGGAGAAAAGGGGAGAAAAGAAAAAAGGGGAGAAAAGAAAAAAGGGGAGAAAAGAAAAAAGGGGAGAAAAGAAAAAAGGGGAGAAAAGAAAAAAGGGGAGAAAAGAAAAAAGGGGAGAAAAGAAAAAAGGGGAGAAAAGAAAAAAGGGGAGAAAAGAATAAAGAGGGGAAAAGAAATAAAGAGGGGAAAAGAAATAAAGAGAGGAAAAGAAATAAAGAGAGGAAAAGAAATAAAGAGGGGAAAAGAAATAAAGAAGGGAAAAGAAATAAAGAAGGGAAAAGAAATAAAGAAGGGAAAAGAAATAAAGAAGGGAAAAGAAATAAAGAAGGGAAAAGAAATAAAGAAGGGAAAAGAAAAAAAGAGGGGAAAGAGAAAAAAGAGGGGAAAGAGAAAAAAGAGGGGAAAGAGAAAAAAGAGGGGAAAGAGAAAAAAGAGGGGAAAGAGAAAAAAGAGGGGAAAGAGAAAAAAGAGGGGAAAGAGAAAAAAGAGGGGAAAGAGAAAAAAGAGGGGAAAGAGAAAAAAGAGGGGAAAGAGAAAAAAGAGGAAAGAGGAAAGAGAGAGAGAGAAAAAAAAAAAAGATTGGCTCAGGCAAAAGACCCAATAATACAGGACACCTTGAGGACTGGAAAGAGGTAATTATTGATAGTACTGCATGAACAAAGTATGTAAATCACAACTAATATTACAATTGTGATTTATGGACATTTTTATATTTCATGTTGGATACACTTCACTATCAATATTTTTTTTTGCAATTTCATCATAACTTGAGGTATCTTTCAGATAAACTAGATCCCATGATGGCAATATTGGACAAGCACGCATGGTTATCACAATTACAAGAGTAACATGTTTGATTTGAGACCTGTTAATTATATAAATGAGGTCTAATTAACACAGTGGGAAACAGGAAGTCTCCGAAGGGCATGCTAGTTCAGAGATAAACCTGAGGTCAACAATGGTTTAAATTCTCCTTATACAGAATACTAAAATCAATGCTGAATCCATCTTTGTAGTTCTAATAGGGTTCAAAAATGAAATAAGACAATTTAGAAAAGAGCACAATAATGTTTGACTACTGTAATTTGTTCAGAACCTATGTTTATATTTCCAGGTTACTATAGCTGTACGCGTTAGCAATCTTGATTCAAGGTATTTTTTTTATTACACCCAGAAGAATATAATGTAATTTGGTGAATAAATGTCAGTTTTAACATAATTTAGTTGCACAAATGTTCTTAATAGTCTTTTCTCTTACTAAACAATACAACTGTTCAGTTGGTTGTCCCTGAATTGAGTTAGTTGAAAAATGTTTGGCAAAATAACCATTATATAGTGGTGTCTATTAGATTTCAGAATCAAGTAAATTTGTTAGAGAAGTCATTAAAGTACTTTTAACAAGCAAGATTCCTACCAAGTAACAATTGACACAATCACATAAAAATGATTTCAATTTTTCAAGAAATCCTTCAAAGAAGAAGCATAATGGGATAAGGTTTGTTAAGCACACCCTATAGCAATAACATAGGAAACAGGAGTGATCTGAATAATTGCTGTGCCTTACCAACTCACCTCTTGGAAAAGATCATGCAGACATGAGGAAAACACGGATCAGAAATCAAAATATCTTGAAGAACTCTGATTGTTCCTGTGTGCATTACATACTGACATACAACATAAAATTATCTTTGGTAAAAAGTTGATGTGAAAAGCTAAGGCTGGAACTAAATATATCAGCAGATTACAATCAGCCAAAAACACAACTTAAAGTGCAATTTACAATCAGTTTTCTATTTTGGTAATAGGAAAGAACAGTAAACAATTGTTTACAAAAAGTATCTCATGTAACTACAAAGGGTTTTGCGATATTTTGAAAAAAATCAGATATCTAAGGGAAACAAACTGATACCAAGAAAGTGTTGTTAAGCTATTCAAATACATGCCAAATATTCATCTTTATTCATCACTACCTGCCAAATAATTGTCAATTTTGAAATTTGTGTATAACCATGCTATATAAAACATGGTAAACATCTGCATTATTTAATCTTTCTGGTGTATTGAGAATTGAAAATTAAAAATTCTTCAAAGTATTTACATTCCATAGTTGTTCAGTAAACGCAATTCAATAATTGATTAAAGGCTGAAATAAACTATAGGCAGCAAAAAAAAAAAAAAAAAAGATGAAGCATACCTAATGTATATCTGTTTGAGAGCTTGAACACCATTTGTACATCCTTTTGGGACATTAAATTCCTCAAGAAACTCATCCCAGTTCTGTTCATCATTAACCTGAAAAGGAAATTTAAATCATTGAAGTTCAATCTTCAATAGAGCCTTGAAATAATAGAACTTATCAAGTTGAATTACAATTAAAAGTTTTCCTCCATGGTATACCAAGTATCATAAGCCATTAGAGTTTACACCTTAATGCACATAATGAATTTTGAAAGTTAATCAGCAGTTTGTCATTGAAATCTAGGCATTTACACAAATCTTTAAAAAACATGCCTATTTGAAGAGATGTTTTTCTTTAAATCAACTTTGAAAACATGAAACTGAATATAAACACACAGAAAATAGAACATTTCATTAGAGTTCTTAGGAGAAATTCAAAAACATGATTACATTTCAAAACTTTCTTATCAATTACACAAATAGACAATAGGGTTCACTGATTAGAAGAAAAAAAAAAAAAGGTAGAGTACGACAATGAGCTCATATTTCCACAAACAGAAAGTAAATGAATGCCTCGATAAATATACAAGGAACAGAATAAATTGTAAATAATTCATCCCTTTATTCAGAGCCAGCAGACAGTGAATACATAAGTGTCCTTGTTAAGAAACCTCATGATCTCAAAATAATACTAGACAAACTGAATGAAGAAAATAAGTCTTCAGACGAAGTTCAGAAAAACAAATGCCATGTGCAAACATTTTGAGGACAAAGACACTGAACAAAATCTAAAAAGCTGAGTAAACCATTAGATCTACCAAGGTTGGCAAGCCCAACCTTCAAGAACAAGAATATCTCATATTTCAAAGAGAAGGGTCTACAACCAATGCATACTCTCAATAGTCACCTATGAAGCTGAAACATAGAAGCTAACCAAAAAATTGGCCTTCAAAACTGAGAACCAGGCATTGTGCACAAGAGAGAAGACAGCACATTATTAGAATACAAACAGGATCAGATATATCATAGAAAACTCAAATGGCAATGGACAATATGGACTCTAGAGATCATATGCAAAACAGTGACTAAGAAAAAAATAAGATGGCATGTTGAACTAGACAAGTTCAGAAAGTAATGGTTCTGCAATGCCAATGAAAGAGTGGTCTGGAGAATCTTGGGGATGTTATGAGGCTGATAATGACTTTCATGTAGGATATGATCATGAAAAGTTAAAAATCATAATTTACAATTTTTACTGCTTAAATAAATTTGTAATTAAAATTCTTCAAATCCTATCTTAGAAAGTATTATTTTATCCATATCTCAAGAATTATTCTATTATCTAAAAAAGCATTATATTTAAAGAATCTAGTATTTTTCTTTATGATGCAGTATTGCATGATAGACAAGGAAAGTAAGTTAATATACAGAGGATACACTCTTCGTTGTAGATTGTATTAAACCAAGATGTTTGTTTTCCTAAATATTCCCTCCCTACCTATGTGAGGAAAAAAGAGCCATACTGATGGGGAAAAATTTTTTCTTTGAACTACCAATAAACATCCATTTCTGAATACTGTTTACTTGCTGATAGAAACTCTTATAATTACAAATTAAATTACTTTGAAAAGAGATATATATATATGAGAGAGAGAGAGAGAGAGTTTAAAATATCTAAAATTTGCCCAATGAATGTCAACATTCTTATTGTTCTGCCTTTTATTTTTACCCACTTGGGAAATGATTTCTAGCTCCACTTCATGGCCTCTAACTTTTTCCAATAAAAAAAAAAGTTTCATCGAAAGGGAAATCCATGGCAAGAATTTCAAGATATCCTTTGTTAAAACAACATATTATAGATCCCTGATGAAATGTTTTTTCTATCCATTCAATTTGGTTTTATCACAATAAGTTTCTTCATAATCCAATGAGTTTTAGTTGTACGACAGTCAAGTTTAGATGGAAATGAAAAGAGCTTCACAGAATTAGAAAATATAAAACCTGTCCAACCAATACATATCATAATATGAATACTTTCAAAGAGATTAATACAAAATAAATTTCTGAGAAATTAACATGCTAAAAAATCCAAGATATTTTATGAAACCCTAAAGGATAGATTCAATTTGTTCAGGACTAATGCTTGTTAGTATAGCACAACAAGTGAATAATTAGAAATATAGTAAAATATTTTAAATATCAAAGAAGATCTTTGAAAGTCAATATATATATAAAATCCAGTATTGTAAATTATTTATTATTGTATTATTTTTGTAAGAATTCTAGCAATTGATAAAAGGTATAAAATCATTTGACTTGTCGATTTGCAGTGCATGTTGGGGATTTTCTCCCTCAACATCACCATTCTAAGAGTTATATTAACAATATATTTTTCTCAATTCATCAAGTCTTTTAACTTTGAAGTAACCTGACTGAATAATGTAATATTGAATTTTGAAAGCAACTTGAATCTAACATATTTTATCAGGTCAAAAAGAGGGACTTATTTATTTCTCTATTGAAAGATAAACAAGAAAACACTTTTTGAAATATATACAAGTTTCTAAGAGAAATATAATCCTAAAACTACTTGCTCATGCCAAGTTAATAACATTTCCATCAGAATACAAGGATCTTTTCCATCAGCTCAATTCCAACAAATAGACTTTGAAATCCTTAAAAATCTTCTGAAGAGTTCATTCAATGTTCTATGTGCTATATTTCATGACAAAATATTGCACATCAGGAAGCAAATTTTCAACTTGAGACTGATGTATTCATGAACAAGTTGCACAGGTCAATTGTACACAGGTATATAGCCATGATGAAAGTATGGAAATCAATGGAAGCAATACAGACTGATTTGGGAATCAGAAGAGAAAAATAACTCAGAAGATATTCAGAAAGATGTTTGCAATGATAGTAGGTATCTTTATGATTTCAACAACATCTAAATTCAAAGATATACCATCATTATATATTCTTGATTTTTTACAGATAATTAACAAAAAAATGGTTCATGAAGTTTGAAATATTAATTATACTCAAGTAATAAATTCTAAGCTGATTATAATGCCTTCATTTTCATTTCAACATATATACACACACACACACATTATATATATATATATATATATATATATATATATATATATATATTTTGGTGGAGAAGGTAACCATCAGATAAAACAAGAGTAGCAACAGAAGAAACACTGTTAATTCTACTTGGACAAAAGGCTGCATAAACCAAATTGATAATTTAGAAAAGACTCCAACAAATATCATTCTTGTCTTGAATCTCATGAACCCTCAAACTAGAAATCTAATTAAAATAGCTTAGGAATTTCTCTTCCTATATTTCAAGATTTAAATTCATTTATAAACATGTACAGAATTTTATACCAGCCAAAAGAACTAAATATCAGCAGTTTTAAAATGTTTATTTGAGTATTTTACAATGAATCATTTTTCATTTAAAACACTTGATCCTCAAATAATATTCATGCAGCCAACTGTTGTTCATCATTTTCAAACAGCTAATCAATCAACATATTTGTTTTTTAATGAAGAACAGAAATGGCAGTGAAATTGCGATTATAAAGATAATTATGAAAATCATTGACCCCTAGTTATCTTTGAGAAATGTGGGTGACATTGCAAAAAAGAATGCCCATCTTGTTATTGATTCACTATAATAACCCAGTGATGAAGTCATGTTTTCTTGTGTACAAATTTGAATTCTGCTTCAAAAAGGTTTTCAATTTTAAATGCTTTTTTTTTTTTTTAAAAAGAAGAGATTTATCAAGAGTTACAACTGTTTATACTAAAAACAGCTAAAACAATACGAATGTTATTTTGAAGTAATTAGAAAACGTTATTACGAATTGTTTGAATAATCAGTTCTCAGTAAGTTTTCAAATGCATATTATAATGAAAACAATATATGAAAAGTCAACTTAGTTAAGGATAAATTCCCCTAGAATTATTTAACAAAACTAATTACCGAAAAAACAAAAGAAAATTGAGGGCACACAACTACTTGTAAAAAAACTCTTCAGATATATTATCACTTTCGAAATAAAAATATATTTCTATCAGCAAAGTTTTCAAAATATCCCACGAAAAAACCTTCACTCACGTTTTGGGAAAAGGTTTTAGGAAAATGGGTCAACATCGGAACTTGAAAGGATCAACAATTGTGAACGATCGTTCAAGATTTAAAGCACTCAAGGCTGCATGTGAGAGACCAGCCTATTCATTCACAAAATAAACAAAGTGCACTAATTACCAATCTATAACTCCATTAACGAACAGTTTTCAAAGATGAAAAAACAATACGAAAATTGTAACAAAGAAAGAATGTTATTCTCATGATGAATATGATATTCATTTCAGGATTTGAATCATTATTAATTTCGAAAGCACCATCTGCAACTCTATTGTATGGGGAAGTAATTGTAGGTTGATCCGCTCCAAAATTCAATCACAAATCTCATTTGAATGAAAACCTTTGTAGAAATCGTGTAGAGAGACATGAGCGTATACATCGATGTACGAAGAATAAAAACCCGGGAAAATATCTCGATCATAAGAAAAAAATTCTTGGATCCTCTCCCTAATCTAATCACTTCTTCTGTAGCCTATTGTCGACCCTCTTCCACAAAATTCATTGAAAACTTTTGGAGATATCGTGGGGACATCCAGACTGAAAGACTGATAAACAGATAGGTGGAAAGACGCAACCCGAATTCATCCAACTTCGTTAAAAGAGGAGGTAAATAAAAACAAAAATATTTTTCTAATAGCGACGAGATTTCAAGTTTAGAATTACATTGAGAATGCATTTCAAGATTTGTCTCCTTATATATTTCAACAGATAGACAAGTTTTAGCAAAGCTTTAATGCTTCTGTAATGAGATTCTAAATGAACAAAATACAAAAACTTGAGAGGTCAGCGAGTTTGGATCAAAAACTTTCTATTGAAGACGAGGTCACTTATTCAATAATTGTACTGTATGCCTGTCAGAATAAGATTAATAGGTGAAAGTTTTATAGAAATAAGTACACAAAAGCCTGTGTCAATAACAGATGCTTCTTCTGTAGCTTTGTGAGTAAGGGAGTAACTAAAAACATTCATTCATAATTTGAAATTGTTTTTTGAATGATGAAATGACTTACTATATCTATACCAAAATTACCACATAAATCATGAATATACAAATAGTTAATACAAAGAATCATCATACCTGTAACCACCATGTGTTTTGCTATGAATAAAGCAGCTAATTGAAATTATTTGATTGTAGATATTACATTATTTGTTAGGAAAAGAGAGCAACACTCCGGCACCACAAGACCCTTTTAGCTACGAGACTATAATTGCTTAGTGTGGGTTTGTTCTTTACTGATCGCTCAATGAATGTGTCCTTGTGCCAACGTAGATTTGTTCGACACATTATTTGATACTAAGCTACGAAGAAAATACAAATTTCAAGAACCATCGTTGCCTTTTCACGATAAAGTGATAATTTCAAAGCATAAAACTGAGAGAAAATGAACAATCCGCAATTTATTAATGAAGTTCAGTTTTAGTACTTTGTCGAGTCCTCAGTGTGAATCGATATTAACTTACCAGTTCGAAAGATGCTCAAGTTTTTTTTTTCAAGTTTGGATAAATTGAAAAGAGTAACCAACAGTTTGAGTATATGGAAATTCATTGGTCGTCTGCTAAAAAAAACCTTCAAGATAGTTCGGATAACTGTTTGGCGAAATCTAAATCTAATCAATTTTTTCTTTAAAAGCGATTCGGAAAATACACTATTTTCATAATTGCTATTTTTGTGGTTTTTATTTGACTAACTTTCAGTGGGTTGTAATTGGATATAAACACAAAATTATTTCCAATAATTTCTCTCCAAAAATGTTATAATTCTTCGTTGCCAGAATTGAATTTGGAGATGAATTATCCCCTCTAGCATGAAATTGTCTTAACAAATACGGTTAATTTCTAGTTAAATTCGTTAACACTTATAAAAGACCACAAAGAAAGAGAATACATTGAAAAAGGTTTTTAGTTTTTACTTTTTTTTAAAAGCTTGAAGTGTTATTTTTAGAATTAAATTCAACGATTATATTGTTGTCTACAACTTTGAGCCGAGTCCTTAATATTCGAAATTTTGCCTAGACAATTGAATCATGTTTTCTTTCTTTTCCTGGAAAAAGAATGGCTGGCCTCTTTTCTCAAACTACCAGACGAAGGCTGAAGAATGGATCGTCTGAAACGTTGACAACATTAAGGATGCGAAGGGATTCTATTGCCTGAACAAAATTTGGGAACCACTTCAATTAACCACGAGGAATCCACTTATGTTAGTGGAGGCAAAGCAAGGTTTCAGATTTTATGCCGTACAAAGAGAAATACATTCAACAATAAGGCAAATCAAGTGAATCATTTTACAATTCACTGCTTAACCTTAAATACAAGTTAAAACTTTAGAAACAGGTGTTTAGGTAACTGATACCTTGAAATTGCTTTTTTTAAGGTTTATAACTCGGTCAAGATCATTTCAAAATCATATTTCCCGAAACATGGTTTTTAGCAACACCTTTTTTATGGTAAATAATAATCAAGAAATCTAAATATGGACATTACACATTCCATATTTTTAGAAAAATTACAACTGTCATATAAAAAAAAAAGAATGATAATTTTCGGAAGTATCATTAAGCGAAAATATTAATTCATTGGGGAAAAAGACAAAAAGTTCGATTCAATGACTAATTCATCTGAACGAAAAGAATTGTACAATTCCAAAATATCTAATAAATTGCTCACCATTATGAAGCGAAATAAACGTTCATTTAATATTTTTGATAAGAATACAATAGCGAAATTATGAGTAAATGATGTCAAACGGTTACAATTACAACGAGTTATAGTTTGATACAAGAATTGATAGAAAATGAATCAATTCGAATTGTTTTTCATACGATAGATTTTTCATTCCAAGATACACGAAACGTGTACTCTCAAGTATTTGAATTCAAACGATTCCTAATAACTAAGAGGTGTACGGTGATCATTTATGTTCACATTTAATTCTGATGACAACAAATTGACCTTTTTCTTCATTATCTCAAAGGAAACAATAACAGTGAAAATTTGAATGGGAAGAAATGGTTCAATACGGCTCGAAAAAAAGGTTTTTAGTTCTTGTTAGTGCATCATTTCTATAATTTTCAATTAATTTTTGTAGAGGCGTTATAACGGTCGCATAAGATGTATGAATTATTCGTGATATACATGATTAAATCGTTAAAATAACAATTACTGTTTAAAAGATACGCTAGACCATGTTTGTAAACGCATTATTGTCGTTATAAAACTGTTAGTTTCACACAAGACTTGACAATAGAAAATGTCTTTGTAAGAAGACAAACACACACACACACACACACATAGAAGAAATGTGAGCAATTGGCCGGCCACACTAGTCAGCGCCCTCCATTGTCTACGTTTGTTTATTATCTACTACTACACCCAAAAAGCACATATCTCTCGTTGCAATTTAAGAAGAAAACGATTATGCAGTGATCAAAACGATGAGGAGCAAGTTGAAATTTGATGTTGAAGAAAGGAAAAAAAAATTGTAAAGGCTTTTTTCTTCTTTCTTCTTGTCTGTTCGTTAAAACGTCTCCTCCTGCTCTTCCTCCTCCTTCGTTTCAATATCTACGTGAGTAAACATGGATGATGAACAATCGAGTACATTAGCCAACCAACAGATGTAGTAGTATTATTACTTCTAAAAGCATTATACAACAAAATACGCCGAGAGATCCTTGAAGATGATCGAGTAATCTCGAAATAAGCAAGTAGAAATCTGTCCCAATCAATCGACACGAGGCGGAAACATAAACAGTACAAAATAAACGTTATGCTCTGCTGGTAAAAGGAGCGAGTAAAAAAAAGCGATATCAATTCACGAGTGATTGTGTCAACACAACAGTTAAACCTTTTTTTTTTATTATTATTAAATAGCGATCATTATCTAAGAATGAGACTTTCGACAAAAAAAAAATCAGTCAAGTAATTCTTCAATCAAATAAAGACAGGAAATTCTATTCACAATCAAACCCTCTTAATGTCCTTATTTTCCATCTCAGCTTTTTTTCTAAGGAAAGACATATATAACTCCAAATCGGGAAAGAGGAAAAATAAAAACAGAGATTCGGCGAAAAAGAGATGAACATTTCGAGGTTGGAAACGTTCTCTAAGAGAGAAAAAAATGATTTTCAATCCAATCAATGCAAAAAATGAAGCACTAAATAAGACATTGGCGCACTCTGGTTTTGTTGAAATTATTATAAAATATGATTCTAGCCCAAGCCATAACACGGCAATCTTGAAACTAAAACTCATGCAAAACTACGTGTTTCTAATTGATCAGATGTGAGCATTTAGAGAAGAAGTAGAGCAGTAACAGGTGAAAAAGTTGGATCAATTGCAATAAATGAATGATATACAATTAAAATGATAAGAAAGTCTATGAAATGCTGCCCCAATATTTCCGGAGCATTGCTACTAGTAGTACTACCGCTTCTTCTACCACCATTACTATACGATGCAGACATGACTATGGAATTTTAAAATCTACTCAGTGTGTCCAACTGTTACTTTTATTGATAGATTCAGCTAAAATTAGGCATCAACTCACAAAAGCTATCAAAGTACAATAAAAAGTAACACGATTGCGAATAAAGACAAACTATTCGATTGAATTTTCCCACACTGCAATTCGCCTCTCCTTCACTTTCTCGTCTTAAATAGCTTTTTACTCGATTATTTTTAGCCGTTTTGACGCCAACTTTTCTGAACGTATAAACACACAAGAAATGTTTTTATTGATAAACAACACTTAAATCAATTGTTAGTTATCAGGCAACTTCGTAAACTGAAATGAAACGTAGAGGGGGTGTTTCAAATCACCTTTACTGACCTAAAAGTGGGGGACCAGTTTCCGTTATTTCCAAGTCATAAACTGGTCCCCCGATTTGGACCAGTAAAAAGAACAATACGGGAAGAGGCTGATTGAAAAAGCAATCACATAACCAAAACGTTCGCCGGCCAATTCAAACAGCGAACCAAGAGAACAGTTTCACTCGGAGGGGAGTAGATATTTCGTAAATATTAAGGTAAAGGATGGACGATTAGATATATGGAAAAGGCCGTCGTGGTGGCAATAGTGAATTTATAAAGAGGAAGAAGGAGGAAAGGTAGGTAGCCATGATTGTAGACTTGAACACAAAGACGCCGCAGACGACATTTGGTATTTTATGTTGACCGGCTTTTGCAAGAGAAGATATGTAAAAAAATTAATGCAGCGGCAAGCCGGGGGTCAGGCGCCAGTGACGAGGGCAAGCAAAGACGACTGACTACACGTGTTCTTCATAGTAGCGTAAACAATAGCAGACAGACAGACAAACTAAACCACAGAGAGCGTCCATACCAACCATCATCATGATGGCCCCGCTTCAAACATCGATAGGGGTACAAATAATTCATTCAAAACACACGTACAAAACAGTCCGTTTTTAAGAATTAAAGATCAACTAAAAATAGGAACAAAAAATTGATTTCACAGCATTTATATCAAGATAACGATTATCACAAAAAATAGTAAAAGGTTGTTCGTGAGTTAGCTAAAATTTCATATGGAGGTGGAAAGAAAAGTTAAGTGTGCATGTATGTAAAAATCGGAGGTAAATTCAAACATCGGACAGTTACCAGTCGATCATTTCCTACCTTTTGCCAACCTCCCAAAGCGATCACCCGACGGTAAAGCAGGTACAAATCGACATCCCTTCCTGCGATCTGCGGTATTTTAATGAACGGAGTCCTGCCAAAATGAACACAGTTTAGTACAGTAGTAGTACAACAATAATAATAATCACAAGGTTGCAAGTCAATTCTCAACAAAAATAGTAATACCAAAAACGAAATAGAATAACAAACCAATAAACAATTACACAGCTAAAAGCCAGAAAAATGTATAATTAATCTATCTTACCCTCTATTTGTGTGATATTCGCGTAGTTCCCGTATAAATTGCTTATATTCCTGGTGATATGTGAACGGGTCTTTGTTCAAAAGGTTTGCCATCTTGGAATAAATATTATTTCTGTTGTGCACAGATCAAATAATTTGAGCGTTATTTTTTTGTGACGATTCGCGAGCGATCGATTGTTTCCACGTTCCGGACAGTAATCAGTAGAGAGGGTATGCAGGAATTGGGGAAAATCCTCTGTGTATTTCGGGGATTCCACACATAGGTCAGTCAGCCTCTGACTGCTTTTACTTACATTTACACTCACTCACACACACACACACACGGGCGAAGGCAACTACCCTCAGCGAGTAAATCCGACGAGAAGTGGTGAAGTTCGATCAACTCTATAAGTTCCACTTACGGCGGAAGGCGTAATATTTCCGATGTAACGGTCCATGGGTCAACCTTGGAGCCATTTAGCTGACCACGAGTGCACAGAATCGAGCAAGATCCACACAAAAGACATAATGAAACCTGCTCCCATCAGACTGACTGACTCTAAAAGATTGACATCAGAATCCAAAATGGCGGACGTTCCGGCCTCACAATTCCTCACACTCACATTTTCTGATTAAGATTTCATCGACTCTGTTTCGCAGTTTACAATAACATTAAATACCTTTTATTTGCACTTATTTCTGCTTGCATATCCCCAGTCCTATCGTAGTGAAAAGGTAGCCCTACTTAGAAATCAATCTTTTAATCCAAAGACTTTCAATTTAATATTTGCATCGTCTTAATCGTTTACTGCTACTGCTGCTGATGACGACGCCATTGTACCCTCAAGCTACTTTTATTAAACTCGGTCTTTTTCGGTCGCTCATAATTTTTTTATAATTTCCGTCTTTAAATTACGGAAAATAGATAATAATTTTTATTTTTAAAATTCTAACTTTACTGAAATTCAGAGATTAAAAAAAAACACTATTCGGCGAACTTGTGGAGCCAATAGCATTAGTAGACGCAGCATAGACTGACCTACTTTTAGTGTCAGCAGGAACAGTAACTCCATAAAAAAAAGAGGACCATGCTGCTTTCTCTTGTTCATTTATAAGACTATGAATTTTCATTCGTTTTCCTTCTTTCCTTCTTCCTTACATTCTTTCTTTATTTCTTTCTTTCTTTTACCAATTTCTCTTCTCTCTATGAGAGGAAAATATATCTACAACTAGTCAAATACTATTGAGGAGCAAAGCCATGTGCAGGTATGGATAGAGAATAGAAGAGACTAAAATATGAAAAGTATTTCAAATATCTATTTTAGTTTTCAACATAGAAAATCCAGAGAAAAGCTTGCTTACTTTTACTTAAATAAAACGTTAGAATTGAAATAAATCTTTTAATTTTTCTGTTTCTCTCTTTTCAGTAGCCTTCAAATGAATAAGTCATCGGTAATCAATTAAATATGAAAATGAAATCTTTGATAATTTCAATTTAACTCTTTGGAAAATAGGTAAAAGAAAAAGTGCTTTATGTCTAGTCTCAGAGTTGTGTGAAAATAACTCATAACTTTATTAAAGCAAAATATTCATAATTTAAACTTCAATTTTACTGTATTAAAATGTGATAAAATTTTAAATGATTTTAATTTTAAAAATAAAATATATATTTGTTGTGTAATATTTGAAATGAATGACTTTCATAAAAATGAATTACATTGATTATACAAATTTGAAAAATCTAATATTGATATTCCTAATTTTGATATTTTTTTAGTTATGATTTAGTTATGACATAACCTAGGAATGTGGGAGGAGGGAAATTTTAGCATTTTTACTATTTCGACTTATTCGCATATATAAAAAATATCTCTGGTGAAATAGCTATTATCCTATTTCTTTATATATTATTTCACAACATAGAATCTGATGAACAATTTTTGTAAAATTAAAACGAACCTTACAAATATCAATTTTCTATGATTCTATGAAACCTTTCTTTATCTGTGAATTGATAATGATAGTTTAAACAAAAGTTTATTAATATTTGAGCTATCATAGATATGTTTATGTAATCTGAAGTGAAAATAAACACTGTACAAATCCAGTGAGAATTAATCAAGAGCAGAATAAGTACAAAAAAATGTTTTTTGATAATTTATTGATTCATTTATAGAACTGTTAGAATCTATATTTTAAAGTACACATCCAATCTTCATATAAAATTATATATCGAGCCAATAAGATTATATTTCAGAATTATTGTATTTCAAATATAGTTAGAAATATTGGTTTCCCTATGTACTAAATTTTGTTACTAACATACATAGTATTTCATTCTAGCTCCTTGGGTTTCTGGATGAAAATTCCCCTTTCTAAATTACTATACTTTAATGTTGGATTTTAAAATTGACCTTCTATGTTCACTTTGTCCATAGGTAATGGCCCTTTCAGCTGGTGCACACCTTGATTCTGTCCTCACTGGCTCAGCCATCTGTCTTCTATCAAGTCAGTTAAGAAAAGCCTCAAGATCACCTGTTGCTTCATTGAACTCAGAGTTCTAAACAATATGTATTTTTAACCCATTAACTGCGACAGGAGCAGCACCGTTGCTGTATTCTAAATGTAACTCTTCTTATACAGGGTGGTGCGAAATAAGCTGAATACTGAACAGTTT
The DNA here is from genome assembly GCA_963457665.1 of Thysanoteuthis rhombus. Lineage (NCBI taxonomy): Eukaryota > Metazoa > Mollusca > Cephalopoda > Oegopsida > Thysanoteuthidae > Thysanoteuthis > Thysanoteuthis major. Next base: position 41,465,621 of record OY735211.1, on the reverse strand, counting down.
GCTTTCTTTGTAAACAATGCACCCTTCCATTTAACGTTACGGATGAGTTTTTCTGCTTGTTTCTATGTTTCTCTATCTGTAACTTCAACTGGAAAGGCCTATTGTGTGAATGGCGGAAATTTCTGTCATTCGCAGTTTACTAATAGAACTGCAATGACTGAAATTCAAGTCATCCGCAGTTAATGGGTCAACATAATCCCAGTGCTCTGTACCAATCTCTCTCTCTCTCTCTCTCTCTCTCTCTCTCTCTCTCTCTCTCTCTCTCTCTCTCTCTCTCTCTCTTTTCGGTCTTAGTTTTCAAGTTTGTATCACATTTTTCAAATCACTAAAAATACTGAGAAGAAAATATGATAACGTCAATTTTCATCAGTTGGTCTTTGCTGGAGATCAAGTGGCAGCAAATCTCTTCAATACCGAAGCACTCTCCACAGAATTCTTTCATTATCATAATTCAAGCATTCACATGTTTACACCAGATGTCTGGTGGTCATCACTGAAGACTGAGTGACAACAAGTCTCCTCAAATCTCCAGCACTTCCCTCATTACCCTTACTTTTCTTACACTCTCACTCCCGGGTATCTCTGGCTGTTGTCACTGGAGACCAAGTATCAGCATCATTATTAATGTCGTCGTCGTCGTCGTCGTCATCATCATCATCATCATCATCATCATCATTATCATCATCATTAACAACAACAACATCACTATTATTCTTGCTCTGGGGTAGTTTTTTGATGCCTTCTCATGTTCGTTATATACACTGAGATCAAAAAGTATCTGATACATTTCAAAAGGCTTATTTCAATGTACTTATAGACCTTCAAAAATTGCATTTCAAAAGGTTTATTTCAATATACTTATACACCTTCAAAAATGACAGAATTCGGACTAAAAATTTCCGATTTTTGTACATATCTTTTCAGTGTTCAATCTTCTGATTTTTTTAATCTCTGGTCAAAATTCTCTCAATTTTGAGGCTGTATGGAGATGTTAAAATCAAAATTTTTTAAAAATGTACCAGATATTTTTTGTACTCACTGTAGTTTCCTATTTCAACATACAGTCAACCCTCGATTTAACAGACCCTTATATTATGATTTTTGGATTCAGACGACACTTCAACAGCACATGCATGTGCACATGCACGCAACAGACTCGCTTCTAGTATTGTCAACATGGATATCTTATATCTAAATTTAGATAATTTTGTTGCTTTTGAATATTCAGGAATCATTTCTAGGTATTGGATATCAGTTTGGATATCTTTTTAATGATGCTCAGATATCTTTTTTAGATTTCTTTTGCAAAATCTTTATACATTTGGATTTTTTGGCAAAATCTTGATATTTTTAAATATTTGATGAAGTTCTGGCCGTGAACTTTTACCAATCATCCAAAATATCAAAATTTCGCCCCCCCCCCCTGCCCCCGTGTGGCACTTGCGTGACATACTGTTATTAGTCTGTTTTACTTGCAATAACTTAATAAGTAAAACAATGAGAAGGACAGTCAAAAGACTATGCATATTACTAGATAAAGAGATATATCACATGGGTATTTTAGATTTTAGAAGCACATGAATGTATTGGCTGATATAGTAAAATTTTTATAGTAGATATCCTAATTAGGTTATGAATACCGACATTAAAAACATTTGTCAAAATGATGGTTTTACCTGGGCTCAAAAACTGGAAACTTAGTTGCATCTGTTAATTAATTGATGGCATACTTATCTGTTTAATTGAAAAATGTTTCCCATTTAACAAATTTTGTTTTATTGTTTGAAAAAAAAAAATACACTCCTTTTTCGGAATAATTATCAGTCTCATATCAATTTTGAATTTTCCATTTTTTTTACTGTTTCAAATTTGTTCCAAACATATTGGGTTAGGGTTAAAATTTTTGGTCAAGATTCATTTGTTTTTAACCTTGCTGTTCGCATAGGAGAATTTTTTTTCTCTCAATTTTAGATGCTTTCAATCCCTTTGACCATAAAACCTTCTGGAAATTTGTTTTTTGAAAATGAAGTCTTTGAAAGATCTTACATAAAGTGGGTTCTATTTACAATGCAAGTATAAGGCTAAACTGGACACTTATTTCTGCCATTTTTACAGAGATTCTGCTTATGTCAATTATCTTCTTTTCTTTTTAATTACTGTGCTCAAAATATAATTTGAATTGTCTCTTACTATGAACATTTTTGACAGTTCAGAACTATCTTACTCAAGAATCAGAGTGGTGAACAACTAAAGCTGGATGCTTTCTTTTTGCAAACTTTACTTATATATTCTATATTGTTTTAAATCTATTTTTACATTAAAATATTTGAATTTGAACGGAGTAAAATAAAAGTTTTTAAAAAATCTCTTTTCTGGCAACATTCAATTTAACAGACATTCACAATTAACGGACGACCGTCCAACCCTTATTATTCTGTCAAAATGGGGATTTACTGTATTTTTCACATTGTCATATATTCTCATTATGTTTGCCCTGATATAATTGATTTTGAAGTTTTCCATATTACATGGTTGGCTGTTGTTAATAGGAGCCTTTAGTCACTATGTGTATTGCTTTTGTAACTGTTACCTGATCTCTATTGAAAAATTTGAGAGAACCTTGATTGTGCAGTCAGATATCATATTCTAAATATTCTGCTTGATCATATTTTCATGTTTTGTGTTCTCTTTTGTTTCATGTGAATATAAAATCACCTCACAGAAACTAGAGAGACAAAAAAGTTATACTAACTCTCACTTGTGTTCTCATTCCCAACGTAAAAATACAGGTTTTCCCCGCTATCCGAAAGTAGAGAGTTCCTATAAAAACACCAGTGAACAGTTATTATATGGTAAGATGTCGTTCATGAGTTGCCGCACATAACCACGTCTATACTTGAAATTACTATTGAATTATTTTCAGTCAGCATTTATTTATTTGATTTTCATGTCGTGAGTAGCTAAGTCAAAAGTTAGAGGAGGAGTCCTCAAAAAAAAAAAAGAAGAAACATGATGAATAATTAGTCATTCACATCCTATTCTAACAACCTCTGACTTTTCATTACTGTCAAAATAGTGTGCAAAGGAAATAAATAAACTAATAAAATTAACCACGTTTGTGAAGATGACATTCAATTGATGTTCGTAAGCATTGTATAAAGAATGGCTGGTGAAAACAGAAACTGATAAAATATCGAAAAAAATTCATTCTTTTTGATTGTTAGATGGCATTTGGAGCATTTAGTTTTAACTAACTTCAATCAACAAGATCATTTGATTATATTGTGTCAGTTGTCATAAGAGCATGCATTTTATTGGGTCCATCAAAGAGTTCATTCTCTTTTTGTCAATAGATAGTAGTAGGAGCAATTAGTTCTAACTTTGATTCAGCAAGATCGCTTTTGATTATATTGTAATAGCTATTATATCAACTAGCATTTTCACTGGGTTGATCAAAAAGTTCATTCTGTCTTTGTCACCAAATTGTATTAGGAGGGTTTTTACTTTTAACCAACTTCATTCAGACAGATTGATTCTCTTGGTTATGTGACAGCTGTCATATCAGTATGCATTTTTATTTTTAAATTGTCAAAATTAGCATTTTTTTGTTGATTTATTCCAACATCGAAGGTAAATGAAAATAACCAACAATTTTTCATATCTTCTCTTTTTTTTAAGAAAGGTAAAAATGCAAAAACGATTTCTGCAATTAATGGAGAAGGTAGTATAAATTATCGAGCAAGTCAAACATGGTTTGCAAGGCTACATACTGGAGATGTCTCACTGAATAATGCACCACAGTAGACCTGTTGAGGTTGATAACAATCAAATTAAGATATTACCTGAGAATAATCAATGTTATATGATAAAGGAGATATCTGAATCAAGAGTTGAAAATCGTTTGTACCAGATTGATTATATCAGTCTCTTTGATGTGTCGCATCTACATAAGTGAAACCAACCCACTGGACCTTATTTCTGCATGCGATTCACAATTCAAATATATTACAAATGTTCCGCTTCTGAAACAAAATGTAAAGAGTAATGAAAAGTGGATACTTTTTAACATCGAACGTGAGAGATCATGAGGTAAGTGAAATGAACCACCACTGACTGCACCAAAGGCCAGTATTCAACCAAAGAAGGAAGGTAATGCTATACATACAGTGGTATTGGAAAGGGACCCTCTCCTATGAGCTTATGAAGAAGCACATGGTTAATTCAAAGTACTGCTCCAAATTAAACCAACTGAAGGCGGCAATTGATGGAAAACATCCAGAATCAGTTGAGAGAAAGGATATAATATTCCCTCAAGATAACACTAGATCATAAGTTACTTTGGTGTCCAGGCAAAAATGGTTACTGTTTGGTTTGGAAGGTTCCATTCATCTACTGTATTCACCCAGTGATATTGCATCTTTGGATTGACGTCCATTCCACTCTTTACAGGATTCTCTCGATGAAAAAAAAATTAATTTCCTTGGAAGACTGCAACTAAGGCAGATAAAAAGTGTCGGGAGGATGGAATCACAAAACTGCTTGAAAAAAGGCTGAAGATAGTGGGGGGAGGAAAAAAAAAACCAGATGATATGTCGTTCGATGATATCAAAGTCAAAGATGAGAAAAATCGTCTCTATTTTTATCTGATGAACCTAACAGAATCTTCGGCCAACTCAGTTCTTTTGTAATGAAGACAAGACTAAACAATATTCACAATTATCATTTATTCTCTTTTTTTTTCTCTTTTGAAAAAGTGGACAATCCACAAAGCTATCCAGTTTAATTCTTTCAAACCCGAATTCTTCAAGCTCAATAAAAATATCTTTGCTTTGATTTCTTCATAATCTTACAGCTGTGGATAAACAAAGCACCATTTTTTCTTCAAGTGATCTCCCTTACTGCAAATCATTAAGTCCAATTTTGTTGCTGCCAAATGGTCATCGTAAATTGCATTGCTTGCCCAGCAAGGTCATCTGCCTGGACACCATAGTTGAAGAACACAAGACTGGAAATGTTCATTTGAAGATTTACCAACTGCTCACTATGATAATCAGTGGGAACTAAGACAAATCACATACTCAGCTCACTAAAAACTGTTATCCTGTATTTTTTATTTATTTGGGTGGGGTGGGGGTCCTCATACTAAAATCATTTTCAATTGGTTTTCTATGAAGACGAGGAAGTACTTTTTATTCCTGTCACTCCCCAACATTCTTAATACTACAAGCTTTCAAACTTGACACTACTAGTTCTCAAACATAAATGAAGTCCCTGCCATTCTGTGCCACACGTTTTATTAACATTTGAGAACTTGCGGTATTAATTAAGGGCAGAGATAGTTTTTGCATCAAAATATTTCATCGACACATTGCAGGGGGGATAGTTTTTGTATCAAAATATCTCTCCAACGTATGGCAGGGATGAAAAGTACTGCTGATTTGTTTCTATGAAGTTGTGGTGCTAAATTAAATATCAAACTGCTTGTCAAGATGGTGCTGATATTCAACTCCTGTCTTTGGAAAGGAAGTGCTGCTTTGTTGAGAGGAAGAATAGAAGAATAGCTAACTTTGGACGAATATTTATTGAATTTTTGGAATGGATTATTCTTCTGTAAGAAAATGTAAAAAATTAGTAATTGATTTTCCTAGGTAACTTCTATTGAACTTAACTTCCAACCAAACTATCATTTATTCACCAAGGTTGAAAATCAAAGTTGAGTTTGATATCTAAAAACGTCAATTCAATTAATTAGTGATTCATTTCAAAGTGGACTATTCAAAATAATGTTGCCACAGTCAGATGACTATAGCAAAGACAAAAACCTCAAAAGCATATGTAAATTGAGGTTACAATTTAAGACATATAAATCTGCAATATCTTTCAAGATATGTAAAGGTAATATTGATTTCACAGAATATGTAATCGGTTAACCAAGTTCAAATTCTTGCTGAAATTATTTGTCTTCATTTTGCAATATACCCTTGGGAAAAGCATGAATTTACCTCTCCCTGCTCTACAATGTGAACTTATCTCAGGATCCGTTAAAGCAACTATTCTTCTGTAACTTACAGGATTCAAGTACTTCTCATCTTTATTAATTGGAGATCTTCGAAAAATAACATTTGAAGTGCTGAAATTCTATTCTTCTGCTATAACCCAATTGTTTCAACAATGAATATATTGGCATTGAACCAACTCATTTTTGACTAAACTGTGAATTCCTCATTTGTAAAGGTTGACATTTTCTCTTGGGTTAGATTATTGTGAGAAAGACCTGTATAACTTTCAATCACTCTTCCTGTTAAATCATTGACAAGGCTATATTTCAGATGAATGGCATTGAAACAAGTTGGAGGACAGATAAGATTCATTGAAAAACAGAGTCAGCCTTTTATTCATGTGAGTGATTTTCCACCACTTGTGTCATTTTTACGATACATGTTGTCCAGGTAAGAGGATACTAGAGAGAAATTGTAGAGGACTATATCTACAGTTTTTTATACAACAAAACAAAGACAGCAGAAACAAAGATGCAAGACTCCTTTCAGTAAATATTTATGATTTTTCATTAGTCACTCTTGACCAGTTCTTACCTAAAGCTCCATGAAACCACAAACTCAGAAAAATTTTGACCTACATTTTACTTGTAGCCTCCAGACACAAGCAATTCCATAATGAAAGTAATTTGAATTTTGTACTTTTAAGATGAAAAAAAAAATGATTAATTATATGCCTTAATATCACAATATCTCTTTTTAATCAGTAAAAATCATTACTCATTTCGGAAGTGGAATTGATGTTTCAAAGGAAAAAGAGACACGATATGACATAGGATTTGGTAAGAAGTTCATGAAAGAAAGAAATCAGGTTATCCTTCACTCCTGTTTTTTATTTCTATGAAAAATATACCTGTCCAAATTTCTGTGAGATGTTTTGATTGATCTTTGCATGCAATTTATACAGCATTCAAGATTCTCTATTTAGAAGATTGGATAACTTTTAGAAAAGAGGGGCAATAGAATAGACAAGGATTAAACTGTTTGATATACCATATTTCTTTGAGTACAACACCAAAAATTTTATATCCAAATCTGAGGAGAATTAGGCGTCATGCCATATATGAATTTATGCAGAAAATAATTTATATAGTACCTGGATTGAGCTCATTTGATGACTGAGGTGACATAACACAACTTGGAACATTGAATCAGAAAAACATGTGGCCAGCCAATTTAGTACCAAATCAAGTACCTTTGTTTCACAAAAGGCTACTATTTTATACCAATACATTTTTCGGTTTCTTAAGATGTAGATAAAAAATTAGTCATAAGAAATTTTTTTAAATAACTTAATGATTTATAATACTTCATCTGATTGAAATGAATGAACAGAAAAATGTATTAAATACTGCAACTACCAGAATGTAAACAACAATCAGAAAGAAGGCTTCTGCTCCAGGTTGAAGTCTCACTGACTTTACTGGCAAAGCAGGCAGGGCTAAACTATGCCCCGCCCCCTTTGCTAGGGGATGTGGGTTCAAATACTACCTCGGGCTTATTCTTCATTTTTCAATCAACAGTATTTGCTCACTGCCGTAGGGTAATTGATCTGAGCAAAAGTTTGTGATAAAAAGATAAGAAAAATAGTCATAAAAATTGATTTAAAAAATCTATACCACTTTTTCATCTAAAAATTGAGTACTTGTATTATACAAATATCTTGTTATACACAAAGAAATACAGTGATCATTCCATATTCTTTGGGTTAATGAATCATAACAGAGGTGCAGAGTGGCATAATGGTTATCTGCACAAGAAACAGAATCAGCAAGCCAAGTTTGAATTTTGCCCGAGACCACTTGCATTCACTTTGCACAACTGTCTACAGAAAAGGCATGAATCTACTCTCCTTCCAGTTATGAGTAAATAGCAGGGAAGTAGGACCCATCCAGTCTTGTAAAGGCAGTCCAACTAAGAGAGGGTTACTCTAACTAAAAAAACTGGAATCTCAAGACCGCATAAAGGAGCACGGATAGATGTAAGGATAGCAATTTCAACCTGTCAAAACACAATCTGCAACTACAACTGTTGATACGACCCTATTCTCTACAGGGAGCTTAGAGAAACCAATGCTGAAAAAAAATGATGACTTAACCATAGACCCGTACGTATTTAATTCTTAATCTAATCAGAGATAATGCAATTCAACTAGTCATTGACAAAATGAGAGAAACAGACAGAGATTAGGTCCATCAGCTCAGGGACTTAGGGAAGGATTGTAATTGGAATGACAACATCTGTCTAGGTTCGACTGAAGTTTATTTTCATTAATCTTTCTGTAAGCACTTAGCAGAGAGAGAGAGAAACCATGTTATGATGTACACCCAAGTAATTAGAGATCAGTCTATCAAGTGACCATCTCCACAGGACCTGGTACTGAATGAGAAAAAGGTTAACCATTAGTGCATCAGAAGTTCACCATCAAACCATGGAAAAACAAGCAAACAAATGAAATTATCGGCCTGTATGGAAATATAATGATTATCACCTCATTAGCAAAAGCCAAAGACAATACTTTATGATGTCCGCTCGGATAATATAGTAGTGAGTACAGCTGCCTCACATTGTGGGTCTGATTCCCGGTAGGAGCGAAGAATGTGGAAAACTCTACATAAGGAAAAAACTCCCTCTATACTCAGCATCTAATTGAGTACACTCTAAGCTGTGTGATTAGGCTGGTGGTATCCCTCCAGTGGACTTTCGTCCTGTCATGCGAATGATCATAAAAAAACTTGTAAGAATGAAGTCCTGGTCTTGACCAGACTTGGAATTTGCCAGGAACACTAAGCTGACGCACGCAAAAAAAAAAAAATCGGGACTTTGTCAGAAGCCGTTCATACTCCAATGGTCGTTGTCTCTTAAGAGTCAGTTGCTTTACCATCGATTTTATGCCTTGCGATGGACTTGGCTAATGGATCCAATGGATCTCCTCCTCTCTCTCTCTCTCTCTCTCTCTCTCTCTCTCCCTCTCTCTCTCCATTGGTGCAACCTTTCCAAGCAGTACGTACATACATACATAGATAGCCAGCCAGACCAACTTAAAAAACTGAAGAAGCCTATGTTGATATTGACAGTTCTGGCTTCAAAAAACAGTAAACAAGAATATTGGCTCCAAGCAGATATTTGACATTCCAAAAAAAATTTATTTGAACAATCAAGCCCCTTCTTTGTGTTCTTGGTGTTATTAACACAATGTTTCAGCTGATCTATTCTTCAGTCCTTGGCAGGTGCACAACCTGTGAAATGAAAAACCTGATTTCTCCAAGAAAATGGTGATAGAAGAAACAGGCAGTCATCAATACACTCACCGGATCACTCCATTCCAACATTTGAAATGTTAATGACCATCTTGATATTCAAGGCCAAGTCAAGCAGAGATGAAGGCAAACCTTCACCTAACCAAGACAAACTCTTTTTAAAAAATCAAATAAAAGAGACAACAGGTCTAGTTAGTCGTTTGATAGAAACCATTATGTGACCAAGATCTTTTGGCAGCATGCTATGTTGGGGGTGATCAATTAAAAATTGGAAAAAAAGGTGATCAATGAATAAGTGACTGCTCTCACCTTTTGTGAGCAGTGTTCTGCACTGATCAGTATAACAACATCCTAATTTTCAAAAATCAAGTATGAGTGCTGCTAGCACAAATTGAAGAACCAATCTAGTATAATTTTACGTGTGCAAATCGATCCCTTCACCACCACCACTTAAAACTTATTCAAGGGAGGAATTTTCAAAAAAAACTGAAAAAAGGCATTTTTGCTAGACATGATAAGAAGTAAATGTTTGAGATTTCAACACACTCGCTTTATTGGAGTGGTCTGTGATGTATTCAAACAGCCAGACTCTCTTCAAAACTGAAGAAATGTTTATAGTAATGATAGGAATATGCATCAGTATAAACATCTGTGCAGTTGATTCCTTGGTTTGCCGACGGACTGGTTTTTGTTCCACATAATGAGGAAATTCTTTGCTTCTGGAAAATGCATCTGTTTTGAATCCTACTAATTGATACTATATGAATCTGTATAGGTTTCTGTGTTGGATTAATTGATCAGTGTCAGTAGGAAGCTCTTATCTGGAAAGAGAGAGAGAAGGAAGGATGATAAACATCACAGAGATGGCGAGATGGCTTACTGTTTAAGTTAATGAAATGGTTCTTTGATGAGAAGATATTCAAACACATTTTTATTGAAAATGACAGACAAGGGTTGTATGATCAATTTTTAGTAAATTTTTTCTTTTGCCTGCAAGTCAGTTGCCATAACAATCCTTGTCTGTCTTTTTCAATATGATCAAACAATTCTTGTCCGTCGTTTCCAATAAAACATGTTTGAATGAAAAACTGCGGCCTAAATATACATATATATACATATATATATATATTTGAAAGTTAGAACCTTGTAGTCAATAGAAGATAGTGGTGCAGTACAACTGTTCTTCTATTATTAATTACTGGTGCTCGTTCAGTCATATTGCTCCAGAGTCAGGTCATATATCACTGTCAATGCTCAAGTAAACCAATTGACATCTGGATCATACAGTGGGTTATATTTGCTTGCGCTACAAATGGCGGCAAAAGCAGCACCTTCTCCATGTCTTTTGTGTAACTCAGCCACTCCCAAGATATTTTCTAAATATATCCTTTCGCAACCCCTTACCCCAGAAAGCTTTTGCAATCCCCTGGAAAAGTGGCAGGGAATATATTTCTATATACATTTCATAATCCACAGAAAACAACATATCGATGGTTGCTGATGAGTGCGAGAGGCATGAAATGTTAACATTCACAGGGTATATGTCTTCGTAATTCTTACTGTTTACATTTTAATAGCCCTATTCATTGTGTTGTTTATTGAGCATTGGGATTAAACATCTACAAAGGATAAAATCACTTTTCATTGATCTTCTGTTTGTATTTTAACAAATTGAGAATATATATATTATGTACTATATATATATATATATATATATATATATATATATATATATATATATATAAATATGAACGGCTTTGTGGACAAAGATTTGGGGAGGGTTTTCAATGATATGTATAAATAGCTCTATTTACTGTGTTATGTATTGAGCACTGTAATTAAACATCTACAATGATGTACTTTCAAGATTAAGTACGTCATGCACAGGGCTGACCCACCCTTTTAAACTAAGAGTTACATCCTATGGCCCACTGAGGTGGCATGAATAGGAGTAGGACCCTCAGGTCATAGGTTTGTCTAGAGTTTCCTTCTCATGGCAGATGCCCAAGCTAACTATGGAGGTCTGCCACCCCCTTAGCTGATGAGTGCCGACTGTACATGTCTGTTACCCCTCTGAGGAGTAACTCAACAGCTTAGCAGCCTGTACAGATTGCAGCCCAGATCAGAGTTATTTCCCTGGGAAGAAAAACTAGGTGGGAAGGGGCAAGAATGTTAGCAATTGGAACAACAATGGTGATATAGAGAATAGGAAAGTTCAGGTATCAGCCTGCTTAAATAACTTGGATATTTTTAAGTGATTCAAAAAGTTTTTTTTAAATATATATATATATATATATATATATATATATATATATATATATATATATATATATATATATTCCTTAACCTCATCACCCCTCCATTTATACTATCCCAAACCTACCCACACAATTCAACATCAAAGCACTTCCCTCCTACCCTGACGCCCTATGTCCTCTCCAAGACCCACTTCAGCTGCTAACACCACAGGCTTCATCACAGACTGAACTTTGTCTCACACAACAGGATACCCCTATCAGATGGGATACCATTTTTTGCTCACAATGGTGGACTCATGTTCCGCATCAAACTTATAACCTCTAAAGGTACACACACGCACACACAGCACACAGAACACACTACTGAAGATGGGAATACCTCCTGAAACATATCTAGACCATCAATGAAAACATTTACAGATAAATAAACCCAACTTCCATACACTTTTACTCCTGAGTCTGTCTCACTCTCTATAGTTGAAATTATATATATATATATATATATATATATTTTTTTTTTTTTCATTATCCTGGTAACTCCCTTTCCTGCTCTTCCCTTCTTATATAACATATAACTGCATGAAAAGAGGTAGCAGCATCGTGAAGGTATATTTTTCAGCATCTCTTAAATATAATAAAAATAGATCTAAAAAATAGAGATTATAGATCTCTTTTCATAGTTTCTATAAATTATATCCCTTAACTTCTGCTCTTTAAGATCAACTAAAATTAGATATAAGATATCTGAATTGGCAATACTGAAGAGGAGTAACCAAAATACTTCAAAGCGGTAATTCCGTATAATAGATAGAAAATCATTTTAATGGACATGGCAGTCTTCTCCACACACGTTTCCAAACTTGTACCTTTGGAATGGGCACTGCCCTAGTATAAATAGCTGAAAGGATAGAAATTATAGATTTTGTCAAAAAATATCACTATATTGATATATATATATGATGGCGTTAGCAGTGGCACTGTTGATAGCAGTAATGATGACAATACAATTTATACAGGGTGGGATTATGAATGGTTCTGTTAGTGTTTTGAGAATTCATGAATAAATGTTGACTTAAGACTTTCCATTATTGACTTTCTTGTGAATATTCAATCATTTTGAACGTATACAGCTTCCAGCCTCAGGGAATGAAGAATTCTGTTCATTGTGTTCCTGATCGAATCAAGCTATCCGTAATTCATCTCAATTTGGCATCGTCAGAAATTCTCGGATTCTTGCATATCATTGAACTAACATGGACGTTGCATCAGTGCAAAGATAATCGGCTGAAAAACAGATTTCTACATAGGAGCAGATTCTTTTGTGCTTTGCCTAGAATGTTTGATAAGCCAAAATGATGGTGTATTGTGGATTTTGACACATTTCCCCCCTTGAGGAACACAAACAAGGAAGCCACAAAGTGAAATAGATTTATTCATGTGAATTCTATTCTAGGCTGTAAGTCTAATCAACAACAAAGAGAACAGAGTTGGGGCATAGGAAATTATACTTGAAGGTCTTTTGATTTCAGAATCAGTTAAGTGAATTTAGGAGTACAACTGTGTTTGAGAGGCAAAAATTAATCCAACGATAAAATTACCATACAATATACATAAAGGCACACACACACACACACACTCACAAACAAACAAAACGAACACACATGGCAAGGTCAACTGGCCTTGCCCAGGCTAAACTTACAAAGGATGAAAAATTTATTGGGGATCATATTTGGTAAGCACCAACGCTTTTATAGCAGAAGTGTGGGGAGACATTTTTCTACTCGAGTCATTACCTATGTGTCTGATCTTAGCTTGAAAAATTCAAAAATATTCTACATCAGGAACTTCCTCGAATGGTGAAGACTTTTCTTATCAATTAAATATAGTTATTTACTAAACTTGTTTTGGTTTTGGCACAATTTTAGAGGACTGAACTACCAACTTGATATATATACTGTATATCATTCAAGCCAGTATTTGTGAATGGAATATAATGGATTTTTTGAGTCAAAACTTTCCAGTTTATCAAGTGAAAACTTTTTTTAGTACAACCTATTGTCACAGAAAATTTTGTCAGAGAATATAGAATAGAGTTAGCGCTTAATGTTTTGCAGATGATCTGGAGGCAAATTTTACTGACAAAATCTCATGATGATTGACAAAATGTGAAATGAAATTTTCTTTTTACTTTTCGAGATTTTCTCAAAACATTCCTGAAAGTTTACAAAGCATATGTATTGGCAGGGTTTTTAAAAGTATTAAAAAAAAAAAAAAGAAATCAATTCTCAGCAATCTTGCTATTACCTAAAAATGTAGTGTGGTAGTTCTGTGTTGAGTTGATGCAAAATTTACCAGTACCATCTTTCGCACAATGTTAGGGAAATTTTAGAAGTGTCTTCAAAGTTTACTCAGCTCTTTATTGCTTGTGTGCATATGTATATACTCCAAGAATTGTTTGCAGAAAAGTGATGATTTTAATTTAGTTTTTGGTGAAAATCATGGCTGAATATGAAATGCAAATTTAATACTGTTTATTCTTAACGTTTAATCTGAGAAAAAGTGCAGCAGAAATTAGACAATGGATCCCTGGAGCTGATGGTAAAAATGCTGTTGGTACAACCATGTGTCTGGAATGATTTATAAAGTTTGAAAAAGGAGATTTTGATCTCAAGGACAGAGTATACTTTGGTGAAGATCAGAACCTGAAAACTGATAAATTTTAAGAGAAGATACAACGCAAACAATATATCAATCTGAAGAAAGTCCGAGATGAATCAGTTAATTGTTGTACATTGTTTACAAGCTTTCGGGAAAAAATCAGAAACTATGAAAATGCTCATCTTTCTCTTCTTGCTTTACACAGAAAAATGTCGTTTTCGGACAAGATAGTAACTACGAAAAATGGATTTCTTAAGCGAATCCCGACTGAAGAACATTATAAATAGATCAACGAGAGCCTTTAGCATCTTGACCAATATGGAATCTACTGAGAGAAATGTTTCTTCTGTATTTAGTGGGATTTGAACGGAACTCTTTGATACGAATCGGTGGAACCTGGACAAAATGTTACTACTGCATAACATTGCAGCAAGCTATCAACTTGGTTGAATGATGTATTGGAAGCTAACCCAAACCTAAAAAATTGTTGCATTTTTCAGTACTTACTCTGCATGATATACATTGGAGATAAAAGAAAGGTTTTTCAGTGGTCAGGAATTAATGCAAGTATTATAGAGAGAATAGGGCTCTTATATGTATTAAAAAAAATCAAAGAGGAAAGCACTACTAATAATTCTTAGCATAGAAATGCATGGTTAATGATTATACTCCAAAAATGCATCGGAAGTTTGGAAAGAAGAAATTTACAGAGATTTGCAGAAATCAATACGAGTGTTGAAGACAGAATAAGGCAATAGTATATATGATAGATAAACTTCTAAAATAGAAAAGCATTGCAAATGATTTTTAGTATAGAAATGCCTTGTTAATGAAGTGACTCTGACCATTGGTGTTGCAATATCAGACATTGTGACCAACTCACTGTCAGTTTTCACCAAATCTCTTCCTGTCCTTATATACATATTTATGAAGACTTTCTCCAAAATATAGGCTTTCCAGGGTGTAGTGAAACAAATATATACAGGCAGGATTATAACTTGAATCACGGGAGATTATAATATTTTAAAAACTGTATCTTCCACTAATAATTGATGATAATTTGGTTGCATCTTCTCTCATTAGAACGGAAATATTTCGTAAATCTCTCCTTCCTCCTTCTCCTATCCATCCATCTATCTACTTATCTATCTATCTATCAATCTCTTTCTCTTTTTATCTCTCTCTACATACATACATACATGCATACACATATATATATATATATATATATATATATATATATATATATATATATATATATATATATATATATGTTATTATTTTTTGAGGGTTAAGTTAACTATGCATGAAGAGTAAAGAATTCAGTTTTTTGCAGTAACTGAGTTTCAAGCCAGTGGCGCAATCGTCAGACTGTCTACATACATAGATTGTAAAGCCATAGATGGTCTGACTATTGCACCATTGGCAAGAGACTCAGAGTCACCACAAAGAACTATATCTTCTATGTACACATATTTATATATGTTTATACATATTTATATATATGTATATATATATATATATATATATATATATATATATATATATATATATATATATATATATATATATATATATGTATGATTCGACAGAATGATTATAAATAGTGTTATATTAAATAGAAACTCTCATTCGTAAATAAAATAAATGGCAGCCCCATTTTCTTCAACTGTTTATTCTTTTTACGTTGTACAGTTCGAGTGATACATCAAGTGTGTAATGACGGGAGATAATTTCAGATAAGAGTTTCTATATAATATAATCATATAGATATATGTTAGAAACTGTCAACAAAAACTGTTTCTGCAATCTTCAAGTGGGTGTGGCTGTCTATCTATTTATCTATCTCTCTATCTATCTATCTATCTATCCATCTATCTTTCTATCCATCTATCTATCTATCTATCTATCCATCTATCTATCTTTCTATATACCTATCAATCTATCTATCTATCTATCTATCTATCTATCTATCTATATGTCATGTGTACAGGCCACACCAATGGAGTTGAAGAGCTAAAAATTTAACCATTTACTCCTTATTTTACCAACAAAAAAATTACTTATTCATTGATCCAGACACCTTTTATTCAATTTTTCAAATGCTGACCCCAAACCTGGCATTCTGCAATCACATGACAGTTTCTATTGACTGACTAACCTAATCTCTCAATATATTTTCTGCACTTAACAAACTTAACTCTGAATTTTGAAACAATATTTGTTGTTTGCTAATGGAATTATATTATTCAATAATAACAATTTATTTTAGGGAATATCCAATCACTAAATGCATGAAACATGAAACACCAAAACAGGAAAATTATTTCTACCAAAATGGTTAAATGAAGAATTTTCACAATATGAGGCATGGTAAGTTTTTTGCATCTTTTAATTTTAAGGAACAATAGATAATCTCTGCTCTTATTACTCATAAAACTCAATACCTCCTCTCATACTTTTGAATGTCACCATGTGACATACATCATCTTATTATCAATGACTTCGCCATCTATGTATAGATGTTCAGATCCTATTGAATTATTGTCTATGTCTGTGTCCCATTTCTGCTGAGGTTCTTTCCCCTATTTTTTTTTATCAAAAACTGTATTATATTGATATATGTGACGTCATAAAGATCAACTTAGAACTGTAGAGAGAACAGATCAATGATCTTTGATCCACTGGGTCAAATTCAAATCATGTTTGTCAAATCTGAGGGAATAATAGGTTGTCACTCATGAAAATCTTATTTTTTTACATTATAGAGAATAATGCTAGAATTGAAAGATTTACTAATGTAACTGCATTTTTTGTACATATTTAATATAGAGATATAATTTGTTATTATTGAGGGTTTTTGAGCCCTCAACAGCTATGGTGTTTACCCTAGGAGTTTGACTTGCAATTTCATATCAGAGCATTATACTACTCAAGTTGTTGATGACGTCAGCAAAGCATTTAGAGTGAACACTAATACAATGTGAAGTGTCCCACATTGGTTCAAAAGATTCAGGTAGGGAATTATAGATACTAATAATAAACCTTGGGGGAGGCTCAAACTTGTTCTTAGTGATAAAGAATTATATTTAGCAGTTGACAATGGTTCAAACACTTTCTGGAGATTTAAGGACATAGACAGCAATCATATCACATGATTTCAAGGCATTAGGAAAAGTTGATAAGTTGGGAAAATGGGTCTCCTATGGACTGAATGGAATGCTCCATGACACCTCATGGCTAACTGTGTCTAAGCTAAGAGAATTGCGCCATAAAATCTTGCAGCATCCCCTGCACTCTCCTCCCTCCGACAGATTAGCATCTTTTCAAGCATTTTGATCTTCATATCTGTATTAAAAAGGTTTGATAAGAGAGGCCATAATTTGTGCTCTTACTAACTTGGTGACCACAAAAGCCAAAGAATTTTATAGAGATGGCATATTATTAATACAATAACATTGGAAAAAGTTCATTGTTTCAAATGGGTCATAATTTGATTAAATATTTACTGCTTTTTATCGTTCATATCATCCTTCATTTTGCAATTCAAAAAATATTTCATACATAACAATCTCATAAAAAATTAGATAGAATTCGATATGGATCAAATATAGACATTTTCAAAGCATAAATATTTTCTTCACTAATGTGTTTCATAAACCATGATCTGGGGAGATATCGCAATAACAGTAAAAAAAATTTATACCTTGGGATTTCCATTAAATTAAGGGAGTATATTTCTTCAGCAAGTTTATAAGTTCAAAGACTGTCAGCAAGAGAATGTGGACTGAATGATAAAATTATTTTATGATAATTGTCTGTCTCTAGAAGATTCAGCTAAGCTATAAAACAACAAATTCATGGGTGAACGCTTGGATGATATTTCCCAGGTGCAAGGTTGGTGATACTATTTACAAAGGACAAACTTAACAAACTTTTTCTTACATTCATTAAAGTATAAAAGTTATCAATTCCATAATATTTGTGAAAATTTGGTACAGTTCTCTAGCATTGAGCCATATCTATAAGTTGGTGTCCATTTGTCTGGGACATTTCTGGATTGGAAGCCTCACAGCTACATGACACCAAAGACAACAAAATAAAAGAAATGTCAGTGATAAGATCTTGCTTGATTTGCTGAATGATTCCAGCATATATATATATATATATATATATATAATGATTAAATAATTAAGTAATTGAGTCACCCACAGACAGCTGTTTAACTGTATAACAGCTCTTCAGTGTGGCTATAGACTATCCATTATCCCATCCAGTACCACTAGGTAGGATCAAAATCTTCGCTTCAGACCCTGAGGTTGGTATTTTACCCCTGCCCTACACAGAACTAGATGGTCAGTAAGGCTGAATCTAAGCAATATATTTATTTACGCACAATTTCCCATCCACCAGAGTGCTCCATTCCAAAGTTGGAAGAGCATTGCTTATATAGCTTATAATGAACAAGTTACCTAACTTAAAGAGTGCTCAACCCTGAGTGAGGAGCGTTAATTATAATAATTAAATAATTGAGTCATCGACAGACAGCTGTTTCGTTGTATTACAAGTCTTCAGTGTGGCTATAGACTATCCATTATCCCATCTAGTACCACGAGGTAGGATCGAAACCTTCACTTTGGATTTAGCAGCATCCTTTCTTCCAAACAAGTGTTATCAGAAATAAACAAAATCTAAAAACTTAGAAAAATGAACAGACAAAAAATATCCATACTTTTGAATAATATGTATATATGTGTGTGTGTATGTGTGTCCACTCACATAGTTACATGCACATGTATTTGATATAAATAATTGTATGTAAACAAAGAAACATGAATTCAATGATCAAGTAACCTTCATTTGAAATTGAACCCAGAAGGTATGATTCCATTTACCTAGCCTCTGTAATTAGATCAAGTCACGGACCAAATGATACACTGGTAAATTTAAATCCTTTAGTGCATAAACAAGAGAACCAAGTTACTACTATACTGTTATGTACAAGTATTTTGATGATTGTTAAAAACAGACACCCTCCCCCACTTTTCATTATTGCGTACTGTATTTGCTGGAATATAAGATGCATGATTTACAATGCTATTTGGAGGTTTAGCACCCGCTGTAACTTATCCAATCCCCAAAGATATCAATTTTAAACTTTGTTGGATGGCCCCTTCATCATAAAATCAGGACATGGTATTATTTGCATAACATCCTGTTTATTCAAACATACGTTTATCTGTCAGCAAATACAGTATATTAATCATAATCATAATTACGATATCAAAAAAACATTAAAATCTTTGTTCTTGCATTTAGAAATGTACCACCTCAAGCAGTTCTCTGGCTTATCCTGCTTTCTGAAGTTATTAACACTTATATCAATGTAACTATCTTAATAATATATCCTTATAACCCTAGGGTCTTTAAACATACCTCCATGTGCCTATTGCCTGACTGACTATTTCATATGACTCCTCTATAAAGAAAAAAAAAACAATGCCCAAATCCAACAATTATTCAAACCAATGATGAAATAGGAAATATTTCCCATGATTCTTTGCTAATTACCACTCTCCTGGCTTCAATGGCATTTTCTGTGGATACACTCTTCTTTAATTATTTCCTATGAATTCTTCATGAGACCATCTTGTGGCATTTATTTATCTTACTTGGCTAAACTATCATTA
This sequence comes from Thysanoteuthis rhombus, assembly GCA_963457665.1. Taxonomy (NCBI): domain Eukaryota; kingdom Metazoa; phylum Mollusca; class Cephalopoda; order Oegopsida; family Thysanoteuthidae; genus Thysanoteuthis; species Thysanoteuthis major. The sequence continues at coordinate 41,445,699 of OY735211.1, read as the reverse complement.
ATAAATGTTTAGCAATTGTGTGCATCGCTATTGATATTTTTACACATCCATACAATTTGAGAACGTGTATGTTGCAATTTATTCAACTGCATAGTATGTTTGTATATGTAAGAATGTATGTAGACTATTTGAGTATTATAACATGGAGATGTATAAGTGATTCACTGAAGTATTTATATCCATGCATTATTTTACATCCGTGTAGTAATATCTATTGGTTTGTATCTCCGCATTTACGTAAATATTTTTGCATAAATGTGTTTGTGAATGTCTATCACAATTTATTCAGTCTTGCTGTATGAATATATTTGCATAAATGTTTGTAAAGTATTTGAGTATGATAAACTGTAAATGTATAAGGGATTTATCTTGGTATTTGCATCTATCTATCTAACTATCTGTCTATCTATCTAACTATCAATCTCTCTATCTATCTGTCTATCTATCTATCTATCTCAGTTTTTACATACATATCTATCTATCTATCTCAGTCTGTTCTTACCTATCTATCCAGCTTGCTAGATATCCTATTCAATTTGCAATGTAAGTTTATGCTAAACCAGTCCCTTAATTTGTGTCCAGCAGTGTTCATGCTTGTTTTTTTGAAAAGTGATCACTGTCCAACAAAATGTGTGAGAAGTAACTTATTCATTGATCACCCCTTTTTTTCAATTTTTTGATCTATCACCCCAATATGGTATTGAAAGACTTTGCTCCTGTGATGGTTTTTGTTGAGTACCTCTGTTTTTTTTTCAAATCTGGAATTTATGGTTCAAACCACACTGGCAGCATTTTCATTAAGTTAACTTAATTTTACCACCACAACTGCTTAATTTACAAGGTAAAAAGAAGTGTATATATACGGATGTGGGATATTCATAATTTCCCTTGGAATGCTAGCTCATTATGGTTTGCACTCATTCATTATGAATATTGTACGTGCAGTAACAAATATAATTATTTGAATCGAAGCAGAAAACTTTCTGTCTACTCTCATCAACCAAATACTGTGTACTTACGCTTACCAAGGCTGGCTTTGATGGATTGTAAACACAAGTTTTTAGACCATGCCAGAGATAGGCCAGAAAAATCTAATTTGATGTTTGCTATGTAATGGGCTTCACCAAATTTCAAATAGTCAATTTAGGAAATCAGATATCTTATCTAAATTTTGTGTCTACATTTTAGCTGTTTTAGCTCAAGATCAGTCGCTCCTTTCTTTCTCTTTCCTGTCTTTCGATTCTTTCCTATTCATTTGTCTCTTTTCTATCTTCCTCTTTTTTCTTTCCTCTTTCTCTCTCTCTTCTTTCTTCTTTCCTCTTTCTCTCTCTCTTCTTTCTTCTTTCTCTTTCTCAACTTTCCCTTACCTATCTTTCTCTTTCCAATCTTCCTCTTCTCACTGTGCGTGTTTTGTTAATTTATCCGAAATTTTTCTGACAGTACCAATGATGAAAGCAAATCACTCGATTCAAAGGAATGAGATGAAGTCATGTTCAAAACAATTTTTTTTTAAACAAGAATTCATTAGATGATGCCCATCTGTCCAGCAGAATGAGAACCTTTTTATCTCTGAATCCAAATAATTACTATGTAAATAAAGCACGGAATAAAGTTCTAGAGAAAAAAGACATTCCCTCCAAATAAAACATTTGAGAAAGAACACACACATAGGATATTTGAAAAATAGACCAAGTAAAGGACAAGTTAAGTATAATCTAGAACAAGTTACTGTTCATAAAACAGAAACCTTCAAGATATATTTAATGCCACTATCTTAATCTGAGCTTGGTCTAGCCATGTGCCAGACAATGCTAAGCTAAGTCTATCTCAAGCCAGGCACTGGGCCACAATACCTGGATAGCTAGTAAGGATCAAACTCACTATAAAAGCAAGACAAGTCGTCTAATCTTCACTCTTTGAAAAGAATTTACAATATTATAAAATTAACATTTATAGAAGATTCAGCATGTGATGTCTGACTCTATAATAAATTGACTGCATATAACATAGACCTATGAAGTCAGCTTCTGTTGAAGACTGGCTCAATAAATCATTGAATCTACAGAACTCTAGGCTTTTCAGGATCCTTGAATACAAATAGGAAATTATTAGAATACTACCCAAGACAAGAAAGGTATCATTAGTGCTAACATATTGTGTATTGTATATACATTGCATATTTTGCATAAATTATATATTTATGCATATCAGATATATTTATATGTTTACATCTTCATGCATTTTAAGAAAATATAGGATATTTTTATCGGCTAGATTTCCATCCTTCACCGTCATTTGCAGCAAAATATTTATGGCTGGAGTAATTTATTATGGATAGAATTAAGAGAAGACAGTTTAATGGAATCAAAATATATTGCAGAAAAATCGCTTTTCTGTAGTTTTGGTTTCAATATCTTTCCTCTTATTTTGGTTTGGCACCATTTCTCTTCTAGGCTCTAATTTTTCATACTTTTTCTGCAAAGTAACTAGATTCATGAAAATAGAAAATAAAAAAGAAGCTCGCTCTTCCCCACTAGATTCTTCCTAATGTTGCATTAGCTTGTTACATATAAGATATTGTTGTTTTTTTAATAAGATGAAAGATGATTTAAACAAAAAAAAAAGTAAATATTCAATCAAAATATGAACTATTTGAAGCAATAGCTTTTCCCCAATGATCCTCAAATGATAAATATGCTATCTCTATAAAATTCTTTTGATTTAGTGGTCTCAAATTCAGTAAAAGCACAAATTATGGCTTCTCTATTATTTAAGCTTTTATTATGGATATGAAATTCAAAATGCTTGAAAAGATGATCATCTATAGAAGAAATGTCAGATGAATATGGAGGATGCTGCAAGAATTCATATCCTCATTCTCAAAACTCAGACATGATCAGCTGAGTGATGTGGGGTCAGGCAATGGCATGGAAAATATCATCCAGTTCATTTTTACAACTTTTTCTAAGCTTTTCTCTTGCCTTGAGATGACATGATATGGTTGCTGTTCAAGTCCTTAAATCTCCAGAAAGTGCCTGAACTGTTGTGCGTAGGTCATTGGCCATTTCTGTCAATAATTCTTCATGCTTAAGAACAGGTTTTGGCTGCCCTCAAAATTTTCTATTGGTATCCATATTCCCTGACCTAGAAATATTCAACCAATGCTGAACAGTCCTAATTTGAAATCATATTTGGAAATCAACTTGATTAAGCGGATCAAAAATTATTATTATCTGTTCTCTCCACAGTTCAGACTGAATTTATTGAAAAGATTAAAAGATAAAAATATCTATAGACTTTTGAAGATTTTGGTACTTTTACAATAATCTATATATGAGATACCATCCAATAGTTTACAGAATTCGTACAGCACACACACAAATTTGGTTCAGACTTTGTGAGCAATACCCTAGCATGTAGTTTTCAACATCTTCTTAGAAGTATTACTTCACAGACATTGGAGTTAGTAACTTTTTTTCTTATATATATACATATATATAATCAGTGTTTGGATATGATTTGATTTATCCAACAGGATGGAGGCAAAAAGATTGTGGAAAGCAAATTTGCTGTTAAAAATGAAACAATTTATTATATCAACATGTTTTGTTAGTTGCTGACTTGATCAGGATTGGGGGAAATTCAAGAGAAGAGAATTCTTATAAGAAGATTCAACATATCAAGATGCTATCACTTGGAGAGGTCATTAATCCTAATCTTTACACACCAATAGTTTTATGGGTGTATAAGAAATTTGATTAACATCCTTTATCTCAGTACCTGCATTGGGGTGTCATATTTTGGTGTCAAATTACATTTCTGTGTTCTGGTCATCCAAAGGTGTGTGTGTGTCTGACTTAGGTGAGGAGAAGGGTTTTCAGTGATCTATTTATTTACACAGCTTCTATCTGGTCTGCAACCTTCCAATTGATCAATAATTTGCAATGCATAAGAATTAATTTTGGCAAATGAGGAGTGATATTGAGGAAACTGTACCCTTGTTTTATTGGGTTGCTTTCTGAGATTAATGTGGATTCGATGCACTTCCATTTATTTCTACCATGTTCCTTCTTGATCATTTGGGCATTTTTTAGATTGAAATTGTGGCACGTTTTGTTGCGGTGAATTTCTAGAGCATTCAAGTGGTCATCTATTTTTAACGCTCTTTGATGTTCCTATACTCTTCTGAGAGGTCTTGAGGTTTCACCAATGTAATGTTTTTGTCAGTCCTTACAGGATATTGCACAGATGCATGCCTAAGAGATTTTTTTATCATATTCCTGATTGCTCTGGAGGTGCTTGTGATGATGTTTATACCAAGATTTTTTAGATTATTTCTAAGCTCCTTGATAAACATTGTTGGTAATGTGTTGTGCTGTTTTCTTTACTAGTTTGGTGGATTTTATAAGCTTTCATTCTAGTGTTGTGTATAAAGGGATAGGAGTAGGGATAGGAGTACTTAAAAGTACATAATGTATTTTCATTGTTTCCCATCTAAATATTGGGGGCTTCTAATTTAGGTATAAGTTTATAATAATCCCTGACTTTATTTTTGTGTTGAGTTATGAGTAAAAATTTAGATGGTCATTTTTGTGGGTGGATTTGTGGTATACGCTACAGTTTACAACTAAGCATATACCACAAATCCTCTTTATGTCTAATCAATTCCATCTGAGGTTTTATTTAAAAAAATAACTCAACGTGTTCAAATGAAAACCCATTGCTTTAATTGGTGGCTAGCAGATATTTCATTTGCAAAATTGTTACCCTCGAGTGTTACAAACAGAGAAGCAAAAAAGTCACACTCTTCATTACATAGATTTCTCAGAATGCGTGTATATGTGTGTGTTTGTGTGTGTGTGTGTGCGTGTTTCATGTACTTAGAATAATTGATTATGCTTTCAAAATCTTCAAAATAGCGTTTTCTTGAGAGTCATGAGCCAAGGATCGTTTAAATTTTGTTGTAAAAATTTAAAAATTCCCAGATTGCTAGAATTTTGTCAATGTCACCTTTATGAAAAATGTCACTGAAAATAAATTTCTTTTTCAATAGTTTGTTGAAGGAATTCAGCTTTCAGATAAACAAATTCTTACTTTAACTTCCTTTGAAATAACAGAATACCCTAATTTGGTCACATGACTCTGACTCTCAATATATTAAGCAAATGTGAAATGCATCATGAAAAAGAATGAAATACTACATTCCTGAGCTGTAGAATAATAGGATTTTTATTGATTATTTTAATGACAACTGCCTGGTGGTTACTATAAATTATTTCAAGCATATTAGAGTGATCATTTCTCATGTTATATTCCATACAACTGCCAACAGAAGACGACAGAATCATAAATACATAAAGAGAGATGCTCCATAGTACTGCATGAGGAAATTTGTAGGAAACTAAAAAATTGATACAAGAATTTGTTAAATCTCTGTTTCCTAAATATAATGGAGAAATTTATTTTTTGCATTACAATTTTTTTTTTTTCTGTAAAGTAATTTTTTTTTTTCATTTGTGAATTTCTCATATAACTCAAAGCATCTCAACCATTGGTTCTCTTTTTTTTTCATTTTCATGTTTGCCGATAGGTCGTTCCTTCACCTCTTCTTGTTTCACAACTTGTTATTTCTCTTTCATATCTTTGTTCTCTCTTTTAGGCATCTTTCTCTTTCTCCTTTTTCTTCTTCTTCTTCTTCTTCTTCTTCTTCTTCTTCTTCTTCTTCTTCTTCTTTTTCTTCTTCTTCTTCTTCTTTCTCTTTTCTCTGACTTATCTCTCTCTTTTTTCATTCCCTTGGGTATGATCCTCTTTCCAACCTTTTCTTTCTCTTCTTCCTTATTTCTCTTCTTTCTTATTTCTCTTCCCAATCTCCCTTTCTCCTTCTTACTCTTGCTCTTTCTTTCCTATGCTTCTCTCCTTTCTGCTCGCTCTTTCGTGCTTTTCTTCCTTCCATCTATTCCCTACCTGTCTTTTCTTTCCTTTTTTTTCTTATCTTCCTCCTTTTGTTCCCATCTTCCTCTTCTTCTTTTCTGGCTCATCAAAAATCTTTCTCTTTTTTTCTTTTCCCTCCTTCTTATCTTCCTCTTTCTTTTTCTTTCTCTTTCCTATCTTCCTTTTTTCCTTCTTACTCTTTCTTCCTTACCTCTTCTTTCTTCTTGCTTTTTCCGATCTCCCTTTGTTTCTTCTCTCTCTATACTATCTTTCCCTTTTTTTCATCTTGCTCTTTTTTCTCTTCCTCTTCTTTCTTCTTGCCCCTTTTTATTGTCCTTTTCTTTCACCTTTCCCTTTCCAATCTTTCTTTTCTTTCTTCTTTCTCTCTTCCATCCTATTCTACCTATTCTCAATATGCCATAGTAAAAGTGTATGTACATGAAAATAGATCTTAATTAATTTACAGCATGATAATCTAATATAACTGATTAGTTTTCAACATTTTACATTTAAGAAAGGGAAAAAAGAGAAAGAATAAAAGAACATTTGATTCACTACACTTTCTCAGAATTCAATTTTCATTAACTGAAACTATTTTCACTGCAGAAGAGTGCTTTTCGCCTGCAAATGGTATTTATTGAAATGCATTTGTCAAGGAGGCAGTTCATCAATTTATTGAAATAACTTTTTCTATAAACATATTTTGATAGATCATGGAAATTGTTTAGATTTCACTGCTCTTTGTATAAACAGATGTCAGAAATACTGTAATATGAATTGTGAAGTGCTAGCAGACAATACCTGGATTCAGGTTATTCTCGAATAACTGACAGATTTCGAGGTTTTCATTTCAATCCATTTTAGGTATTATGTCACCTGACTCCACAGCAATTCACTCAATTGTGATGTTTGGTTCATGAAAATAAATTAAGAAATGTTGAATTCGAGTTATTCTTATGGCACAATACAAAAATTTAGGTTCCTTCAGTTTTCAGAATTTTTTTTTCAATTATTCTTTTCATTATTTGTATCTTCTTGAGTCAACAAAGGCTTATTTCTTTTTAACGAACAAGAGCATTTCTTCAAAACATTGTTGTCTAACTCCTCATGGTCTACAGCTGACTTTGTTTCCCTACCATAACAAGAACAAAATAAAACAAAACAAAAACAATACACATAAGAAGATGGGTGTAAAACGATATTTAAAATCCGCATTCCCCTACCATGATTTGAACCCACAAACAACTAAATGCCAAGAGGCTGTCTCATTGATAGAGCTAAATTGACAAGTCTTAGACATCAATGAAAAGTCATCATATAGATAATATACGCAGGCTTATTTCATTCTGATCAATAAATATGTTAATACAAAAAATAGATATTTTTATAATTTTTTATTTGTTATATATAAATCGCAAAAGTTGTATTAACCCTCTTGAGTTGGAATAAAAGTTGGAATGGAGTTAAAGAAGCGGCAGAAATTCCACTAAGCATTTTCAAATTTTAGGAATGGGTCCCAAAGCGGGTCATGTGATTTAATATTATAGAAAAAGAAAATAAATCCCATTATTAAATTCTTAAAATGTGGATCAAATAGTCTGGTCGGTAATTATTACTGCTAGCTTGTTCGGTGGGTTAGGCTACCAACACCAGTGGTCAGAGTTCAAGCTCAGGGAAAAGCCAGGACTTGAAATGCTGATTTTGAAGGCAGACAGGCTTTCCCCACTTAGCCCAACATGAATTTCCTACCCTGATCCCCCTCCTTTTAGCTTTGGGTTTTGTTAATCAGACTTGGGAAATATTGAGAAGGTATTGCTATTTTTTACACGTCTTCTCTTCCTTAGTCTCACTTTCTACAAGTGACAAAAGAAAAACCAAGATGACTGGTAATGGGACATACAAAGAGCTAATCAATTCTTTTCAGTTTCATGTTCAGATAGAAATCTCCCTCTTTGAGAATGTGCTGGTGTGTGTGTGTCCGTTTATGCTACAGGTGTGTGTCTGAGTATGCGTGCCTGTATATGCATGTATGTATGTATGCATGATGTGCGTTCATGAGCTAGTGTGTGTGTGTGTGTGTATGTATGTTTTTGTATGTTCATGTGTTGGTATGTATTTGTAAGTAAAAGATTCACGAACCTTTTCTAAGCTCATTAGTATCAACTGACTTCAATAACTGAGAGCAAGTCTTGAAACCACAAAGCTAGCTCCAAATGTCAACATCTTACCACTGGGTCATTATGCTACCCCAGCACTAATATTGATAACATAATGGCCATCACTTTATGGAAACCCTCAATTTGCAAAAGTTTAATTAATATTTTCTTCCGCATGCACTCAGCCTCCTTAATTAGACAAGCAGTGTCTTTTGGGTGTGGCAAAGCGGCTTTCTAAACTTCAATGGTTTCACCAAACCTGCGAAATCCTTGCTTCGTTAATGATAACAATTAAATAACGAGAATAACAAAATAGGGAAATAACAAAATGGCCGTGCAAATATGAGAAATAATCACAACAGGTCTGGTTAGTCACTCAATAGAAACCAATGTCTTTTAGAAGCATACCATGTTGAGGGTGATCAATTAAAGAATTGGAAAAAAGAGGTGGTCAATGAAAAAGTGACCTCTTTTGCCTTTTGCTTGGCAGTGATCAATAAAAAGAAGTTTGAATTTTTTTTTAAAAAACTAGCATGAATGCCGTCAGACACAAGCAAAGGGACAATTTTAGCATAAACTTACTAGTAAGTTGAGCCTACCACTGAAAACCTATTTATAGGGAGAATTTTCTAAAACAAAAAAAATGTCTTCTGGCAGCATGTTGTGCTCAATCAAAAAATTACAAAAAAGGGGTGAGCAATGAATAAATTACTTCTCTAACCCATGTCTGGCAATGATCACTTTTTTAAAAAAACAAGCATGAAACCTTCCGGTCACAAACTAATGGGTTATATCAGCATAAATTTGCATTGCAAATTGAACTCCCACTAATAACCTATTCATAGGGATAATTTTCAAAAACTAAAAAAAACATTTTTCTCCAACATAATAAGGTATAAATGTTGAAATTTTCTGCCCTTTAGCTCCATTGGTACAATGTATATGCATAAGACATACATAGCCAACCAGCTCACCAGTTATACAGACAGATCCCCTTAAAAACTAGAGAAACCTATGTTGATTGTTTTGGTGACAGTTTTAGTCATGGGTTTCTAACATTACAACCATTGCTTTTGATGCGAATGAAAACGACTTTATATGAATAATAACTAGTGCAACCTATCAAAATTGATTATTTCCAAATATATGATTTATTTATTTGTGAAATTGTTACATTACTGTGGAATATATGATACATTCATATGCATTGGCTAATTAAAATACTTTCAACCCAACAATGGATTTTAACTAAAAAAATAAAGTAATGATAGATATAAGAATAACAAGGAGTCTAATGAAGCATCCACCTGCGTACAATGCAATAAGTCTTTTACTTACAGCACTCTTCAGTGACAGACCAAAAAGATTTACATTAACTATGAGTTCAGGTAAAAAAAAAAATTACTTCCCCCTAAAAAGAATGTCTGATCAAACCGCTTTGTTCTCCAAATTTTTATGACATCATCAGAGAATTTTTTTCATTCTCTGAATGATGTCATGCCAAGTGGCCATAAAGACAGGACCCAGTTCCACATTGTAATTTCATAATAAATAGACACCTCCTTCTGGAACATGACATACAGGCAGAAATCACCCAATTTAGTTTTATTCTCTAAGTCAAAGCTTGGTAAAGACACATGGCTCTGAAGATTCCCACTAAAGATTCTACCGCATGCCAAAAATCGATTTCAGTATATTAGGAATGGACCAACCGACAGACCAACCAATCAACAGACCTACAGACCCCTTATAGAGATGCCAGGTCAGATTTTATGTCATGTTCAAGTTTAGGCAGTACGTTTTATGTTCATTAATTAAAAACCTCTTTCGCATACATATTTCATGTTTATTACAATGATATAATTGATTAATAAGAAAAAAGAACATATGACCAAATTTCATGTTTATAATTTCACAGTTACTTTGTTTTGCGGAATTAGAACCCATTATCCTCTACATAAGGTAAGTAGGTACTCATTGCTTACCAATAATGCACTTGGTATTACATTATCCTGTCTACCATTTTCACAGATTAGACATTGGATGACACAGTTGAAGCTTAGTATGTAGATTAGAACAGACTAAGTAAGGAATGAGGAGAATTATATTATAGATATTACAAATGGTAATAAGTACAGAAAACAACACATTTGTTGCAGAAGAAAACAGATACAGACCATTACCATTTCACTATTAAAGAGGAGAACCAGCATTCTACTACCAAATATAAGCTCTTAGCATGCTCAAGTACTTTTTGCACACAGCTTGAAAGATCCATTACTTCACCATTGATAAACTGAAAAAGACTATCAAAAACGTAAATATATAAACATAGTGATTTTTGAAAGAATAGCATTCCCCTAAAATTCTTGAAATGACAGAACCAAAGAAAGTTACGAAAGAAGTAAATAATTTTTTTAAGCATCAAACAGAAAATAAAAGAGAAAATTAGGGTTATTTTTATTGTCTCAGATATTCAAGATAAATAACTATGAAGAATTAATCACCAATCTCCTTCAGTATTTGAAGCCATAACACCATGTTCATGACCTCATCTACTCTGTAAGTATATCAAAATATCATGTTACCACCTTTTGAGGATCAAGTTATGACTCCTGGGAGTTTTTTTTCTTAAATACACCAAAAAAACGCCATAAATATTTTCTGTCCAATCAGACGCACTACTGATTAACCTAACTGAATATCCTGTATTTAAGGTCTAAAAGAGACTCCATACAAGGATCCAGAAATGGTCTTCTGCAGCAGTTCTGATTGGACATAAAATATTTATAGTGATCTGCTGCTGATTTATATAAGTTACTGGAAATTGCTATTTTGATCCGATTCTGTTTGAAAAACTTACTTTGATTTTTGGTCTTTGAAGAGTGAAGATGGTTACTACTCAATGTCAATACCTTCAACATCTTATCATCATAAGAATCTTGATTTAAATATATCTAGTATAAATAAGCCAAACAAACATTGAAAATATATGTACAAGGTTTTCCTGAAAATTATTCAACCATTTTGAATATCATGAAAATTAATAGCACAACAAATGCTGATCCATTTGTAAATAATCACCTAATTTCTGACTGGTACTATAATAGTATTTGTAATATTCTTCTTTCTTAGTAAATTCTCATGTACTTATTATACTTTGATTGTATCTTCTAATATCTAATCTACCAAGTAGTAGGCAAGATAATATGATGCCCAAAGCATTATTGGTAAGCGGCAAGTACCTACTTGTCTATAACAGAGGGTAATGGATTCAAATACAGTAATGTCTCTATGAAATTTATGATATAAAAAATGTCTATAAATCAAACACTGACAACAGAAAATGTTTTGTAGAGTTACTTTCATTCTATATACATGGAAATAATATTTTCAGGATTCTAAGAGTTGTCCAGAATATGGATCTCATTCTTTTTGTTGCTTTTGTTATTACCATAATATTTTGACCAATCCATTCTTGAGCTTTCTTCAACAAAAGCAACAAGGAGGAAATCAATATTCTGGACAAAACTTGGAATGATTATAACTCATCTCAAAATTTCTGGAGACACGTTCAGGGGATGATATGACAAAACAATGAAATGCTAATAAAATCTACTACACTCTTACTTCTTATCCAAGTAGAGATCATTTACTGGTATGTTTCACTTTTATGGTTTGCCATTGTCGATGGAGAAAGTTATTTGATGTATTATACTAACTTGATCGAGTCTGTTCCATCGAGGAACAGAGCTATTGTTTGTGCTTTCTGAGACTAAAATGCTAAATATTGCTCTCAGAGATTGATTCAAAGCTTATGTATGTAGGTATTTACTAAGCTTATCTTATGTGGCACAAGGCTACAATAGTGGGGTATCAAGCGAGAATCAAACTTTGAGACTTGCTTGTTAAAATTAAGGTTTATCCATCTATGAATGGCCATAATGGCGGGGTGAGTACAAGTTCACAATTAAAGCTAATACTACTGGGCGGTGCAGAGTGGCATAAAGTTTACCAGCATAGACAGTAGAATTGACAAACTGCAATTGGAAAAGGCATGAATCCACTTCTCCCTCCGGCTATGAGTAAATAGCAGGGCAGCTGGAACCCTTCAGATTCGTAAGGCAGTTCATCTTTGAGAAGGTTATTCTGACAGAAATAAACTAGAACTTTGCAGTTGTCGTAGCTGATCCCGAGCCAAGGTAAAGAGGGAGGGTCTGTTGTTGGGCCAGCAACTTCAACCTGTGAAACCCACTTGCCGCTAAAACTGTAACAGAGTGGCTGTGGCCCTATGCTCCTCCTCAAGGATCTACAAGAACGAACTTATGAATATTGCAAGTATTGACTCTACTGAAAAGTGACATCATCCCAAATTTATTCAAGTAAATGATGTATTGTTGGAGAAGGTTGAAATGATTTTAATTGCCAAAATAAATCAGAATTGATTTGCTGAATCTGATTTGGCACTTCTACATAATTAATTAAAATCTGCAACAGAATATCGTTGTGAGTTGTGGTGGCTCTTCCCTTAATTTTTATTGGCTGAAAGAATTCATCATAACCAGATTTCCTCTCCTCACTCTTTGACATATATCTTCATCCCTAAAAGGCTGATTTCTGGAACTACTACCATCATCATTATATTTATTAAACCAGGAACTGAGGCTAGATTGAGCATTCTAGTATCACCAGTTCAGCAAAAACGAACCGATAATTCATAATACTTGTTTGTATGATATAATTACATATATTTAGGACTTCTCTGCTTCAGAGATTAAATGGTTATATTTCAAAGTTTTTCATAGATATTTTGATACATAAAGTAACAGGTCTGGTTAGTCACTCAATCGAAAATGTTAGACAACTAATGTCTTTTGGCAACATGTTGTGTTGGGAGTGATCAGTCAAAAAACTGGAAAAAAAGGGTGATCAATGAATAAGTTACTTTTCCTTCTTTTTGTTTAATCATTAAAAAATTTGAATTTTCCAAAAAAGAAGCGTGAACATTGCTGGGCACAAAGTAAGGAAACAATTCAGCATAAACTTACATTGTAAATTGAACAATGTAAATTAAAAAACTATTGGGGGTAGGGTTTTCAGAAAATAAAATAAAACTGTTTTTTAGATAATCATTTAATTTAAAATGAATCAAGACAGATAAATCTACATGACACTCCAGTCAGTCACCATTCATTCCGGTTGGCCAACTTTTGACTATAGAAAAATTTCTCTTCTTTCCTCGTGAATTGTACACCTGAAGAAGGCTGTAGAATGGATCTGCCAAAATATAGTGCTAGCAACCCAAAGAATGAGTTCAATAGTCCAGACAACACATTTCGAGTATTAAAAATTAGCTAAGATTGCGATTGCAAAAGTATGTTTACAGTTTTAGAATACCTTGTAGTCCGTGATTGATTTCATAAAATGAAAAAGTACTTCCATGTCAACAACGCAAGGAGAGCCGTGAAAGGTCTTTTTTTCAATACTCAGGAAAAATTGTCTGAATATACTTATATCAGGACATACTAGAAAGAAGCAAATGTTAGCAATAAATCAGAACTTTTAAACATAGTTGAGGTCGACTGACAAATAGAAAAGAAATGGTAGTTCTCATTCCATGGTTTACAATACCAAGGAAAAAAGAGCGCCCCGCCTTTTCCCCATATGGATAATGCATCAGAAGAAGACTGTAGAAGTGATCAGCCAAAACAATAAGGTAACAACAGAAACAATATAAAAAATGAGATTGATAGTCCGAACAACTCACCTTTCTTATTTCTTCATCAATTTTTCCCATAGAAAAAGAGTCCTCTCTTTACTTATGGCTTGTATATATGGAAAAAAGGCTGTCAAATGAATGTTGAGATAACAAGAAAAGCAGCAAAAAGAATGAGATTAATAGTCCTAACTACTCTTGGAATGATAATGATTCATCCTAAATTTATATCTTCACATGACTTCATTTGAATTATCCAGTCTTTTTATTGTATGTATTCAGTCTAAGATTAATATAAACTGGTTTTAAGTTTAGAAAAAATCTTCATACTAAAGCAAAAAAAGACAGGAAAGAAAAATGACCCTATCATTTGTACTTGGGATGCATAAAATTCTTTGGTATTGACAAAATAAAAATCAATAGTGTTGGGTGTTTTTTAAAGAACATTTTTATCATTTTTATTCTACTTAGAAGCATAATTCCTCAGACCACCTAAAAGCATTATCTATTCTGTGCATTTTATAATTGAAGAGATAATAACAAATACAAACATCATAAAATCTGATTTGACTGTCTATCCTGGTTCATTCAGAGTCCTGAAAGGATTAAAGTTATTTCTGAAGATTCTTCACCGAGTGATGTTCTTTTAGATGGTTACGATTTTAGAAAAATTGATTGAACTGGATTTCCCGAGTTGGAAGATTAGACAGGAGACTCTTCATCTTGAATCAATTTTGGCTGAAAAATTCCTTCTTCTTTAGAGGTTATAACATTTGCCGTAATGATATTGGTTGATTCATTGCGAAGATTATTTATTTATTTTTGACTATTTCTTCTTTCATCTTATTTTTGTCACTTTTTATCACAATGCTCAAGCTCTTTTAAAACTTGATAACCATTAAACAAGCAACATCGATCAGAAAATTTGGAATAACCATCTGATGAGAGTTGAACTTGTATCCCTTATCATTCAGAAGACTGTCTGACCAGAAAAGCACTCTACTAATTAGACCATAAAAGTTGTTTGCTTAACAGTTGTAGAATCTAAAAACAAACAGAGTGTTAAAGAAAAAAGTAATAAAAAATCAGTAAGAAATAAGATGGAAGAAAAAGTAGTCAAAAAATTGACAAATATCATACTTAATCTAAATAATTCAAGCAACATATGACTAATACATGTACTACAGGTTGGTATAAAAGCAAATGATATGATATGGAATACGAAACAGCAAATGAAGAGTGGAGCTTTATGACTTTCATTTGAATGACAGTTGCTGGTTGACTTTCATAGCCTAATCCTTGAGGGGCTGACGCACTGAAATAAGCTCCCAAGGATATGAGTTGCAAAAATATAGAAACATTACAATAAATAGCAACAAAAATAAGACGAAGGAAATATGATCAAAATTAATAGTGACATTGCTTCCGCCGGATAATCCAAACAATTAGAGACTATTACATCTGCTAGGTGTAAAAACATGCAATATGGTGTGGTGTACAAATCAGCAAAGAAGGTGCATCAATAAGTCAGTAGACTGACACAATTATTAACTGGATTTTGGGCTCACGAAAGGTCTTTATAGGAATGCTGAACTTGGAGTTTAAGCTTGCTATAATTAACATATGTCTGTTCACTTTTTCTGTCTCTTCTGCCACTACGGGTCTGAAGAGTTTCAAAGTTGGTCAAAATATGTATTAGAAACTGTTAACCAGAACTGTCACAATCGGTTTCTCCAGCTCCCAAGTTGGTCTGGCTGGCTGGCTATGTATATATTAGTTTCCTTTTCATAAACTGCACCAATGGAGCTAGAGGGTGGAAGTTTTAAATGTCTACTACTTATTATGTCTTGAAAAAAACAAGTTTTTTTTCTTGTTTATTGAAAATTCCCCTCTCAAAAAGATTTTTAATGCGGGTTTCAATCTGTGATGAAAGTTTATGCAAAATTGGTTCTTTATTTGGTGTTGTGTACCATTCACATTCTTATTTCTATAAAGTTCAGACTTTTTTTCAATGATCATGGCCCAACAAAAAGTGAGAGAAGTAATTTATTCATTAATCACCCCTGTTTCCAATCTTTTAATCAATCACTTCTAACACGGCACAATAAGTATAATGTATATACTTCATTCAGAGGTCATATACAGAAGTTCAGATTACTGTCTAGCAGAATCTACCTTCTGTTGGGATTAAGATAGGTCTACAAAAATGTTACCTTCAAACTGTAAGATGTAGGATGTAGGATTATTTCGGAAAAATAAAAATAGCATTTTCGATGCCAGGAAATACTATAAGTAGAGAATGAATTGCTCTGCCTCACTCACACTATTTCTTTCAAAGTTATTACCAGGAGCAAAATCAAGTTGAAATGAATATTCAGGAGGCAAAAAAAAAAAATCAAGGATTCGTAGATACCCATTCAGACATATTTGAATTGAAAGTTCCCTCAGAGTGCACATTTAAGTGTGGATGTGAAGATCCATGAAGAAATCTGCTTTTCTCAAAGACCTTCTTGCAAACTGATTTTAGCTGCTAATACCTGGATTTGAAACTACACCATTAGCTTCCAGTACTGACATCTTTCAAGACTACCACTGAAACACAAAGCTGAGTTTAAAATTTCTGACTGAAAATATTTAAAGCTTAAAGTTTATGAAAATTTTCAACAGCTTTTTAGACCATAATTTTGGTGCAGAGTCTGCATTTTCAGCTTTTTGACTGATCTTTTCACTGAAGATGAAGTGATACCATGACATTTCAATCAATAATCTACAGTCTTCTGGTAGTAGCATTGTGATTTATTTAATCTCTCGTCAACCAAGTATAAGATTATGAATTTTCTCACAGAATATTCTGCAAGCATAAAATTTTGTGCTTCAGGGCCTCAGTTAGACTTCACACCTAATTGCATTCTCTTTCAACCAATCCATAGTCTTAAATCTCTTTGAGTAAAGCCAGGAGCCACAGGAAGCCAAATCTAAACTCTAGGTGTGCTGACAGACCTGGGTGATGCAATGTTTTTCCCCCAAAACCTACACAAGACATGAAGAATGGAGAAGCTCAGTCATTGTGAATGTGACGGTCACACAATGCTTAAGATCACTCACTGCAAAATGAGTAACTTAACAGGGAAATGTCTGTATATACAATTAGATTCCACCTGATTGGTTTTCAAATTATATCAAGGCTGTGCAACTAGTTTAGGAGATATTCAAAATGGCTGGATATTTTCTGGACAGTCCTCGTATATCCAATAGTAGCAAAGCCTGTTTATCTCTTGAATGCGGCGTGGAACTTTTCTTAAAGTTGGGTAAATGTCTAATATGCTAAAGATAAGTAACTGGTAAATAATCTCCCTTGTGTGTGTGTGTGTGTGTGTGTGTGTGTGAGAGAGAGAGAGAGAGAGATAAAGAGAGAGAAAGAGAGAAGACATAGTGAGTTTTAGAGAGTGATGGATGATTTACAGAAAGTAGGTCTCCAGCTTTTTGAGATATCAGGCAAATCATACTCCTGGGAATATAAGTGTTAATTCACCATCATTATACACAGTACTTATAACGAATAAGTACTTTAATCCATAGCCGAGAGATTGAGATTAGCAAAGATTGGTCAACTAAATTAGGATGATATACTGCAATATTTTGAAGTTGAAGATTATCCTTTTGATAATAAGAAAGTTGAAACTTATAACATCCGTGGGTATCAGAGAATTCGTTAGTCTAAAAGTGTTAAAATTAAATAATAGTCAAAACATTGGAAAAATTCAAGTTATAAATGTCTTGATGCAAACGGAGGAATTGAACGACCATAACCATCAAAGATGGCGATAGGTTGAATAACTGTAGCCATCAAAGACAGCAAAGGGTTCTATCCTTTTTAAATGAGTTTGTTTTTGTGTTTGTTTATGTGTTCCAGCACTTCTGGCCTTACTGTTTTATCACCAGACTTGAAAATTGGCATCAGTACTCCACTAAACCCCTTCTGAGAATGCTTTTTTGATTTTGGAAAAAAAATTTTTTTTTAACCTTCTGGGGGCTTTATTCTGGCGGATTTATTTATAACATCTACATTCTCCAGAATATAGATATTTCTGAATCTTTTTTTTTACTCTATTTTAGATGTTTTCGAGTGGGAAACCCCAGTGATGTCATAAATAGAATTTGTTCTGTCCATAATTATTCATCAATGGTATTTTTTTTTACATAACCTCAAATTTCAATGCTACGGTTGTTCATTATTGACTGTGATGGCAGGTTTCATTATTTCTGACATGTCACTTGTAATTATTTACTATGTACAGCTTAGTCTTTGCACAAAGCCACAAGTATGGGGTACTGATTGAGAATCAAATTTACTACTCTGTAATAATGATCTATACAACCAGCTGACGAACCATTATATCATAACGAGGTGTTTCGCGGAATTCATTCGTAGTCTTCAACATAGATACACATTTACAAACTATCTTTGCTTCTGATCATACGAATCCAATCCTTAAAACTTAAATGGAGTATCAAATATTTTGTCTTATATTTGAATCTTTTGATGCTATGTTGCTATTGCCTTTCAACTCTTTTCCCTCATTTCCTTTGGATATGAGAATAATGGGATCTCTACCTGCCCAATTGATAATAGAGCTGCAGTATTTTCAGTTGTTCTAAAGAAATATAAACAATCCTTCTTCAATGTTGAACATAGTTTATTCTCATTAAATTCATATGCTCAAGAAATATAAACATATATATACGCCTACACTGAGATCTTTATATTTGCATTCATGAAAGGCTTTATGGCCAAAATTTTCCTGTTTTTCAAATCTGTTGTGAATTCCTCAATTTGGGAAATTTTGGCAACAAACTGAAGATTTATAATTTCCAATTAAAAAATAATTGCTATTCTTGGCATTTTAATTCGTTACTACATTCACATAAAGATGTACAAGAAGATCCCATTAATCCGAAAAAGAAGGGTATACAACCAATGCATCCTCCCAATAGTCACTTATAGAGCTGACATAGAACCTAACCAAGAGACAGATGCACAAATTGAGAACCATGCAACGTACACTCGAAAGAATTATGCTCAACCTCACATGGAGAGAATACAAGACAGCACAATACATCCGGAGGAAGACAAGAGTCAGGGACATCATAGAATCCATTAAAAAAACTCAAATGGCAATGGGCTAGCCATGTCACAAGAATAGCAGACAACCGATGGACATTATGACTCACGACATGGATCTCCAGAGATCGCATACACAACCGAGGCAGGCAGAGTATTAGATGGAGAGATGAGCTAGACAAATTCTGAAAGTACTGGCTCCACAACACCCACGATAAAGAAGTGTGGCGAATCCTGGAGAAGGCCAATGTCCGACAACAGACGTTAAGAGACTGATGATGATGATCATCATATACCCATAATCATATACATATGTATATCCATGTTCACATATATACAGTTATACATATATTCATATACATATAATCTTGCATGCACACACGACCATTTTATATCCATATACTCATACACATGCACATACTGGTAGAAACATTTGGATACACATTAATACACATTCATATGTATACACACTTGTATATATACAGAAACTTGCTCACATATACATATAGGTACATTTATTTCCATCGTGTTGATATTATCCTATAAATCTTTTTCCGTATTTGTGAGAAATATTCGGTCATTGTACAAACAAAAGTATGTGAAACAGGATTGGTTAGTCACTCAATAGAAATCATCACATGAGCAGAGTCTTTGGGAAGAAAGGGTGATCAATGAATAAATTATATCTCTTGCCTTTTCTTGGGCCTTAATTATAAAAAAAGGTTGAATTTCAAAAAAACAAGCATGAATGCTGCCAGGTTCAAACTAAGGGACTAATTTTGCATAAACTTACATTGTAAATTGAACCCTTGGAGAGGGAAGGGGTTGAAAAACCCCCCAAAAAAATTTCTCCTAGACATAATAAGGAGCAAATGTTTAAATGTTCAGCCTACTGGCTCCATTAGTGTAGCGTCTTTACCTGACACACGTATAGTTAGTAAGCCAGCCAGCCCAGACTCACATGAAAGCTGAAGAAACCTATGCTGACAGTTTTGTTTGATCTCCAACACGTCTACATGAGACTAATTGAGTACAAATGGTTGGTACAAATCTATAAAATTGAAAAAAAAGAAAGAAGGAAGAAAAAGAGAGCAAAAAACAAAACAAAAACAAGCTTGTTTGCTGCAGGGTCAAGTTCCATTCTAACTGAAGATGATTACTGCAACTTTTGTACTGTATATATAATAAATAAACTTGTAGATATATAAGGCTTGTCAGCTTAGCTCACTTGGTGAGAGAGGTCAACCAATCACATAGTCGTGATTTCAAATCATGGTTGGGAAACGTTAATTTTATATAGAGATTTGGTTTAACATGACATGATAGATGAAGAGTAAAGAGTTTATTTCCTCAAATTTATTGAGATTTGTTAGAGGTGTTCTTGTTAAGAGGGAAAACAATGTGATCTCCATCATGAACTGGAGTTTGACAAAAAACAAAATGCTATTTCTATTGATATTCGGACCATCCTCATCTTGGTTGTTTTTCATACAACGTTTCGGCCGTTGCTCTCTACGGCCTTCGTCAGGTATCATCTATATCAATAGAAATAATAATAATACCTCATCTCAAAAATTCCGAGATATACCAACAAAATGCTGTCGACAGAAACTGTGCCACAATAATATAGATGTCTATGGGACATGATGAGCCAATAAGAAATACCATAACAGTGAGATATGGCCCATTGGCCAGATTTTAAAAAAAGCAAGACCATCAACAAGACTATGTACTTGGCAAATTTACCAGCAAACAATTAAAGAAATGAGTGGTTGTAAAATAAATAGCAACAAAGATGAGGATTAGTCATTACAGTCAATAATTGAACAAACATAGCATCAAAATTTGAAGTCGTTTAAAAAAGAATCCCTCAAAAGGATAAATGTGGTGTGAATAACTTCTATTTCCACAGGAAAACATGTACAAAAAAGTTTTTTAAAAAAAACATCCAGAGATAGAGAATCTAGACGTTATAAATAAACCTGTCAGGATAAGGCTCCCAAAAAAGCATTTTTTTTTCAAAAATAAAAATAAGTAAATTTGATCCTCAATCGGGACCCCATATTTGTGGCTTTGTGCAAAGACTAAGCTATTCTTAGTAAATAACTACATGTGTCATGTCAGAAATATAATAAAACTTGCTATCACAGTCAATATATGAACAATCGTAGTGTCAAAATTTGAAGTCATGTAAAAAAAGGAATACCACTGAAAAATAAACATGGTCAGAATGAATACTATTTATGACATCACTGGAGTTTTTTTACTGAGAAACATCTAAAATAGAGCAAAAAAAATTCAGAAATATCTATAATCGGGAGAATGTAGATGCAATAAATAAACCCGTCAGAGTAAAGCCCCGAAAAGGTCAAAAAAGCTTTTTTTTCCAAAAATCAAAATAATTTTCTTAGAAAGGGTCTGGTGGAGTACTGATGCCAATTTTCAAGTCTGTAGACTGAATGGTAAGGCCAAGAGTGCAGGAACACACATACAAATTAATAAGCCTCTCAGAATAATACTTAAAACAAGTCAAAAAGGATTCTTTTCTAAAAAATTTAAAAAAAACATTTATAGAAGAGGTCAGGTGGAGTAGTGATGCCCCATTTAAAGTCTGTAGACAAAACGGTGTGGTCAGGAGCACTGGAATTAAAAAACAGACAAAGTCACAAAAACATGCATATATGAAAAAGGATAGAAGCCTTTGCCATATTCAATGGCTATGGTTGATCAATTATTCCAAAGAGATTGTTTATGAAGAATTTGGGTTTTATTTTCTGATTTTAGGGGTCTTGCTTTTTTTGTTCAATGAAAATATTTTTGAAAAGACTTCTCCCCTTAACTGTCCCCTTTGGTACCACCCAACCCACTCTCTCTTTTTTTCTCAACCTACATCACTTCGTCTTTGTCTATTTTCTTCTGCCACCAAGATTTTCTTCTCTTCTTCTCTCTCCTTCTCCTTTTTCACTCACTCCTCCTCTTCTCCTCCTCCTCCCCACACAACTCTTTCTCAAATTAAATCCTTATTCCCTCTTTTTCTTTTTTCCTCTTTCTCCCCTCTTTCATTTTTCTCTTTCATTTCTTTCTCTTCCTCCTCCTCTCTATTTATTCCATAGCTAACTCTTTTCCTCCCTCCCTTTCTGTCATCCTACCCCCCTACCTCTGTTTTATTTCTCCTCCTCTTCCTCTCTCTATCAATTCTCTTCCTTTTACTTTTTCTCCTCCTCCACCCTCATATCTCTCCCCTTTTTGTATTTTTTCTTTTCTCCTTCACCTCCTCTCTATTTATTCTGTTCCTTTCACTTTTTCTCCTCCTCCATCCTCATATCCCTCCCCTTTTTGGTATTTTTTTTCTCTCTCCTCCATCTCCTCTCTATTTGTTCTCTTTCTCACCCCCTTTTCTCCCTCCCTCTTCTTACTCTCTCTCTCTCTTTTCTCTCTCTCTCCTTGGTCTTTAAATCCAAACCATGTCATCGATTGAATCTTCTGTGTGCAAATGGCTGACTTTCAAATCTTAGCCCATTTCCTACTGATCCTTTGCTGCTATTATCATCATACTTGTATCATTGTAAATGTGATACAAGATTTGTGTCAAGATAAAAATAGGAGACTTTCAGCTCAGATTCTTTATTCTTCTCTCATCTTGTGTTATTCATTGATCTAAACTAAAATTGTTTGCTGTATGACTCATTCTCAAGCGCAGTTGACATAATTTATGGAAACCTCAAGACAAGTCTCTGAAAAACTCTGGAAATTCAGACTTACAGAATTTGATTCACAATTCAGGTTCAGCAAAGCCATTGCCTTTTTTTCTCTTTAATAATAAGTTCCCCCAATACGATGCCATACAATGCCATTCTTCAATATGGTCTTGGTCCCAATGCCAGAGTAAAAGACAAATGGTTTACAAGGGTATTTGAATGACCGTTGCTCTGTGCAACTCATCTAAGACCTATAACACTTCATATTGAGCTTTGGTAGATGTCCTCCTAGCCATAATTCCAGCTCATTCAATGCAGTGTAATATTTGCATAGTTTTCAAAAAAATTAATTGTCTGTCTTTTATACCATCATATGCTGTTGAGTAATCGATATATGATCCGACAGAATGATCATGAATTGCATTACATTATATTGAAACTCTATATGAAAGATCTCACTTTATTAAACAGTGAATCTATCATTTGGCCAAGACAACGTAAACAGAATAAACACTGGAAGAAAATAAGGCCGCCGCAGGAATCAAATCTGTGACCGATAGGGCAGCCACTTCAACATAGCATTGCTCTTACCGTTGAGCTAAACAACCAATGGTAATGCAAAGACCTTGATAACTGTTTTAACTCCAAATTCTCATTTTGTTTATTCACAGTCAATATCTATTTCTTCCAATGCGGACAAAAATGGATATATGATCTGACAGGATGATTATAAATTGCGATATGTTATATTGCAACTCTATTTGAAATGATCTTCCATCATTACATAGTGAAAGTATCATTTGGCCTAGATAGCATAAATACAATAAACAATTAAAGAAAATGGGGCTGCTGAAGAAATCAAACCTGTGACCAATAAGGTAGCCACTTCAACGTAGCATTGGCCCATTTTCTTTGATTGTTTATTCTATTTATGTTGTTTAGGCTTGATGGTACATCCATCATGTAATAACAGGAGATCATTTCAAAAAAATGTTTCAGTATAATATAATGCAATTTATGATCATGCCAGCATATACAATATTCATTCTTAGAACAAATCATCAAAAACTTGTGAACATTCAAGTATTCTGAACACAAAACTCATTTAACAGAACAGCCATACAATTAAAAACACAGCCAATTAGTGCTGTTTTCTGTCTTCCAAAAAAAATATTTGTGTTTCTAATTGTGGCTGAATAGAGCAGTGAATTCAACTAAAGTTACACAAAGTAATGAAACAGTTCATTCAGTCTCAAAGTTATGACCATTTTATCTTCTCGTGTTTTTTACATTAGATGATAAATATATCAAAATGAATTCATAAATACTCCTAAATAGCTTAAAATAGATCAAGTATATTATGAGAATGAGAATTGAATGAAGATGAAAACAGGTCTGGTTAGTCACTCAATAGAAACCCTCATATGATCAACATGTTTTGGCAGCATGTTGGGATTGATCAATTAAAAAATTGGAAGGAAGGGAGATCAATTTGTAAGTTACTTCTGTCACCTGTTGTTGGACTTGATCACTAAAAAAGGATAAATCTGAAAAAAAAAAACAGGCATGAATGCTACCAAGCATAAACCAAGGTCTGATAAGTCACTTGATAGTTACCATCACATGATCAACATTTTTTGGTAGCACACCATGTTGGGGCTGATCAATTAAAAAAATTGGACAAGGGGGTTATCAATGAATAAGTTACTTCTCTCAACTTTCGTTGGGTACTGATTACTAAAAAAGTCCATATTGAGAAAAAAAAAATGTGAATGCTTCCAGACACAAACTTTAGCATGAACTCACATTGCAAATTGAAAACCCGCACTAAAAACCTGGGTGGAAGGATTTTTGTAGACATAACATGGAGTAAATGTTGAAATTTCCAGCCCTCTAGCTCCACTGGCATAGCCTGTA
The DNA here is from genome assembly GCA_963457665.1 of Thysanoteuthis rhombus. Taxonomy (NCBI): domain Eukaryota; kingdom Metazoa; phylum Mollusca; class Cephalopoda; order Oegopsida; family Thysanoteuthidae; genus Thysanoteuthis; species Thysanoteuthis major. The sequence goes on along the minus strand of OY735211.1, from coordinate 41,421,159 downwards.
CTCACAATATAAATGTACATACATAGCTGGTCAGTCAGGTCAGCTTAAAAACTGAAGAAACCTATGTTGACAGTTTTTGTTGACAGTTTCAATTGATGATTTCAAACATAAAGGGAGATTAACATGGAGATAACTATTTTTTCTCTTGAGTGAAAATGGCTGATTTAATCTGAGCCAGATTACAAGGTTCAATCCTCTGCTCCCACAAATTGTTGCTTTTGTTGAATAAATGTCTTCAGGGAAAACCACTGATTTTGTAACCCTTTTGACCCAACACCGGTGGTTAATATCTGAACCCACGTAAAAGCCAGGATTCTGAATATTGCTTCTAAGAAGGTCAAGCCCTCCCTATGTGGAAGATTTGAGTGAAACAATCTTCCTACTCTATTTCCCCTTCATTCGATCCCTCTCCAGACTATGCTAAGCTTAGCGAATATCTATAACTCTACTTCTTGAAACAGAAATAGTTTTCGTATCCAAACATCTTAAGATAAGATTAAGATATGGGACTACAAGACAAATGGATCACAAGGGTATTTCAAGGACCACCACTTGGTGCAATTCATACTCCACACTGTCCATATTGAGCTTGGGTAGATGGTTCCCGAGTTATAAAACCGGCACCTTGGAGGCAATGTAATATTTGCATAGTTTTGTTCTTAAAAATTAAATATCCGTCTAATATACAGGTTTATATGGTAGTTTATGATCATTATTAATAATAAGCTTGACTTGATATGGCACAAGGCCATAAATACTGGGCACCGAGTAAGGATCATGGTCTTCCGGACTAGAATGTTAACTATTGCTCTGTAGCAAGGTACCCTAGTTTATGATCAATATTGGAAAATATCTATCAAAGAAGAGTGATTGAAAAAGCTACTTACACTTTCCTCAGCAAGCAAGGTTGCTGACAGCCAAAAGAACCTATCCAAAGGACATTTCTCAAATGAACTTCACAGACTCCACAGCAATTGAATAACTATGCATCTCAATCCATGAAAAAAAATATTTGGTACTTAGCCAAACATGTCATTACTCATTTTGGCAGTTTCACATTTCCAAAACAACAGCACTGCTGGTGGCAAATGCAGCCCCCCCCCTTCTCCCTATATAATCCAAGCAGACATTTTGACAGCCATTTTTTTTTTTCTTTCCTTTATCTTCGTCTCTTTTGATTGATCCAAATAAGAATACTAGTATTCCCCACTTTCAAAAGTTTGCTCTTTATGCCTTATCCAGAAGCGAACGAGCCGGGGAGGGGGGGCACTGGCCCCTCCCCACCGAATTCAGGCGAAACAGTGTAAAATTTCATCAGATCAATGTGATTCAAGCAGAACTGCATAGAATTTCATACAAATCAAGCCCTCTACCTCCTGAACCGAAAAGTTCCCATATGCCCGTGGCCTTATCGCTTACAAAAAACATGTTCACCAGAGACCATCGATCGAAACTGTCACAAAACCATCATCATAAGTTTCTTCAGTTTTCAAGGTGGTCTGGTTTCACTCGCTATACATGTATGTATGTATCACATATATAGGCCACGCCAATGGAGCTAGATGGTTAAAAAATTTTAACAGTCACCCCTTATCATGGCTAGAAAAAACTTGGGGTAGGGGGTATGGGGGTCCAGTTTGTAATTTAAGTTTATTCTATATCAATCCCTTGGTTTGTGTCCAGGAAGATTCAGGCTTGTTTTCTGAGAAATTCGGATTTCCCTCGTGATTTCTACTCAACGAAAGGCAAGAGACATAACCTAATCATTGGTCACCTCTTTTTCAAATTCTTTAATTGATCACCCTCAATACAGCATGCTGCCAAAAGATGTCAGACACATGACAGTTTCTACTGAGTGTCTAAAAAGTCTTGATCACTCTGTTTTGAATATTTAATGAGGTTATGCATTGCTTGGTGATCAGTTAAAAATAGAGAGTTCAAATCATAAGGTCAACTGAAAGAAGAGACTCTTTTATCAACAGTCTTTGAACAGAAATTCAAATTGGTTATTCTTTTGATCTTCTGTCCGCATGACAAGATACATAAGAGTATATGAGGTGTTCCTCCAGAATATTTACATTCATTATTAAGTGTGCTATAAATTGTTTATCTATTTGAGAATGGGAGTAGTTTTAGAAAGAAATATTAACATATCAGTGAAATGGATGTCATATTACTAAATAGTAGTGAGTTGGATTTTTATGAGGTGAGATGTGCCCTTATACCAAAGTTGGATTGAGTATCACACATACATATATACATAGATGTGTGTGTGTGTGTGTGTGTGTGTGTGTGTGTGTGTGTGTGTGAGTGAACCCATGGTTATACAATATATGTATATATTTATCATTTTCATTAATTTTAACTGCTGTTGTAGAAATCTTATTAATTACTCCAGAAATATAGCCTTGTACAAAACTTGGCTTGATCATATTTAATAGCACATTTAATATTCTATCCTTAAATGGCAAAGATTATCATGTTGAATTTATATCGATTCAACATGATAATCTTTGCCATTTAAGAATAGAATACAAAATGATTCATGTACAATTCAAAAATGTTCATATATTAACACAAAAATCTTCACAAATTGAAACAAAAATCATAATTACAATATGAAGTTGGAGGTTATCATTTCATGAATTTGTACCTGCTTGATGATAAAACACTATTTTCTTCAAACATTCAACAACTTCAGAAGATACAATATTCCTTGATAAAAACATTTCTCTTATTCTGCCCAGACATTCTATCCTTGACTCTTCAAGTTTAACCTTTAACACATCTCTGACCGTAGAAAAAAACAACGTGAGGTTATCAGTTGCTAAATACTGGGTGTGGCTATTTGGAGGGTGTATCAATAAGTCTGCAGCCTGAGACATAGTCATTAGCTGAATTTCGATCTGTATAATCTTCGAGCTATATGATTAATGAAGACAACCTGACTGAGTGCATTGACAAGAAAAGGGATTATGTTGAAAAATATACTTATTGATGTATCAATGTATGTTCCAGCTTTGAATGAAGTTTGGCCAATTTATAGCCATAGAATGGCTGTTGTCATCGTCATCATCATCATCATCATCATCATCATCATCATCATCATCATCATCATCATCATCATCATGCTTTCAACATCCGTCGTTGGACATTGACCTTCTCCAGGATTCGCCACACTTCTTTATCGTGGACGTCACGGAGCCAGTAGTTTCTGAATTTGTCTTGCTAGTCTCTCCATCTAATACTCTGCCGGCCTTGGTTGCACATGTGATCTCAGGGGATCCATGTCATGAGTTGTGATGTCCATCAGTTTTCTGCCATACTTGCAACAAGGCCAGCCCCTTGCCTTTTGAGATTTTTAATGGATCCTATGATGTACCTGACTCCTGTCTTCTCCCGGATGTATTGTGCTGTCTTGTGGTCTCTCCATATGAGGTTGAGCATGATTTTTTTCAAGTGCACAAAGCATGGCTCTCAATTAGCAGGTCTGGCTCTTGGTTAGGTTCCATGTTTCAGCTCCATAAGTGACTATTGGGAGGATGCATTGGTTGTACACCCTTCTTTTTAGGATTAATGGGATATAATGTTTAAATCATTACTTGATAAAGTAACAAGAGGTAGAATGTATTATAGGAGAGTATGGAGAAACTTTTTTTCTATCATTTTCTATGGAGAAGGATCACCCATTGGATAATAGAAAGTTCAAAATACACAGATGAAAACAAACTGTTAATTGATTTGACAATAGTAAGGAAATGTGAACATGGGACAACAAGTTTCAGGAGAGTATGAGAATCATTATACCCAGTTGTTTAGTGCTAAAAAAAGAAGTGAGGGGATGCAGGACTGCCTGCTCAGGGGATTGGAGGGATTGAGCCTTCAAAAATTAAAACCAATTTTGAAATTTTACAATCTAATCAATTTCAGAGACGTTTTGAGGTCATATGGTATGAGTTTCCGGACAAACATTCACTAATTTTTCTTATCTTTGAATTGTCTAAGTTGACAATTTTAGAGCATATACAGCATGAGGAAATATCATTCCACCCTTCCCCAAAAAAGTATGGAAATGCCGTTCCTTCGTGATCATATGCAGTACACTACTGATAATACCCACTGAAGGCTTGTAGTTGTATAGATAATTATGAACAAGTGAATTCATCAATAAACAGGACGTCGGTGCGCATGATACAAGGAGATCGTACGAATCTTGTGGGAGATCGTATGTCTGGTGCTGTAAAACATTGGTTCATGTCAGAAAATTATTCAATCAAGACAAGACAGAAAAAACACCCAAGAAAAGATTTAATTGTACTGACAAGAAAGTCATTATTGTGGGTTACCTTTTAATAAACTGAGCTTTTCTCCTACACGGCAGATGTTTCTACAAGTAACTCATTTATGATCAAATTAATTATTTTACCAGTCGGTCGTTAGGACGGTGTGATGATCCACTTAATTGCCAAGTGCTGTTGATCTTGAAAGATTCTGATTGTATAGCCATGCATTTCACACCTGTGTCAATAAGGAAATGTTTGTCCACCTTTCAAGAAGCAAATATAGTCAAGACAGAGTTGTGCTCTCAACCAAATGCTTATACTTACATGCACAAAAATATAGTAAATATATATATACATACATATATATATCTATATATATATACAAATATATACATTTGTATTTCATGTATACATACCATACATGTGAGCATATATATATATATATATATATATATATATATATATATATATATATACATTGATATATGTATATATGAATATGTATACTTAAATTATACATATGCATAAATGTACAATTGTATATATATATACATACATAATACATATACATCTATATATATATATATCAATATATATATATATATAAGTCTGTCTAATTCCCTATTGTCCACATGTATACACATATATATGTATGATTATAAATTGCATTATATTATAGTGAAACTCTTATTTGAAATGATCTCATATCATTACATGGTTGATATACCACTTGGCCTAGACAACATAAATAGAATAAACAATCAAAGAAAAAGCTGCTTCTTATCATGGAGCTAAACAGCGATCGGTAATGCGAAGGCACAAATAACTGCCTCAAACTCAAATTACCATTTTTGCTTATACATGGTCCATATCTTCTCTATTCGTTTCTTTGAGTGTAGCAGTAATCTATTTCTTGATACACACACACACACACACACATACATTATATCGCTTAAATTCAACCTTACTGACCGTCCAGTTCTGCATAGAGCAAAGGTAAAATACCAGCCTCTGGGTACGAAGTGAAGGTTTCGATCCTACCTCATGGTACTGGATGAGATAATAGATAGTCTATAGCCACACTGAAGAGTTGTAATACAACGAGACAGCTGTCTGGAGATAAAACAATTATTTGATTATTATATTTATATATATGTAAATGTATAAATGCAGTGCATGCCAAATTATTATGCAGAAGATTTATATTATTGTAAATTTAGTTTCACATTAGGTAGAGAAAAATAATTTGATACAAGCATTGGCAACACCGACCTGTGTTGATGTAGGAAAAAGTAGACATTCTATGCCGTAGTAAATAAACAGGATCTATTTTTGTTATAAGCTTACATCTAAAGAGTGCCAAATTATTAGGTAAACCCTGCAATATGAGTTGTAAAAGTGATTTATTGCAGACTGAGAAGAATCCTATCATCACACAGCTCGAAAAGGAAAGTACAATCCTTGAAATAGCAAAACTGTTCAACAAGGACTGTTGAATAGAGAAGAAATAGGTTGGAGACCCTGGTGCATCATATAGAACATCCGATAAGGGCAAGTCCAGGGTTATAACTCAGTGGGATGGGTCACAAATTGAGAATATTGTGTGAAAAAGGAGCAGCAGAACTATGTTCTTGATCAAGGTAACATACCCAAATCATCTTGATGTCGAATTCTCTGTCAAATTGCAAAATGTGTCAGACCTAATGTTCAACCCCCTTTGAAGCCCCGACACAAGTTGGAATGTCAGGAATGGGCTAGAAAGTATTTAAAAATTGACTTCAATGTTGCTCTTCTTGCTGACAAGAGCTGAGCTACCCTTGATGGATCAGGTGAATGGAGTGTAGGCTACGTTGTAAAAAAGAGAAGTATCCTATATGGCTGAACATCAGCAAGGTGCCGGAGGAGTAATATTTTCCGTTGGAATCGTAGGTGATGAGTTGGTTGGACTGTGGCATGCATCAGATGCAGTAAAAATGAGTACCCCGGCTTATATTGAATTTTCAAAAGACAATTTACAGCCTTGGTTTATAAACAAGTCTACAGGCAAAAATTTTCTTTATGCAAGACAATGCCACTTCGTTCAGTGTGCACTCAGCAGTCAACTGCCAGACTAAAATAGGTTTCAGAAATTGTAGATTAATGGACTGACCACCATTTTCTCTAGATTTGAACCCTATCAAAACTCTCCAGAATATCCTCGAGGGGAAGAAAATGGGCATCAGTTTGTCACCAAAGAAAACTTATAGCAAGCTATTCTGACAAAAGTGGAAGCTATTACAGCTGGAGAAATTTACAATTTAGCAAAATCAATGGATGATCAACCAGTATCTATGTATATGAATTTTTATTGCTTGTTTAAACCTTCTTAATTCTAACTGTGTGCCATTTCATGATCTAATCAATGTATGATTTGCGAATTACTGTTTTCAGCGAATGCTTAATAATTTGGCATGATAAAAATCAAGGAATTGCACAAAAATACCTCATATTCTTCGCCACCTGTACATTTAAGTTCAATATTCACAAACAATGCATGATAATGTTATGCAAATACCTGTGTTGAAATTATTAAAATTCTTTCAATGTAGCAGAATTTAGAAGAGAGAAAAAACATATTTGCATAATAATTTGACATGAGCTGTACATCATCCTGTATGTCATAGCTGATATTAAGCATTAATTGTATACTTTTCATTTTAAGCATACTGGTAATTTGCTTTTCAGTATGTCTCTATTCGTACCAAATGCTTTCCGGTCAATCATTATGCGCCATTGTATTTCATTTCCATGGTCTTTCTCTTACTTATGAAACCACTTGGAAAAAAAACTCAGAATAGCACAGAGGGCAATAGAAAGAGCAATGTTAGGAATAATTCTAAGCGATAGAAAAAAATCAACATGGATACAACAAGGGATCTGGGTGAAGGATATTGTACAAGTAATTAAGTAACAACAATAGAGATGGGCAAGATACATAGCGAGAAGAAGGTACCTCAGATTGAGCAAAAGGCTAATCAATTGGTGACATTGGGACAGTAAACACAGTAGGAAAAGATGGAGAGATGAGATATGTGTTCGCCAGTAAAATATGGTAGAGATAAGCACATTCATGCTCATGATGGAAGGAGATGAGAAAGCCCTTTGTCCAGCAGTGGACTTATAACAGCTAATGATGATGATATATGTCATTAATATATACTTATATGAATATATATATATATATATATACTGATATGTACTGATACATATACATCTATTCTGTACTAATATTTAAGCCTTTTGTTTGTTTGTTTCTGCCTCTTCTCTGCAAAAACTACAAGGCCAATTGATCTAATATTTGGCATAGAAAATCAATAAAAAAAAGAATTCTCACACAAGTTAACCGTTGAGGTCAACAGAGGTCATTTTAGCTAATCTTCAGTTCTAAACATCAAATTTTTAAACCAAGATTTTTGTCATTCCTTGTTCTTTCAAATGCCATGCATATTTATTTCATTAAAATCAATTCTTGGAGAAGTTTTGGTGTTTTTTGGTCATATATTGCCTTTTTAGCAATGAAGCAGCTCATAGTATCAGCAGAAAAAGTAACTTAATTATGTTTTGATTTCTCCCTCTACACTTTCTCTTTCCTCAATGATAAAAAGTGAGTTGGAAGGAGAGGTGGTGGAAGGTGTAAAGCATAGGGACATATGACTCTATGTTACTGCTAAATCTGGTAATTTTTTTTTTTTGATAAAAGTGGAATAAATTATTCTATCACCTTTTTTATAAAATATTCTAACCATTATTATCAATTTTTAACTATTTTACTTCCATCTTAATTCCTGGTTGTTTTTTTTCTAATCACTGGTAAGGATATCATTCTATGATAGTGAGTAAACAGTGCAAATTGGAAGTAAAGATTTAGATCTTTGAACAAATTCTTTTTTTTCATCTTGTTATATTGGGTGAGAAGGAATAAAGAAAATATTTTTCAATGTGTTATCTATTTTGAAGTTCTATTTTTTCTGGGTAATGCCTATTATCCCAGCAAGTATATATATATATATATATATATATATATATATATATATATATATATATATATATATATATATATATATATATATATATATATATATATATATGTATACATACATGTATATATATTTATATGTATTCATACATGCAAATCATCATTTGGGAAGCTGTAAGTCAGTTAATGGAAAATTTCCCTGACAGCATCGAATACTTTTGATCTTTAATACTTTTTATGTCTAATTCAAGATTAATATCACAGATTACTTTATTAGCCTCAGATCCAATTATAGTTTTTGCCTTCACTTTCTGCATTTTTCGGAAAGATCTTTCTTCATAGGTAATATTAAATAAAGCACACAGGTCTCATATTACCAACACAAAATACATTGATTCTTCTGTCATAAACTAGTTTACAACCTAAATAGTAGAAATCATCAATGAAGACTGTCATCAGAACAGTCAACATAAGTTTCTTCAGTGGGGAACAATAATTTTTTCTTCAGGATTAAATATATCTTAGATGCGAATATTTGAAATTTTCAATAAAACAATTTCTTCTTCTCTGCAAAATTAATCAATAGCAGCCTTTCAGCATCCATTGTAGGATATAGGTCTACCTTAAGTTTTGCCAAATCTCATAATTATGGGCATCATGGTACCAATATCACCAGAAACCTAAGAGTTATCACGTTATCTTATTCTCTGACAGCTACAATTTTGCATATGATCTCTGGAAAACCATGTTGTGAATCGTGATGTCCAGTAGTTATCTGACATGGCCTGCCCATTGCCATTTGAGTTTTCTGATGGATTTCAAGATATGTCTTCTTCCTCTGATATATTGTGCTGTCTCGTTATTTCTCCATTTGATGTTATATATGCTCCTCTCTTGTGCACATTGCGTGGTTGGTGTTATGCTACAAAATTGCAAGTGTATACAGTGGAATTTCCACCATTCCTGTTTGTCAATAAAAAAGTTATTTTCAGGTCTGAAAAATTTCCACTTTGACTGTCATACTTATGCCATCATTGTGAGATCAACTGTTTGTAAATATTCCTATTTTCTGCCTAATTGTTGTAATTGTTGACTTTCTGACATGTACAAATAAATTCTTGAATTATCAACATTGAAGCACAAACAAAACATCTTGTCACACCAACATGAGGAATTCAATTTAGTTTATATAAAGTAAAATGATCTCTTCTCTGCTATTACGGTGTTGAGATTATGAGGATATTTTTAGTTCATCCCTGAGATTTTTCTCCCTCGATTTATGATTCATTTTCTGTGCTAAATCCGCTTTCTTTTCTTTCTCTCTCTTTTTTTTCCCACCAGTTGCAACCCACTAATTCACTTTCTCTTTCTCAAGTCTCATTTCCTTCTCTTTTGTTATATTCGTCCACATTTTCTATTTCGTTCCCCTCTCACTATTTTCTCTCTATTTCTCTACTTCTCAGGAGTTTTTTGTTTTGTTTTGTTTTGTTTTGTTTTGTTTTCCTTCCTCTCTTTCTTTCTTTCTCTTTCATTTCTCATTCTGATGATCTACAATCCTCTTTCATTCTCTCTCCCATTCAAAATCTGTTTGTGTTGAAAAGAATTAAATTGTGCAGATTTAGCATTCAGGCATTTGTCACGTAAATCAAATATGCTAATATTTCTATATTTTCTCCAAATACGGATAATTTTTAATTATGATATTTCTGATTCTAAAAGGCTTCTTTTGATTTGGTAGGGCTTTTTTTCATCATGATCATCTGAATGAATAGTTCCTTGTATGGGCAGCCACTGCCACTTTTCCAGGGTAGAAGGGGGAGGGGGTATATATTCCCATGGGGTGGAGCAAGAGGTAAACTTGATGTCAACCCTGTTATCAGTGAATAATAATACAGTCTTTTTACGTAGGGACATCAAGTTAAGCTTACATAAAACAATAGTACTGCACCATTATCTTTCAGTGACTATAAGGTTCCAACTTTCAAACCACCTCGTGAGAAGGCCTGACACGGTCAGGGGGAAAGGAGAACAAATGTGTCATTGATCCCCCCCCACACACACATACACACACACTTGCATGCGCACACCAGATGCCCATGGTTTCTTAGTTGTGTGCTCAAATGTATGACTTCATCTCATCATATATGACAATTATAAATAAACACTATAAACAATACAAACACACAGAAAGACTCGACCATCATTGTTGGTAATGGACATTTGATAACTAAAAAAAATGTTGCTCAACGCACACATACGCACACTCACATATACATATGCGCATACTCACATATATATATGCACATGTATACACACATGTAGGCAGACACTCTTATACATACTTACACTTACGCACACATGTACCCACACACATATACGCGTATGCATAATTCACACATATGCACATACTCACATATTCATATGCACATGTACACACACATGTAGGCAGACACTCTCATACATACTTACACTTATGCATACAAGTACCCACACACATATACACACGTATGCATAATTCACACGCTCATACATGCACACATAAGCACACACACACACACACACACACACACACACACACACATACACACACACACACACACACATACACACACACACACACACACAAAGACACACACACACAAGGCATGAATAAGAGATTTTTAGGTAAGAAATTTCAATCTGTTAGAACCCTCTTTCCTTATGGAAAATAATATACATGCCATTACTTAATCAAATTATTTATTATATATTTGATAATAATTAATGTATGCGCTTATGTACATTCAATTTCCGCATGTATCTATATTTCTTAGAAGTGGATATATACGAGCAGCAACATTGAACTTAAGAGCCATCTTCAAGCCAATCGGACCAAATGCTCTCAATTAGACCCCATGCTTGGGTATTTTCCAGTCTTGTCAAATACGCACAACACCACATTACAAATGATTTACGGAGAACAGCAACAATATTAATTTTCTTCTGAATTCTCAAAGATTCAACAGTGTTAGTTTACAACGTTTATAGTTTGAATTTTTCTTTTCATTGTACTTGGATGAAGCAATGTTAATCGATTACAGAAGGGAGTAAAAAAAATTGTTTCTGCTAAATTTTCAGATGCCCATTTTAATTGTTTTCCATTGTACAATAGAGATATGAAGTTTATTTATATTTCCAAGATTCTACAGACCTTGACTGTTAACCAGGGGCCCTGAAAAGCGGTCCTGTTGAACACCGTATAGAATGTACGATTTTATGATTTAATATAGATTGTATATTATTGTCAGTATTTCTTATCCCCAAACAATGATCCATTTCACATGCACGTACACACATATGTACGCATACATATACACATATACATTTAAACGTATACACCCATGCATATTCATATACACATATGTAGTTGTTGTATATTGGCAGCAGATGACATACATGTTTGCACATACACATGTGCATATACACAGATATACACATGCAGGTGTACCTACATACACACATATGCTCATATATACACTTATAAATTTACATTGTACATGTGATACATAAATACATAAATACACGTATAAATGCACATATGCAGATATATGCGCATGCATGTAACCACACGTATACACTTATGCATGTACATGCACGTACACACTCGCACACGTACATAGTTTTTGTATGTTGATCACCGATGCTCTATTCTGGCGATATGTAATCCTCTTTCTTTCTCTCTCTCTCTCATTCAATCTATTTATGTCGAAAAGAATAAAATTGTACGGATTCTAAATTCAGGCATTTGTCATGTAAATTTATTAACATCTATAATTTTTCTTCAATCACTATCAGATTCCCTGCCTGAATCAGAAGAACCAGGACAAAGAAATTCATTTTTTTAAAATATCCTCGTAATCTCAACCTCTGCATCGTAATTGTGAAGTAGAGATCATTTTGTTTTGTATGAACTAAATTGAATTTCTCGTGTTGATATGACAGACTCACCTGACTCCTCTCCAGCAGATCTCCATCTATCAACCTTATGCTACGCAATAAATAATTTAGAAACCAAGAAGCTGAAAACTAAAGCATTTGAATAACTTATAAGAAAAATAAGTGTTGTCCATGGAGAGATATACTATGTTGCTTGTATAAGCACACACTTGCACGCATACATTGTTTTTATATATTGACAACTGATCATAAGAGCTAACAAACGCACGCATGCATGCACACACACACACACACACACAATTGCATGTGCACACACATATGCACACACATGCACAAGCACATGCACATGCTCATACGTCTGACCAATACTTACACTCATTGAATCCAAATATGCTTTCTCTTTCCATAAACAAGAAAAATTAACTTTTAATTTTCTTCAGATACTTATCTAGGGCCATAAACAAAATATGCATAGAGGGATTGCAGCCCAAACATACACATGTATGTATGCGAGTATGTTAGTCTGTTAATGTATTTGTTATTAACTATCATTTGAAGTTGAATAATAACTTAGTAATATTGACTTCATCAATCATGCTTTATTGCTTGTCAGTCAGATATTAATTGCTTTCTTTTTCTGAATTGTTATCAACTTCTACATAAACCTATTTCTAAAAATTTTGGACTTCTACATTTTTCTTTGAATTAGGAATTAGCCTAATTCTTATACAATGTTTCAGTGAGTAAATTTGTTAACTGTTCAGAAGATTAAACTGTTGTTCACAGCTCTTAATGTTTCCATTGCATCAACAAACATAGAGGAAATTTATGTTATATGCTAAGATATTCTATGTACTTTCATTTTTTTTGTCTACCTGACAGATAGAATTTCATTATCTGGAAGGAAGTGTAACAGGAAAAAAACAATTGGTTAATTGTACCTTCATTTCATTGTTTATTTATGTATCTGCAGAACCTCCAAAAGATGGTGAAATGCATTTTTTTTTTAAATTCAGGAAAGAAAATAAGCAAAATTCTTTGGAATTAGTGTACAATCTCCAGTTGTAGTCGTTAACCATTTGAGAGTGGCAGACGAGATATCCAGCAAGGAATTCCTTTGTTCCTGGAACAGCTGACAAGATAAATCAAGAGAAATCTCTGTGTACAAGTATTGGCAGACAAAGCATCTTATAAGATATCTTGCAAGGAATCGCTTTGTTTGGAGATCAGGCAATTAAATAAATCATTAGAAATTTTTTGGTTCATGGAGTGTTCTATGAGATAACCCAGGAGATATGTCATTGTACTTGGAGCAGCAAGATATCTTACAAGAAATTCCTCCATTTCTGGGATGTTTTCTTTCTTCTTGGAGCAGCTAACAAGATATCCTACAACAAATTTCTTTGTTCTAGATTGGCTGACAACGTCTCTCGTAAAAAAACTCCTTCGTCCTGGTTCTTCTTAGCCAGGCAGTGAATCAGATTGTGATTGGAGAAAAAACTGTAGATGTTAATAAAGGCAGTAAAAATAGTGATTGTCCTGGAGTTGCTGATGAAATATTTCTCTGTTATGACATTACATAACAACAGGTCTGATAAGTAATTCAAAAGAAACCATCGCGAGATCAATGTCTTTTTGCAGCAAGCCATCAAATCAGAAATCAGGAAAAGGGGTGATCAATGAATAAGTTGATTCTCTCGTCTTTTGTTGGATCACTACAAAGTCCAATTTAAAAGAGAAAACAAGCATGAACACTACCGGACACAAAGTCAGAGACCAATTCAGCATAAACTTACATTTCAAATTATCCTTCCCTCTCCAAAAATAAACTCATCAGGGATGATTTCAAAAAAACACAAAAAATGTTTTTCCTAGATGAAATTGGGAGTAAATGTTTAAACTTTCAGCCCTCTAGTTTCATTGGTACAGCCAGTGCACATGACATATACATACATAGATATATAGCCTGCCAGCCACCCAGCCAGAATCACTGAAAAACTAAAGAAAGCTGTTAACTGTGTTGACAGTATGGGTTGATGGTTTCTAATATTTCAGTCCCAAGCAGCTAAAGGTAAACATGGATTTTTTAATTTTCAATATTCACTTTAATCACAAGGTTTGGGGAAGGATGTTACATTATATTGTTTTTATTCTCCTTTATTTTACTTGAGCAATTCACTATAATCCACATCCAGCTTGCTAGACCCATCAAAGCTTCACCGGATCCCCATTAACCACATATTTTAGGCTAACATACCCTTATTTGTCATAAGCCTCTGAGAATGCTGGATGACGGGTTGGATTTTTTGGTTTGAATCCAGAGTTATCCATTTCCTAGACTGGTTGCCTGGTAAGACTGAATAGCACATTCTGCACTGCTATTCACCTATAGCAAGGGAAGAGATGAATTTATGATTCTTCCAAGGGCATTAGTATGAAGTGAACACACATTGTCCCAACCAGTGATTGAACTCAGTTCACCAATTTCACTTTCCATGCAACAAACTATTAGGCCAACTACTCTTTTACAAACACTGAGCCATGACCGATCATCTCTCTTCTTCTTTTTTACATGAAAACAAGCAGTGAATCACAAATAAAATGACGCATTTAGAACAGGAAACATAATCTTTCATTACGGTCATCATAGTCAACCTTTTAACGTCCATCATTGGATCTTCCCAATGATTCGCCAGACCTCTTTATCATGTGCGTTGCAGAGCCAATACTTTCAGAACTTTTCTACTTCGTCGCGCCATCTTATTTTTTGCTGGACACAGTTTTGCATAAGATCTCTGGGGATCCAAGTTATGAGTCATGATGTTCAGTGATTGTTTGACTTTCTTGCCTATTGCATTTGAGTTTTCTAATAGTTTCTATGATATCTCTGACCCATGTTTGTTCTATAATATAAAGTACTGTTTTTTGATCTCTCCACATGATGTTGAGCATGTTTCTCTCCTGGTTCTCAGTTTTAGGGCTAATGTTTCAGTTAGGTTCCATATTTCACCTTTGTATGAGTATATCAGGAGGATGCAGTGGTTGTAAACTCTTCTTTTCTTTTCAAACTAATGGGATTTTCTTGTTATTGTAAGTTGAGCTTTCTGTACCGAAAGCTTTCCAACCTAGAGTGATTTTTTTTTGCTTGATTTTTTCCTTTTGAGGATTCCATGGAGAATTGTTGTCCTTGGTAGAAGTAGTGGTCTGCTTTCTTCAGCCCTGCATTTTCAATTTTGATCCTTGTGTCTTTGTCCTCAGCATGTTTATTACACACAATGTTTGTTTTATGACCAGAAAAGCAAACAAAATCTATAGCATAAGACGCACAATCCTCAAAACCATTGAACAAGTAAATAATTGCTAGCAAAGAAAGCAACCATTATAAAATGGTATGGTTACATTTTAACTATATGAAACATGAATCAGCAGATATGCGAGTATTAAATCACTGAATATCAAACCAAATTAGTATAACATCTGGTTCAAATAACAAAGAGAAATATTTTCCAATGATGTAAAAACAGAAGTAATCATAATAAAATGTAAAAACAGAAGTAAAAATAACGAGAGAAATATTTGCAGGGCCCTTAAGAGGAAAGAAAACATTGGAGTGATTTTTTAGCATTTAAAGCAACAATTACTAACACAGATATAGACCAATTTTTTTTCCATGATAAAAGTCAACCACGAGCTTCATGAATCATGGTTCAGAAAACAACTGATTTGGTGTGTAAAATTTCACCATTTCCCTCAGACCTTCCAAGTTTCCAACATTTTGCAGGAGACTCCCAAATTTAGGAGCCAAGTGCTGTCTCTGCACTACATATCAATGAATTTGTACAAATCTCCAGCATTTAAAGAAATTTTTCTGGCAATTTACAGACCTGCCTAGTCTGCTGCATTTCGCCATTTGAAATCATGTCAAGATATGTTTTCAATGCATTGAAATAGCTGTTTTAGAGTTTCTAGAATTGGAGATCCTTCCCCACAGTGGACGGGGCATTTTTTAGGAAATCTCCCCCCTGAGATTTTCTAAATCTGGGCAGGTCTGCATCCTTCAGACTTACCTGATTTTTCTCCGCTGGATCTTCATCTTTTCAAACTTATCCTACGAAATACCAAAAATTAGATATCAAGAAAATGTAACTAAAGCATTTGGAGATCTTGACAAATTTGATAAAAGGGGAATTTTTAATCTAATATCGCTTTGACGAGAGGCAATTTCTGTTAATAGTCCAGATATTGATTGGAAGCATGATTTTTTGCTTTAAATATAGAGTTTCACTTTTCCACGGTAAAATCTTTCTTATGTTACAATCTGATATATCTTATCCACATTCTATTGCTGCAATTCTTAGCTTTATTTATATCTACCTTCCTATTTCAGAAACCATTAACCAAAACTGTCACCATAGGTTTCTTCAGTTTTGGAGATAGTCCGGCTGGATATTTATGCATCTATTTATCGTGTGAGTAGAATGTACTTACAGAGCTAGAAAGCTGGAAATTTGAACATTTGCCCTTCATCATGCCCCCCAAAAACCTTTTGCTTTTTTTTTTAAATTACCAACAAAAGAAAACTCTAAATAAGTTTTTAGTGGGGAGGGTTCATTTACAATGTATGTTTATTATGAATTGGACTTTAGTTTATGCCTGACTGCATCCATGCTTGTTTTTTGGAATTGAGACTTTTTAGCGATCTAACAAAAGGCAAGAGAAGTAAGTTGTTCATTGATCACCCCTTTTTCCTAAACTCTTTCGATCACCCCCAACATAGCCAAAAAAATGTTGGTCACTAGACCATTTCTATTGATTGACTAACCAGAACTGTTTCTGTTTCTCTAAATTCTTGGGAGAAAAATGCTGTCCAAAAATGTCAAACAATCATGCCCAGTCTCAAACTTAAAACCTTATTAACATTCTATTTCTTTCTCTGTGCGTGTGCGTGTGTGTGTGTGTGTGTGTGTGTGTGTGTGTGTGTGTGTGTGTGTGTGTATGTGTGTGTCTGTGTGTGTGTGTGTCTGTGGGTGTATGTGTGTATTTCTGTGTGTCTGTGTGTCTGTGCATGTACATGTGTGCGATTGCAGATGTGTGAATGTGTGTGTGAGTGTGAATGTGTGTGTGAGTGTAAATGTGTTTGTGAGTGTGAATGTGTGTATGTGCACTCAAATCTTTGTCCCTGCAAATGTGTATATGTATCAATATGGATAATGAATTATTAAACGATATGGATGTATGTAGGTATGTATGAACGTCTAAGTATCAAATCCATACTTGAATTTTTTCCCCTGCAAATATATATACAAACATGTATATAAATATATGTATGTATGATAGCATGTGAGTCATCATCATCATCATCAGTATTTTAACATCCATCATTGGACATAGACCTTCCCCAGGATTCACCACACTTCTCTATCACAGGCGTCACAGAGCTAGTACTTTCTGAATTTGTCCACCTCATCTCTCCATCTAATATTCTGCCGGCCTCAGTTGCGCATGCGGATTCGGGGGATCCATGTCGTAAGTTATGATGTCCATCGGTTGTCCGCCATTCTTGCAACATGGCCAGCTTACTGCCATTTGAGCTTTTTAATGGATTCTATGATGTCCCTGACTTTTATCTTTTCCCAGATGAACTGTGCTGTCTTGTGGTCTCTCCGTGTGAGGCCCAGCATAATTTTTTCATGTGCACATTGCATGGTTCACAATTTGCGGGTCTGTCTCTTGGTTAGGTTCTATGTTTCAACTCCATAAGTGACAATTGGGAGGATGCATTGGTTATATACTTTTCTTTTTAGGATTATTGGTATCGACTTGTTTTTGAAGGTTGAGCTTGCTCTGCCAAAGGCTTGCCATCCTAGTGTGATTCTTTGCTTGAGTACTGAAATTTTTATCCCTGCCCTATATACATGTATGTATGTGTTTGTACTTGAATTTTTGCTCCTGCATATGAATATATCAATGTATATATATATATATATATATATATATATATATATATATATATATATATATATATATCCAAGCTTTTTCCCCTTTAATTTTTGTTGAATAAATATATGAAGGCATACCTGTAAATTCAACTGTTTGTTCTTTCAAATGTGTATATAAATATGCGTATATGTGTTTGTATATGCGTGTGTGTATGTGTATGAGTGTGTGTGTATGTGTATGAGTGTGTGTGTATGTGTATACTTGTCATTGTGTGTGCATTTATACATATACATAGATATAAATATGTATGCGTATGTATGTGTGTATATATGTATGTGTGCGTTTTGGTTAGGTTTTTGTCATTGGAAATTTATACATAAATGTATGAGAACGAATGACAATATTGGAAAATTCAAAATTTCTGGCAATAAACAGTTGTGTTCTTGTTTCCCTCACATTATTTGCCTTTGAAGAAGTCCAGGAAATGGACAAAACGTCAGGAAAAAAACTTCCAATATTGTCATTCATTTCTCATGTTGTCAGATTAACCAATATTATCTGTACAAATATTTTATTCGCAGAAATATATGTACGTACACATATGTATTTTGCTGCTTGTTCTGGCTAATGTGTATCTTAATAGATGTATGTATGCGTCTCTCTATCTCCGTGTGTGTATCTTTGTAAACACATAGATTTGGGTCATACATGCATGCGTGTGTGTTTCAGTCTGTCTGTCAGTGTCTGTGTGCACGTATGAGCCCTGTTATAGTTTTCTAAATGTCATCAGGAAACACAGCGATCGAACACAAACAATGATCACTAAGCTCTTGTTAGATCAATAAGAAACTAAAGAAGAGTCTCCCTTCCAGGTCACCGAACTTCACTTCAGATAAGATAGTGAAGATACGGAGAGAGACCACGTGAGACACTTGTTTATTTTCTACACCAGAGCTGACAGAAGGAAAAAGTTTGAGACTTACTAGTTACTTTTAGCTGCTTTCATATTCAAGGTTAGTGGGTCAGCTTGCAAGCAAGTTACAAATCTCTTTTGTCTATTAACACCTTCCCTGCTGATTTGTCCCGGAGCCGGAGGTCAGTACATACGAATTCAAAGCTTAAACCCAAGACTTCCCCCAGTCGGACACTGAATTCTAAAAACTCTCTTTGTAAATAATTTAATGTTTGTCTTATATCGCCTTTCTTTGTTGCTGTGTCTGTAATGCAATAATGCATTTTCAACCCATTAACTGACACATCTATGGGCGGCCGCTGCAACTTTTCAGGGTGGGGAGGGGTGCAAAAAGCATATTTTTCTGGGGTGACACGATGAAGCAAGTACCTGCAAATAATAATACAGTCCTTTTAAATGGGAACATAATGATTCTCATCATCATCAACAGCTTTTTAGCATCAGTCATTGGACACAGACTTTTCCCAAGATTCACCAGACCCCTCTACTGTGGGTGTTGCAGAGCTAGTATTTTCTCAATTTGTCTAGCTCATTACGCCATTTTATTTTCTGTCGGCTACAATTTCACATATGATCTCCAGGGATCCACATTGTGAGTCATGATGTCAAGCAGTTGTCTGACATTCTTGCTACATGACCGAGCAGCCCATTGCCATACCACACCATTATGGTCTATTGATAGGTTTCCAACCCTCAAAATCTTTGCTTTCAGTGAGAAGGCCTGATACAGGGGGTGGCAAATGCCCCATTGCTCCCCACCCCTTCGGCGGACACTCATGGCCGCATCTATTATAGCGTAGGTTTTCTGTCATATTGTCTGTGTATTTTCAATATAATCAATACAGAGCCTCTATTTTTCCACTCTTTAATGTTTATACTTGAATAACTAATTAGCCTGGTCTCTCATAAGAATTCTCTTAACTCTTGGTTCTTTGAGTTCAAATGTTCTTTGATCAATAACAGAAAAAGGAAGCAACCTTTTTGTTTACAACAGATGCCAGTCAGTTAATGAAGCTTCGACGGGCCCAGTCAGCCAGTAGCAAAAATGGAGAAGTGCTCAAGTAAAATGTGGGAGAGGGAAACAAACAAAGATGAAAAGGCAAGAGGATGATCTCGCAGACACTGTATCAGTGCGTGGCATTGAAACACCAAAGTCCCACGGACTGTCCATCACAGAGGTGACCCAACAAGTCATCAACTGCCATCTCCATCTCTCTAACACCTTGAAGTACAAGTAGGAGATAAAATAGAAATAAATGAAAAAAAATTACATAATATTGCGTTATCATTGATCCCAGTTTAATAGGAGTGTGATACAAAGACTGACTGTTATTAAAAGACAGGGTTCAAAAGCCAATCGAAAGTTTGTGATGAAGACATGTTTTTCCATAGATGTTTGTGCCAACTTATTCATGACTAGACAGTGATCAAACACTGGTTGCTGTTCACTACTGAGTGGTGTGGGAAGAGGTTATTCAGCTGAGAACTCAGTCAACAAAAATATAAACAAAACATTGAAGGAAATCTATTTTTTGAAGAAGTGTTCATCATCATCATCAGTCTTTTATCGTCCATCATTGGACATAGACCTTCTCCAGGATTCACCACACTTCTCTTTCATGGGCGTCATAGAGCCAGTATTTTCTAAATTTGTCCAGTTCATCTCTCCATTTTGTATTTTGTTGGCCTCGGTTTCACATATGATCTCTGGGGATCCATGTTGTGAGTTGTGAAGTCCATCGGTTGTCTGTCTTTCTTGCAACATGGCCTGCCCATTGCCATTTAGGTTTTCTAATAGATTCTATGATGTCTCCGACTCCCGTTTTCTTCCTTATATACTGTGCTGTCTTGTGATCTCTCTATGTGAGGTTGAGCATGATTCTCTCATGTGCTCGTTGCATGCTTCTCAGTTTACGGGTTTGTCTCTTGGTTAGGTTCCATGTTTCAGCACAAAAATTGATTACTAGGAGGATGCATTAGTTGTATACTCTTCTCTTTAGGATTATTGGTATGGACTTGTTTTTTAAAGTTGAGCTTGCTCTGCCAAAAGCTTGCCATCCTAGGGTGATTCTTCGCTTGATCTCTTCCTCTTTCGTGGGTTTCATAGAGATTTGTTGTCCTAAGTAGATATAGTGGTCTACTTTCCCCAGTTTTGCATCTTTGATTTTGACAGTTATGCCCTTATTCTCCTTGTGATCATTGCACATGATTTTTGTTTTACTGAAGTTCATGCGTAGGCCAACTCTTTTGCTTTCCCCATTTAGTTCATCTAGCATTAGTTGGAGGTCATATAGGTCCTCTGCAAAAAGGAAGATGTCGTCTGCAAATCTTAGGTTGTTCAGATATTCGCCATCTATTTTGATTCCTCTATTTTCCAAGTCCAGGTTTCAGAAGATCATCTCGAAGCAGGCTGTAAAGAGTTTGGGTGAGCTGGTATCACCTTAATGGGCCATAATTGCTGAGAATAACAGAGAAAGTAGGATTCTGCTTGGGGAGCAAAAGGAAAGTCTTCTTTCATTGGGGCACAAGAAAAAAATTGACTCTGTTGGTAGATCCAAGGTTTCGGTCTACGGGGCCTCTTGATTTTTCCTTAAGACGCCATCATCACATGTTTTATAACTGGAAATGATAGTTTCATTCTATTAGAAACTGCAAACCAAATCTGTCATACATAGGTTTCTCAAGTTTCTTAATTGGTTGAACTTGCTGCCTGGTTGTATATGCATCATGCATATAAGCCACAACAATAGAGCTAGAAGACTGAAAATTTTCTTATCATTATGTCAACAAAAAAAAAATGTTTGTTTTTTTTTTCAAAATAATTCATTTCCCAACAGGTTTATAGTTAGGGGTACAATGTAAGTTTTTGCTAAATTAGTCCCTTAGTTTGTGCCCTGCCGTGTTCACATTTGTTTTGTTTTTTTTAAATTTAGGACTTTCCAGTCATCCAGCAAAATGCGAGAGAAGTAACTTATTCATTGATCACCCTTCCTTCTGATTCTTTTATTGATCACTCCAACATGGCATGCAGCCAAAAGACATTGGTCACATGGTGGTTTCTATTGAGTGACCAACTGGACCTGTTTTGTGTATTTTATTGGATCCTGCTGATTACAACCTCCCAAGTTACCCTTGTCAATGACGAATTAGACAAGGAGAAAAACCACTCTAAATGAGATTCAGGTGGAGGAATTTATCTTTACTCCTGATTCCAGACTTTAGAGATTGCGAATCAGGACATTGTTCGGGCCACAAAGGCCATCTGCAGTAGTCATTCAAATCTAACCACATAGATTTTGTCCTTTATTTCACTTAAATACTGGCTAGACTCCCATTGTTTTAAGATAATTTCACGAGGACAAGGGATGTGAGTTCAGGTCTTGCTAGAGCTTATTCTTTAATTCTAATCTATGCTGCTTACTAATCACCATAGGATGATAGTCCAAGAGTTGAGACAAAAAACAACTGAAATTAGGATGAAAGAATTACAAGTCAAAAATTTTTAATAATCATTAAAATAGTCTATTTTAGAGGCTTTATTTGGCTAAGAACTTGGTAGTATAGTGTTAAATTTGGCTACCTGTAACACAGGAAGAAGGGTTTGATTTCCCTGATGGCTATGCACAATCGATTTCAATTTGAGACTTACTTTCTGTCTGTGTATAAAATAACAAGAATAATTCTGTCTGTGTATAAAATAACAATAATTGCTTTTGCTGGTTGATCAACATTCTGATGATGTATGTCTGTACTGTCATTGGTAGTGCACGTCAACCCTGAGTATGAATATCTTTTGATGTACAAGGATTGCTGTACACTCTCTCAACCTCCATTTTGCCAGTGGTATGATGAGACATTACCACCGACAGCCACTTTGGCTGCAGGAGTTGCAAGAAAGTTGGTATTGTTTAGCCTACAGTCTGCATTAGTGGTTCAACTCAGATCAGTCTCCTAGACTGGTTGCAAACCAAGGCTGGAGAGCCCAGTCTACCTTTGTAGATCATTCAGGATGATGGTATAATCATCACCACAAATTAATCAAGTTCAGTATGTGTTATACCAACTGAATTTGTCTTAGACAGACAAATGAATAAGCAGACAGAGAAACAGGTGTTATAAAACATAAAAATGCTTCTTCATAAATTCAAAAACAAACTGACTTTATAACATAGAAACCAATTCAATTCTTTCAGTTTCTGGTTATACCAAACTGGCCTAAAGTTAAATCTGTTTGTGAAGAAAATTCAATTTATCCATTCAATATATAATCCAAAGATGTCATCAAAAAAATTGTATTGGTCAGTTCATTTTTTTGAAGAAATTTCTGATACAAAGTTTTTTAACATCATCTAAGGAATTGAAAATAATTAGCTCAAATTTAGAGAAAATACCAGAATGCTGGAAAATAAATGAAATATTTCCAAGTTTCCTCAAGAGATTGTTACATAGGTTATTACTTATTGTATATGTAAGGATTTTAAGTTATGTAAAAATAAATAAAATCTTTTTCTGCTTTGGCAGAGAATTATAAATAGGTTGTTTTTTTCCTCTAAAGAATGTAGCAGCATTATATTTTGGCAATGTTTGGAATTTTTGTTATTTTTATAACTTTAATTCTTGAAGCAGACAATGTATTTCGAAATTTAGAAGGTTTTTTTTTTAAAAATGTAATGCATTTATAAATTTGAGACAAACTTTTCTATTTGCTTTGGTATTCCAACTTAAATATCTGTTGAAATCTTTTTGAGAATTTACAAGCGCTAATCACATTTGGTTGTTCAACATTTCCTCTGTGACTTGAAGAAAATATTTTTTTCTGACAGCCATAAATATTCAAATAACATGAATCAAGTTGTGTTTCTGAATAATCTTCATATTTTTGCATTGAAATTTTAACAGATAATTTTCTGTCTCGGAGAATTCATTAAAAATTAATCATTATCACTATATTGTGCTTCTAATTCTCAAATGGTTAATAATCCTAGAACTATTTGCAATTCGATACAAGACATTAAAAACTCCTTTATTAACAAAAAAAAAAAATACGACTAATGTCATGCTGAATGAGCAAAATCATACTTTTTTCATTAGTACAAAAATCAAAATATCAAATTGTGGTTGAATCTATTTAGTAAGTCAAATGTTTTATTGATTAGAACCAAAGCAGAGTCCATCATAGAATCATCATTCCAAGACTTGTTCAGACTACTGAACTCTCTATTTATGTAGCTTTTGTTGTTACCATATTTCCAGCCAACCCATTCTACCGCCTTCGGGTGTTTCAATCAGAGAGCATCTCTGCATATAGAAAATATGGAATCACCTGTGTCACATTGATCGCTGAGAATGGCATGTTGCATGTTGTTTGGAATGCATTTCTGTTCACCGCTATTTTCTTCATAGATTTTATATCTGAAGAGGGCCTTAGAATGGATCTGCCAAAAGATGATGAATAACGCAATATAGAGAATGAATTCAATTGTCCCAACAAGTCTTGGAATGAAAATACTATTCTCAAAATTATAGAAGGTATTAAGATAGTGCATTTGCTTCCGTACTGCTTTTGCAGCAAAAGACAACATACTTGGAAAACAATTGACCTTTGGCAGCAAATGTTCTTAATCAAATCTTCATCACAGGTGACATCCATAGCAATTTATCCTTGAAGCATAAACCATCTCTTTAAACATCCAGAAGTTCAATAACCAAAAGCTTTGAAGATATCTTCAATGAAAACTTGCAAGAACCAGGTGTGTGGCTTAATTTGTAGATCAGAAACTGACACGCAAAACCATCATCCAAAACTATCAACATTTATAATAACATCAACATAGGTTTTGTCAGTATTTACATGGGTCTGTATGTCTGTTTGTCTGACTGGCTTTGTATGTATGTATCACTTATACAGGCCACTGATGAAGCTAGAGGGCTTAGAATTTAAACATTTACATATGTCTGTAAATCAGATTATTAGTGAGTGTGGGGAGGTCAATTGACAATCTGACCATGCTTGATCAGCCCTTTAGTAAGTAAAGAGCAGCAACTTATTCCTTGATCATGATTTTTCCGATTTTTTGATTGATTACCCCAAACAAAGCATGGACGGTCATGTGACATTTTCTCTTTAGTAACTAACTAGACTTGACCATGTTTTTTTTTTCTCTCCTCATCTTGTGCCTCAAACATTTCTTTTCATTGATAATGCACGAAAATCCAATCCTTTTATTTCTAGAATATACATTATCATAAGCAGAAAACTCTATTTTTTTTCTAATTGTACAACTAGAATAAAGTGTGTACAGATTATTAATTGCATTGGCACCTGATAGACTGTGTTATCACTAGGCAAAGAGATAGGAATGATATTGTGGACACTAGAGTCACGAGAGGAGCCAAATTTTTTACTGACCATCAAATGATAAGATCTACTATTGGCTTTTCAATCAGAAACGAGCGCAGTAAATCAGGTGTGCATGAGCCAAAGAAACCGACCAGCAACAAGTTAAGAACAATGAAACAAAACATGAACTCGAGTCAGAATTAGAGACTGTTCTTGGTACATGGGAGAAAACCTCAATGTAATGTCACAAACAATCTAGAAGAAAGTTGGTCATTACTAAGCTACATCGTTTGCGAGACAGCCTGTAAGGTGTTAGGAAAACCCAAAAGAAAACATTACGATTGGTTCAATGAAAAAGGACAAAAAGTTAGCGTGTCTCACTGAAAGGAATATTGCATGTACCAAACAATTACAGAAAAATACAAGAGCCATCAAAATAAGATACCTGGATGCAAGGAGACAGCTTCGACTATATAGGAAGAAGATGAAGTCTGACTGGTGGGAAAACGAAGCGGTTGAATGATAACAAGCAGCGGACTTAAATGATATGAAGGGGCTCTATACTGACTTGAGAGAGGCCTATGGGCCAAAGCTTAGAGGCACCACACAGCTCATATCAGACAACAGAAAAGAAAAGTTGAAATATTGAATGTCTAAAGGGACATTGACAATACTGTATAAGAGGGAGTACATCAATATAGCATCCAATGATCTCTTGAAATTGACTTGAAACTGCCCTTGCAGCCATTTTAGAAGGAAAAGTTCCGAGGAAGGATGGAATAACAGTAGAAATCTAGAAGCATAGAGGATCAAATGTGAGTGCTTGTCTCCACAAGCTCGTTCTTATAATCTGAGAGAGGGGAGAGGTCTCTCAAGATTGGAAAGACGCTGGCATTATTACCCTCTTCAAAAAAGGAAGCGAGATGGATTGTGGAAACTATCGAGACATATCCCTGCTCGCAATAGTCGAAAAGATTCTCTCTCTAATATTCTCCGAAATAGGATAAATAAAACTATCATTCCTGACATACCACTAGAAAGCCAATGTGGGTTTAGAAGTGGGCGAGGCCAAATGGATATGATATTCTGTCTTCGCCGAACCGTCATGAAAGGGTTTAATACCGTCTCCCGCTGAGGACTATGGCAAGAGCTTAAAAAATATGGCTG
Source organism: Thysanoteuthis rhombus (assembly GCA_963457665.1). Lineage (NCBI taxonomy): Eukaryota > Metazoa > Mollusca > Cephalopoda > Oegopsida > Thysanoteuthidae > Thysanoteuthis > Thysanoteuthis major. The sequence goes on along the minus strand of OY735211.1, from coordinate 41,394,505 downwards.
TACTGAGAAATTCATGAACCTGATAAAAGCATTACATGCAAACATGCTGGCTCATGTATCAACATGCAACTCTTGCTTAAAAGACTTTCTAGTTTTGTTTCAAATGGATTCAAACAGGTATATACGTATTGGTGCCAACTCTTTCTGTATATACCCCATTGCCATGTTGGAAGCAGCATTCAGGGGTGCTAACCTAGGAGTCTATAAACAAACCCACCATGATGCTGAACAGTTCAATATATCTCACTTAATTTCCAGAACAAAAACACCACAAGTTATTGTTAGAGCTCCTGATAGTCACTTATGGAGCTGACACATGGAACCTAACCAAGAGACAGGCCTGCAGACTGAGAAGCATGCAACATGCACATGAGAGAATCATGCTCAACCTTGCATGGAGAGATCACAAGACAGCACAGTATATAAGGAAGAAAACGGGAGTCAGAGACATCATAGAATCTATTAGAAAACCTAAATGGCAATGGGCAGGCCATGTTGCAAGAATGAAAGACAACCGATGGACATCACGTCTCACAACATGGATCCCCAGAGATCACATAAGAAACCGAGGCCGACAGAATACAAGATGGAGAGATGAACTGGACAAATTCAGGAAATACTGGCTCCACGACGGAGAAAGGGAATTGTAGCAAATCCTGGGGAAGGTCTATGTCCAACGACGGACGTTAAAAGATTGATGATGATGATGATGATGATACTCTTTGAAGTGCTGAGGATATGCAAGCACTCGTGAATACATTTGCAAGCGCTGCTAGACATTTTAGCTTGTATATAAACATAAAGAAAACAGAATGTCTTTATCAGCCAGTGAAATATTCCACAGACAAATACCCTTCCCACTCCACTCAAAATTGACGACTGTCTTGAACAGTGTAAAAACTTCTGGCTACCTCTGGAGCACGATTTCAAGTAAAAGCTAGGTTAGACACCAAAATCACCTACAGAATGTGAAAAAACTAGTGCAGTATTTAGTGAGCTTCAAGAGAGTCTCTGGAAGAAACACTGTGTACCAATCCTGGCCAAATGCAAAGTAAATTGAGCAGTTGTACTTTCAACCCTGTTATGTAGCTTCAAAAGATGGCCAATATATAGTTCAGAGGTGGGAAAGCTCCACGCATTCAAGAGGCACCTGGGAGAGATCCTGAATATCTCATTGAAGGGCAAAATCCAAGATGGAATGGTCCTGAGAAGAGTTAGCCTCAAATCAATGGAGGATTTTCTCATGAAAAAAAAAAACCTCAGATAGTAACGCCATGTTGAGCAGATGGATACAAAGAGACTGCTGTACTCCAAACTAAGCACTGGTAAAAACAAAATCAAGGAAGAACCAGGCTAGAGTTCAATGATACATACAAAGGGAATTTGATGAGAAGGGATATCAACGTGAAAGGCTGGAAAAAACTGGCCAAGGAGAGAGTTACCAGGAGGAACAAGATTATGACCCATGGAACAGTCGTTGTTGACATGACGGACAGCCAATGATGATAAAAATGAATTGAAAGTGTTCAATTAGGTTCACATGACAACTGAACCTGTTGCCAGGATCATATCATTAGCATAGCTCTCAATCTCATTAAAAAAAATATTCTGTACCCATGACATAGAAGCTGACATTAGTAAATTAGACATAAGTAACATTGATTGTAATCAGCCACCTCTGTACCCCAGAGTATTGAAAAGAAATCTTGATAAAAAACATTTGAACAACGTGTTATTCTTATTTCTTGGCAGCTCAATGATTGTTGAAACATAAGAAGACGAATTACGAATTCTCTCTTTTCATTGTACTCGTGTAGAGCAAAGTGTAAGCTGATGAAGAGATAGGGATCTTATTAAGAGATTATCCATTTCATGATACTGTATGACATTGTATTACTATAATGCTGACACAATCAATTTCTTTTTTTTTTTTTGTTTCAGTTTAGTTACACTTCATCACAGCCATTTTGATTGTTAATCATCTTTTCTTTTTGGATATTTTAAAATTATTTTAGGTGCTTAGCCACTAACTGTTAGAATATAAGCCCTCTCCTCAGAAATCTCTCCTCAATCATCATCATCATCATCATCATCATCATCATCATCATCATCATCATCATCATCATCATCATCACTACCACCACCACCACCACCATCATCATCATCATCATCAGCAGCAGCAGCAGCAGCAGCAGCAGCATCAGTAGTAGTCTTTTAACATCTGTCGTTAGACATAGACCTTCCCCAGGATTCGCCACGATTCTCTATCATGGACATTGCGGAGCCAGTATTTTCTGAATTTGTCTCATTCACACATTCATCTCTCCATCTTGTATTCTGTCGGCCTCGGTTTCACATGTGATCATGTTGTTTTTGATAATGCGAATGTATGCTGTGTCTGGTACAGTGAATATGTATGGCTTAGGCTTGACATAAAAATGAAAACTTGAGTGAGCCAGATATGACACATATTGGGAAGATAGATTCAGGATATTTCAAGGCTGTTATGTGGAGTGAAAAATTGAATAAAAAGGATGAAACCTTTTTAATATTTGAATAAAGTAGAAATCTTTCCAGAAATAAATCCCAAAATCATATTTATATACATTTACAGTGGTACCTCTCACGGCTAAGAGCTCTTATAATGACATTTCACTTAATGAGAGAAAATCCCAGTTGCCAAAGAAGATATCTCTTGGCAAAACATTTCCAGTTAGCAAGAAAAAAAAACATGAAATTTCATAAAATTATCCTGAATCATTTATAATTATCTACGTTTGTATCTAGTATCTAGGTGCTTATCTTCAGACAGACAGACAGTGAATTATTCATTTGTTTATTCATAATTATACATTATTTGGTTGTAAATTATTTACAAGGTTATTATTAAGGTTTCAGTGGTCTGATATTTTTATTTGGAATGAATTACTGAAATCCGAATGGTTTAATTATTTACTTTACAAATTTTCCTTCAACAAGATGTTTTTAGGAGAGGTACGAATATATATAAATATATATATACATATGCACTTTGCAGGTTGTTTTGGAGTTTCTAAGCATTAATATCAAGAAATGAAAGCTTGAAGAATGTAATAATTTCTCTTGGAAAAAAATAGAAATAAAAAACTGTTCTATGTTTGAAAAAGCAGACATGAGTCAGGGATTAGTGCTCCCTGATTATATAAGAAAAAAATTCATCGCAAGAAACTCTCTGAATGCAGTTGCTGCTGGCATACACCATAGAGTCAAACCCAAACTTTTTCTTTTGCACCCCAAAGAGGATTTTGCTAGAGATGTGTACGGAAGGTGGGGGAATTTGTATCTTCGCAACATTCTTTTCATTTGGTTTTCTTGACAACTCATCACAAGATTTTTCAAGGGCATTATATAGCGTAATAAGGAATTTTTTAGCATATCAGGACTGTTTAGATTGTTATTTGGTATTGGTTAAGTGCATCAATGTTTCTGAAGCTGACCAAACGTTTTGCTCTAAAGGGAAACTTTAGAGAGTACATTTGGGGAAGCAACTCTAACCATTTCTTTCGAGTAATTTTCATGCTTCCTTTTACTACATAATTTGTTTATGTGTTTGTTTGCATCTTCCAGAGCTCTTGGCTGTACTGTTTTGTCTACAAACTTGAAAATTGGCATTAGTACTCCTCTAGATCCTTTCAAAAAAATTTTTTTTTAAAAAAAGGGTTTTTCAACCTTTTGGGAGCCTCATTTTGATAGGTTTATTGACAATATCCAGATTCTTCAGAATGTAGATAGTTATTACTCTATTTTAGATGTTTTCCATAGGAAAATACCAGTTATGTCATAAATATATATCAATTTTTTGATTGAATTTACATGACTTCAGAATTTGACACTACATTTGTTCAATTATTGACTATGATAGCAAGTTCTTATTTATTTAGGGTTATTAGCTACTTATTTCACCTTTTTCAACTAAATGTTTGATTATACCCTCAAAACAAAATTCTAGGCCTGATATTTTTGCCATTTCATAATTCTCAAAGTAGGATATGATTCAAGTGACTCTCGATGATATCCATGTCATATATCCAAATATACAGTGGAGTAGTACTGTGGAAATATGTGAGAATGATGTACTCTTACTTTTGGAGAAGAGGGAATAATGTTCCTTCACTATTTATTCACTACTAAAATTCTATATTTAAAGATTGCACTGATGAAAAAAGTATCAAAACATCTCAGGAATTGGTTTAATTTTCAAATTTTTCACAGAGATCAGGAACTAACATGATATTTGGTAGATATTCACATGATTGAATATATAACTAAAACTGTTTTACATTTCCGCCTCTTGAGTAATGCAAAACATATCAATTGACATTTCATGGAAACAAAAATTTACTTCTTATTATACCCAGAAAAGACATCTTTTTTGTTTTTTCAAAATCCCCCGAATAATTCAATTGAGTGGGGTTCAATATACAATGTGAGCAAATGCTGAATAGTTTGTGTCCTGCTATATTAACACTTGTGAAGAGCAGAGAGCCCTCCCTTTTTTTTTTCTTGGCACTTCACCACTGCATACATAATGAAACTGTATTGACTTATAATCACCCTTTTTTTGACCACAACATATTTTCTTGGTTTTGAGTTAGCTTATCACAGATCTCATCATAATTTCATTCTTTTTGTATCAATTTGTTCCTCCAAATGAATATACATATATATATATATGTATGTATAGCAATACTCTTTCAATTCTTGAATGGATCATCCAGATGGATGGGGAATTGTGCGTAAATAAATATATTGCTTAAATTTGGTTCGACTGACCATCCAGTTCTGCGTAGAGCAGGGGTAAAATGCCAGCCTCTAGGTCTAAAGCGAAGGTTTTAACCCTACCTTGTGGTACTGGAGGGGATATTGGATAGTCCATAGCCACACTGAAGAGTTGTGATACAACGAAACAGCAGTCTGTGGATGACACAATTATTAATCTATATATATACATATATATATGTGTGTGTGTGTGTGTGCATGTGTGCATGTATGTGCATGTGTATGTATCTATCTATATGTGGGCGTGGTTAGATGTCTCTGTAAATGTATATATAGATATATATATGTTATTGAGAAATGGACATATGATCTGACGGAATGATTATAAATTGTATGATATTATATTGAAACCCTTATTTGAAATGATCTCCCATTATCACATGGTTAATGTATCGCTTGGCCTATACAACATAAATAAAATAAACAATTAAAGAAAATGGGTCTGCTGCAGGAACTGAACCTGAGACCAATAGGGTAGCCTCTTCATCATGGTGTTGCTCTCACCATTGAGCTAAACAGCCGCCAGCAATGCTATAGATATATATGTATATTTGTATGTGCATCTGTATATTTACTTGTCTGTTGCTGCAAATGCTGAGACATGGATATATGAATATGTGTATGTCTATGTGTGTTTGTGCGTCTATGTATGCATTTGTGTATATGCATAGATTTGAGGTTATGCATGTGTGTTCGTGTGAGTTTGTGTATTGCGCGCATGTGTGTATGTGTGTGTGTGTGTGTGTGTGTGTGCATGTATGCTTGCAATATAATACAAGGCAAACCACTTTGTCAAATGGGAAACCTCAGTTATTCAACACTAAACAACTGAAAAGAGATTGGAAAGGTCAAAGGACATGATTTAAAAATCCAGGTGGTTGAAAAATTCACTCACTAATTGCACTTGCCATAACAGCACTTAAGTTCAACTAGAATGATTCATAGACTTGAACGTCTGATATCAGAAACTGACAACCGAAACTGTCACCAAAGGTTTCTTCAGTTCTCAAATGGGTCTGGCTGGCTGGCCGCCTGTTTATGTGTCACACGTTCAGGCTGCACTAATGCTGAAGGGCAACAAATCTAAATATTCACTCCTTATCATATCTGAAACAAACATTTTTTTTGTTTATTTCAAAATCCACCCCCCATCCAATACTTTTTTGTGTGGGGTTCAGTATACAATGTGAGCCTATGCTAAATTGATCCTCTACTTTCTGTCCAGCCGCGTTCACACTTCTTTTTTGGAGAATTCTGACTTTTTGGAGATCCCACAAAAGGCAAGAGAACTTATTTATCGATCGCCCCTTTTTCTAATCTTTTAATTGATCACTCCCAACATCGTATGCCAGATGATGATTTGGTCACATGACGGTTTCTATTGAGTGACAAACCAAACCTGTTTTTGTACAAACATATCAAATGATTTCAGTGTTTTTATGAAATGTCAATCGATATGTTTTGCATAACTCAAGAGGCAGAAATGTAAAACAGTTTCAATTATATATTTAATCGTGTAAATTTCAATCTATATTCCATATGTATATATATCAAAGATATATCTATTTATAAATGTATAAATATATCATACATATACACGTACACATATATATATATATTAAGGATTTGCTACACAAATACATTTATGTGTCTGCCTTGTTTCAGCTTAACGAATCCTCACTTCATAATATTTTAAGATTTACTCTAAATCAACTTAATATTTAATGTTGAATGTATCGAGCACTTTATGAAATAAACCCATCACACATCAGATATTGTATCATATTATATCATATTGTATTATGATATACTGTATTCCTGATTTTGTTGTGTATATATGTACATATATATATATATATATATATATATATATATATATATATATATATGTATATATATATATATATATATATATATATATATATATATATATATATATATGTATATGTATATATATATATGCATATATATATATATATATATATATATATATATGAAGGGACAAAGACATATATACCTAACCAACTTAAGAAATTGAAAAGCTGTCTAAATATGTATACATCTGTCAGTTTTTGATTTTTAATGTTTCTCTCTCTCATCATACATATATATATATATATATATGTGTATGTGTGTGCGTGTATGTGGAGCCAATTGCACCGAGTAGTGGAGTTATGATTTTTGCTATTGTTCCGGATGTTAAGCTGGTGGGTAGGCCATAAAGACTGGGTATGATTGAGTAAGATATTACATACATACATGTACATGTTTGTGTATATATTAGAAATAAAGCTGTTTACCTCAATGGGAAGATCGACGCTACGTTAAAGCAGCTACCTATTGGTTGCAGGTTTGATTCAATTTAGACAACATAAAAAGAATAAACAATTAAAGAAAAAAGTTGGACCAAATATGTTCATTTCTTGAATACATTAATTTAATTAAATATATATACATATATACATATATATATATATATATATATATGTATACACACACACACACACATATATATATATATATATATATATATATATATATATATATATATATATAGTCTAGAAAGTTTTACAGTTTTGAACACTAAATATATATTTTTCAAACATATATATATATATATATATATATATACATATATATATATATACATATATATATTTATACATACTATATGGACCAAATATGTTCATTTCATAAATACATAAATTTATTCATATCTATCTATCTATCTATCTATCTATCTATATATATATATATATATATATATATAGGTATGTATGAATACCTGTTTATATTAAGGTAAATCAATAAATCTATGGCCTAATAATGGGAGAGGTATTCATTTCACTCAGCAAATATTCATTTTACAACTTATCCTCCTTTCTTTGTCAATTCACTGTTGAATATTAATCCCACAGAGCAAACGTCATACAGAGAAAATTTCAGTTCAAAATTCAGCTCATATCTACGTGTCAGGTTCTGGATTTATTCAACTACCCTAGAATGTATACACTTGCACAGATATACTCATATGTATATAAGCTTATTTTTGTAAGGGCATATAAGTAGGGAAATGTACACAATGATATATATTATTTACATGTGCACATATGTTCTTTCCAGGAGTGAATTTATACACATGCACACACATATGCCCAAAAAGATATAATCATAATCTTCCTTTATGATATTGAAATGGACATAATAGTTAATGGCTTTTATAAATGCACACAGATGTCTGTGCCTGTTTATATATGAATATACACAGAGCCACATATATATATATGAATATTTATTTCATAAAAAATGGTGAGTTATTTAAAAATATCCTTCATGAATCATTCCTATGAGTGACTCATGTTTCTTCTCAATTTCCTTCTTTTCTTTAATCAAGGCAGCAAACACTGGAGATAAAATATTTCCAAAACAATATCTTTCAAAAGTCTAAAATTTGGGGAACAAATATAAAAAGCAAGTTTTGTCAAAGAAAGTTATATATATTTCTCTTATTAAATAAGCCTTGTCCAATTTCAAATAAATCGAGAAATGTTTTCCCTAAATTAGAAACCATCAATCAAAACTGTCAACAAATGTGCCAACATAGGTTTTTCATTTTCAAAGCTTGTCTGGCTGGCTGTGTATGTCTCACTCATACAGGCTGCTCCAATGGAGATAGGGATTTTTTTTAAAATAAAGAATTTTCTCCTTATTATGTCTAGGAAAACATTCTTTTTTTTTAGTTTTTGTAACCAACCCCAAACCCACCCTTAGGTTTTTAATGGGGGTGCGATTTGTCATATAAATTTATTCTAAATCGATTCCTTAGTTCCCACACTTATTTCTTGAAAATTCAGGCATTAATAGTGTTCACTGCCAAACCGAAAGTCAAAGAAGTAAATAATTCAATGACCACCCTTTTTTTTTTCCAGTTTTTTAATTGATCACCCTCGACATGAAAAAGATGTTGGTTACATGATGGTTTCTATTGGGTGATTTTTAGTTGCTGGGTCGTACATCGGTGACATTCAATTCATCTACCCAAAAAGGAAAATATTCTATAAGAAAGAGGATAGGAAACATGATGTAAGAGTAAAGAAAAATTATATTTTTTTAAAAGTGGACTAAAAATAATCCTTGCATGTTCCGTAAGAGTCACAAATGATGGTGCCTAACTAATCTGATCAAATGATGATTTTTATTATGTCTTATACAGCCTCTTTGTAACAAATTACAATCACCAAAATAGAACCAATGTATATTTATCTATAATAAACCATTATTCCTCTCTATAATGGAACTGAATGAAAAAAAAACTAGAGCATATGTTGGAGAATTGATTAAAAGGAATAACCATAGATAAAAATGGATGATTGTACATTATATCGCCTTGGTGCAAAAATAATTTTAGTTTTTCACCGTCAACTTTTGAGCAGTATATCTCAGTTAAGAATTAGAACTATTCATTGAAATATGAACCTTCAGAATCTGCACATTTTGCCAATTAGAAACAAGTCCATTTATTCCAGAAGCGCAGAATTCTGTTGTCCTAGAACTAATGAATTCTTCAAAGGCGTTTCGAGCTGCTTCCTGGTTGTTGAAGACCTTCCTCTGCAGGAAGTGGCTGAACTGCTTAAAAAAATTGCTTGTCGGTCAGAAAGTGGACTGGATGAAGTAAAGTTTCCTAGCCTAGTTCATTTTAGTTCTGCAGGGTCACCCGCACAATATGCAAGATTTTTTGCTTTTTATTCAAGGTCATCAACAGGACATGCTTTTTTGCTTTTACAATTTGGTGCAAATGTCGAACAACTGTTGAATGGTCAATGCTTATCCCCTACAACCTCAAAAGTAGTTTTGCAAGGGTCCGCCTCAATAATAGCCCTCTATTAGATGTTGTCAAGAACATCCACATCTTCAAGGCTCTCGTCTGCGTTATGAAATTTTGGAATCTATGTTGTCCAGTATGTTTGTTGACAGTCCCCTGATCAAATACTTGGCTGATGTCGTCTGCAGTTTCCGCTGCTTCATGTCCCTTTTAACTCATGCAACAAAATTGCTTGTATTAGCTTTTCTTTCTATCAAGCCTCAACTGAAACAGAATAAATAGTGGAAAGAAGACATTCAGCCTAGATAAATAGAGTGAAATTTATGCTTCAAAATGGTAAATCACTTGAAAATACTTAAATAATACTTTATTCCGAAAACAAACATAAAAGTTCAAAATAACAAAAAATGCAATTATTTTTGCACCAACCAAATATTTACACTTCACTTGAGTGATTCTGTTGATAATGATATGATTTCAAAGATGATTATAATTTGATAATGATGGTTTTAGTAATGATGATATTGATGATGATTTTGAAGACAATGATGATGATGATGATGATGATGATGATGATGATGATGATGATGATGATGATGATGATGTGGTAGTACTAGTGGTGGTGGTGGTGGTGGTGGTGTTAGAAAATGAAAAGAATCACCACAATCTCATGTTATTCTGTGGACGTCATGATATTCAAAGTGAATAATTAGCTTTTGGCAGTTATTGAAGCTAGACTTGAAACTTTTTTATCAAAATTCGCACGTTAACAATTTGATGGAAATTGTTTCGAAGACTTACATTGAGAATATAAAACATGATTAAAAAAATTGCAGCTTTTTTGATAAACATTTTTATTTCGTCAGCAATTCTACAAACTAAGTAATTAGAAATAAATTAACAAAAGTTTACAACACAGCATCTCTAGAGAGTAATTCATAAATCTTATTACATTTGCATACACACATAGATATATATATATATATATATGTATGTATATATATATATATATATGTATATACACTCACATACACATATATATATATACACACAAACATATATATATATATATATATATATATATATATATATACTTCAAATATAATCATTATATATATATATATATATATAGATATATATATACATATATATATACTTCAAATATAATCATGTGATAATCTTAATGAAAAAAAAATGAAGTTAGAAAGTAACTGATGTCTCTGTAGTGGCATTAGTTCGAATAAACAAGATGAATTGTAAATAGGATGTTGAAAGATGAAGTTAATGATCCCAGTATATGACCTGATCTATAGAAACAATGTTTGTATGCTTTTCTAATCAGAGGAAGATCATGAACTTACATAGGTATATCAATACATCCACAGCCTAACGATGGAAAAAGCATTTATTTTGTACAAAGAATAATTATTTTCCAATGCTATGTCCTTCCTTGATAATGCACTTAATCCAGTGGTGAATTTTAATGATTTAAATTAAACATGAATCATCATCAGTCTTTTAAAGTTTGCCCTTCAATTAAGGCCTTTCCCAGGATCCACCAGTTTTCTCATCCCTGAGAATCATATTCTGAACCTGTCCAAATCATCATGCTATCTTCTTTTTTTTTTTTGCCAACACCAGTTTCACATATGATCTCAGAAGGTTCATGTTATGAGTCATGTTGTCCAGCGGTTGTTGTACATTCTCACTACATGGCCTACCCATTGCCATTTGAGTTTCCAGACAACTCAATACTATTAGAAAAATCTTTTTTCTCCTTTTTTTTCCAAAATAATTTGATATGACCAAAGCTGAACAAATATTCATTTCCATCGCATCGCTAACCGCAAAAATATGATTATTTGTGTTCGATGAATACAGAAGTAATTAAAGCATGATTGTCATTTCAAATCAAAGCAATAATCTCCATCATATATTTAAGAACCAAAACTCATATCGTTTTTGTTTGATTGTCAATCTTTTCTGTTGTTTGTCACGGGCTGTCAGAATTTGTGCGTGTTTTGTCTGAGAGATGAAAGCAACCCTGCTGCAATGATTCTTAACCTTTCTTCAACCATTCCTCCCTTTGCCTCCATGCCCCTCCCTCAAACCTTCAACCAAATGATAAGTTAATAATGGATACTACCGATATATGAAAAAAGAATTTTTCAAAGTAATTATATTCATCGTGATATCATGCAAAGACTTGTGAAGAGAATTCTCAGAACAATCAGAGAAATTCTTACTTTTTTCCCCCCTGTGGGCTTTTGCCCCCTCTTGAAAATTACTCATTACCCCCAAGGTGGGCATGCTACCCCCTGGCCCTAAAATCAGTGCTCTGCGATCACTTTCCATTTGACTGGTTATTTTTGATTTGTGGTAAACTCTGCATTGCAAAATGGGCTACTGTGGGTTGCACTTAGGGTTCAGTAGGCCCCTCATACACAGATATTAAGATACACGGCAAATCACAAAATCTACACAATAAAAGCCATTTATTGAATGTAGTAACTGCAACCGACAAGTTTTACATACATGATTATTTTTGTAACCCTACTCCTTTTACGTTACGTAAACCCAAATCACAAACATTATTTCCATCAATTCATTTAAAACAATCGAAGGTGTTATAATAAAACGAATACCAAAATGAATTCCAAACAGTAATTATTAATTTATTTATGATTAAAGAAAGTAATTTGATATTTTCATAAAGAGGGAGACTTGGGGCTAAAGGGGGGGGGATTGCCCCTTTGGCCCGATTATAAATCCGACCTGCAGCAGGTCATTCAGCATTGTTCACTTCTTTGCTCTCTCTATCTGGAAATACTCGATTGTATTCTGATAATGAAAGATTCAGCAACTGAAAAATCGTGTCAGATTTCATTCCACTAAATTAAAAATATGTCTCCTGCAATCAACGCAGAAAGAGGAAATTCAGGTCTGGTTAGTCACTGGAGAGACACTGTCATCACACCAATGTCTTTTGGCAGCATGCCCTGCTGGAGGTGATCAATTAAAAATTGGAAAAAAGGATGATCCAGGAATAAGTTACTTCTCTCGGCTTTTCTTCTGTTCAAGAAATAGGAGTGAATTCTTCCAGACTAAGAGACCAATTCAGCATAAATTTACATTGAAAATTGAGCCTCCCCATAGAAACCTATTTTGGCTGGGGGGATGAGATTTTCAAGAACAAAAAAAATATTTTTCACTAAATAAGGAGCAATACATATATACATACTATATACATACACAGCCAGCCAGCCAGACCAACTTGAAAACTGAAAAAAAACTATGTTGACAGTTTTGGTTGATGGTATCTAATGTTGGTTCAGTTCGAGTTTTTTTCATTTACCAAACTTTATCAGAAACCTTAGATTTGGAACTGGTGTGAAATCGACTTGTAAAAAGAGCGAATATCTATCACAGATGCAGAATAATTCATGATTTTAATAACGAATCTAACGAGAATAAAGAAAAAAATCCATGTATTCCAAGAATTCCAATATGGTCCTAATTTGAAGTATCTGAAAGAGAAAAATATGAATACAATGTCTTTCTCAAGCGTGGGTTCATCAATAATGCCATAGTAATGATTAAATAAGCATCTGTTCTACATGAAAAATATCTATTTTTCAATATAGTCTCTTATTTTTGTTCATGCACTTAATCCAATGCTTGTAAATAGATCACATAGATTGGATATCAATACAGTGAACATTTCAGATCAAAATTCCGCTAATAACATCTTAATCCAACATAGTATATCATGTATCCAGATGATAACTTATTGATCCAATGTACTATATTATGTATCAATGTGGATTATATTTCATCCAACAATATTAGAGTGAAAAAGACAATTAAGAAGACCACATTCGCGGATGAATAAGATTTCTTCACCCTATTCCAATGTTTTGCCTGTTCATATTGAAGAAGCCAGTATGATCTGGTGAAAACATCAAATTAAATAAAGAGATCACATTTATACATGACATGGTCTTCATAATGGCTTGGCCTCGCAGACTAAGATTTTGAAGATGACTCTACGCCTGGCACAGGATCACTAAAGGCCTGTGAGGACAACACAGGACAGACAAATTCAGGGAAAGGACTAGTAATTGGAAGAAACACCCAGTTTATGGCACTGTCTTTTCTCCCCTGTACTCGAGGTGCAACGATTCATTGGCATATCGATATATCGTTATTTTTTTAGTTTGGCGATACGTAATATTTTGTGGCGATACAAACTACTTTTTCAGCTTATTTTGATAAAGATAATCAAAAATGCTGTTCTGGATTTTTGCATTTTTTTGGCTCGAAAGGAAAAAGACAAAAAACAAATTTTCATGAATAACAACATGGCACTGACTGTTTTAAAGTCTTATTTACTATTTTATCACAAATGAACTTGGAAACACTCTCTCTCCTCACCCCTCCAAAGAGGATACCATTTGGGGAAGGTGATGCTCGTGTTGACATTTTAAAAAATTTATAGCAATCAATAATAATCATCTCCCAGCACAGACGGGTGAAGATGAAAGTGTGTAATGTGGACAATTATGCATTCTATAGACTGACGTCTGTTGCTTTCAGGCATTTGTACATTTGACTATACTTAAAATAATTAATAAACAGAAAAAAATACAGTAAGTTTTCAGTTTTTATTAAGCCATGTTTTTCCAAGTTTTAATAAAATCCTTACTATATAAAAGCATTTCACAATCTACAATTCCCCCCAATATCAAAAAAGAATGTTCTAAATCAATTCATCATCATGATCATCATAATCATTCTTTTATCTGTCATTGGACATTGATCTTCCCCAGGATTCACCAGACCTCTCTATCAAGGGCGCCGAGGCAAAACTTTCCGAGTTTTTAGTTCATCTCTCCATCTTGTATTCTGCTGGCCTTAATTTTGCATGTAATGTCTGGGAATCCATGTTGTGAGTCGTGATGTCCATCGGTCGTCTACCATTCTTTCAACATGACCAGCCCATTGCCATTTGACTTTTCTAATGGATTCTATGATATCCTGGACTCCCATCTTTTCCCTTGTATATTGTGCTGTCTTGTGATCTCTCCATGTGAGGTTCAGTATGGTTCATTCAGTCAACATTGTGTGGTTCTCAGAAATCAATTAAATTCGCTCAAAAAAAATTCCTGTAAGATCTTTTCTTGCTTTACATACCACTATATAAGATACATTCTAAACATATCAAATGAAACGATAACTAAACAATGCAGCATTTCAGAGTAAATTGTAGTTTCTAGTTTTTCCAATCAGCATATTAATTAGCCCCTGTCAGGTTAATTCTAGAAAACGAATCAAATTGATTAAAATTTTTTCAGGGATTTCTGAAACATGAACACATTTTGCTCTGACAACATATTTTATTGAGATTTGAAAAGGTCAGGCACTTTGACTTGAAAAAAATGTATTTCTATCAGTGTTCTCAAGGTCATGAAAACATTGACCATCATTCTGCGTTCAGAAAAGTACCCAACAATCTCATCAATCATCATGCTGAGAGATATGATACCGCAGAAAATGAGGCTTCATGAAGAGGTTTCAGATGTACTGAGGCAGATGGAGGAAAGTATGTAGAAAGACCTCAAGAAGAGGCATGGTGAAGATCATGAGGAGAATTTCCTCCTCCAGAGCTCAGCAAGATTAAAATAGTTACCCCAGTTAGATGTTAACACACGAACGGATATTAAGTTGTATCAGTTGTATCAAAATGTGAACTGTCTTCCTAGACTGAACAAGTTGAAACCAAATCAAATGCAGAGGCTCCTAACACAATTGATAGTGATGTTGAGATAATGCTACAAGACCTACCCATCATAACAACAAAAAAAAACCTGGTTATTCCATTACAGAATGATGATGAACAATAATGTTCAAAATCAACAATGGTTTCTCCGGGAATCTTGTTTTGTTTTTGTTTTTTGTTTTTTTTTCGTAAAAATTGAACCTGGCAAATCAATGCACGTGCAATTTGAGGAAGAAATTGCAAGATACACAAATGAATCACCTATTCCCATAATCAGTACGGTGTCAAGACAATCAACATGCACCCACAGGTGGCAAAGGTAGCCAAAACGTGTTTGGCAATTCCTGTAACATCAGAACCAAGTGAGAGAGTTATTTTCCCAAGCTGATGATATTGTCTGCACAAAAAGCAGCACTAGATAGTGACAATGTTACTAAACTTATTTCTCTTGAGAAAAAAAAAATGACCATTTAACTCTTTTCTTCCTGGCAGCCATATTTGTTTACTTTCCTGACTGATTTCTCTACAGTATGCCCTAAGCACATTTGGCATCAGCCGTTACTGGAGAAATAATAACAAAGAGGCAGCAGATAAATTGCTACATCTCTTTTAATATTAAATGCACACTCACCGAATTTTCAGTAATTATTTCCAGTGTATCATTTCCAAGTTCAGCGAAATAAAACCATGAACAAGTTTATAACAAGTACTATTTTCCTCATTATAAACTAAACTGTGAATCATTTGAACAGGTTGTATTCTTTGTATGAAGACATCCTTATTCAGTATTATCAAAAATATGGACACTCATTTTTTTAAAACATTGGAGAATAATGCATGAAGCCAATGGGCATTAATGTACTTCTAATCAGATCAAGTCAGACTGAGATTATGTATTTGAAATCAGGGACAGTATTTTGTCTGCCCTGAGGTTAATTGTGCTATTGATATGAATTCTAGTCATTATGTTCTGTCAAAATACTGATAGTCATTGGCAACAAGTCATTTTTATAATCACCAATAAAACAATAAAATACTCATTTTATTTGATATCTTTTGGAAGCAAACACTTTAAAACCGTGGAAACACATTTCTGTGGCATTTCTGAAATAAATTTTATATTGTTATAAATATTGTATTATGGGTCACATATGGCATTACATATTGTATTGTGAAAAAATATATTATTACAGTCCCACTCTGGACTGGTTCTGATATATATATATATATATATATATAAAAATATAAATGATAGGAAGTGGATTCGCTACACAAAAATGTTTATGGTTCTGCCCTCTCTGGGCCTCATCAGGTGATTTTCACCTGATGAGGCCCAGAGAGGGCAGAACCATAAACTTGTTTGTGTAGCGATTCCACTTCCTATCATATAGTTTCAGCTCTACTCTAAAGCAACTTGACTTTCAAAGTATGAAATTAAATGTATCGAGCAGTCTGAAATAAATCCATCATATATTAGACATTGCTTTATATTACACTATATTGCTAACCTGATCTGTACCATATGTAATATATATACATATATATATATATATCATTATGTCATCCACAGAAAGCTGTTTCGTTGTATTACAACTCTTCAGTGTGGCTGTAGACTATCAATTATCCCATCCAGTACCACGAGGAAGGTTGAAACCTTGGCTTCAGACCAGGAGGCCGGTATACTACATCTGCGCCACAGAACTGAATGGTCAGTAAGGCTGAATATAGGTGATATATTTATTTAGCATATATATTCCCCATCCATGGAAGAGCATTGCATAAGCTTACAATGAACGAGTTACCTCACTCAGCCCTGAATAGGGGATCTTTGATTATTGTGTCATCCACAGACAGCTGTTTTGTTGTATTACAACTCTTCAGTGTGGTTATATACATATATATATATATATATATATATATATAATTGTGTCATCCACAGACAGTTGTTTCGATGTATTACATCTCTTCAGTGTGGCTATAGACTTTTAACCCATCCAGTACCGCGAGGCAGAATTGAAACCCTTAAATCGAACCCAGAGGCCGATATCCTACCTCTGAACTACGGAACTGGGTGGTCAGTAAGGCTGAATTTAAGCAATATATTCATTTACGCAGAAACTCCTCACCCAACAGAGTGCTCTATTCCTATGGAAGAGCATTGCATAAGCTTACAATGGATGAGTTATCTCACTTAAAGAGTGCTCAACCCTGAATAGAGGAGCATTAATATATATATATATATATATATATATATATATATATATACATAGAAGAATCCTACTTTTCCACATAGATCAAAGTACAATACTGAGTAGATACTTATTCATGAACAAACTTTTTAATTAGCCAGAAGCAACAATAATGATTATATATTGATTCTTTTGAGCCAATTTCATTGTCTTAGTTGTCTTTGTCACAACATTTTCGTCTTTCCACCCTCTGGCCTTGTCAGCAATGATGATGTTTTCAGGCAAAGTCACAAGGTACAACAGTCAGAACACTTTATTGAAAAGGACAAAGCTAGAGAAACTGATCAGAAAAAAATCTTTGTATAATAGTAACAACATCTTGTCTAAGAAATTGATACTAAGTTCATCTGCAATGATGAGGATTCCGGGGATTATTACTGATGACTTACGTCAGGATGTTAGGATACATACATGATGTCTGTCCAAAAAGTATCCAAGCATTTAGTACTAATGAAAAAAAATCCTTTTGCAGGATCTCCATCAGCTGCCCAGACACATTCTCCTTATTCTTGTCTGCAATCCTGGATCCCTTCGGTAAAAAACAGATGTTTCAGGGAGCTATATCTGGACTGTAATGGGGGCTGGCAGACCTGGTTAATGTGGTATTTTATTGAGAACCTTTGCATAAGATATGAAGAATGGACAGGCATGGTCATTTTGATTCCAATGGTTATGCAGTACACAAGCTTGCACAAGTATCAACTGAGTAACCCTACAGGAGAGTGTCTGTTTGTGCATGTGCAGGGAGATATCCTCTGATTGATTGCAAGTTGTATCAAGGCCTCACATCGAGTTCTCGTGATATCTAAAATAGTTGGATACTTTCCTCACACCAGTAATGCAAAGTCCCAAAGAACTGCTTTCACACCAAATTCTCATCTTGTTCATTCTCAATCTGTTCATCTCTTTCAACATGACAGTTATGTATTAAGAAATGGATACATACAAATTGGTATGAATGTGGTTATTTGGGACTTTGCATTACCAGCAACTTTTTAACCCAATTGTAAGACAATCACTATGTTAAAGTGGTTATCATATCGGTCGCAGCTTCGATTCCTGCAGCAGCCCAATTTTCTTTAATTGTTTATTCTATTTACGTTGTCTGGGGCAAGTGATACATAAAATGTAATCATGGGAGATCATCTCAAACATGTTTCTATATAATATAATGCAATTTATAATCATATATATATATATATATATATATATCTATGTTATGTGAAAAATCCAGAAATTGGGGATTTTATTGGTCAGAAATTAACTCAAGCTTCATAGTCAGAGAGGACTTATTTTGAGCAAAATTGAAAACGATTGAAGATAATCTTACAATATAAATGCATTTAAAATCAGGAAATAAGGGATTTTTATTGGTCGGATATTAACACAAGCTTAACAGACAGAATCTGTATGCATAGTTCAAATAAATTTTACAATAGAACGAATTTAAAAAATGAAAAAAAGCAGAGAACAATGAACTTTGATGTTAAGGGCAGAGAACATGAAAAATGCACTTTTATGATAACGAACCCTCCCAAGTTAAAATCCTAATTTCATTCTCCAGTGTCTCTCTCTCTCTCTCTCTCTCTCTCTCTCTCTCTCTCTCTCTCTCTCTCTCTCTCTCTCTCTCTCATAGTGCTCCTCTGAATATGGATCAGATAAAAATAGCTAATAAAGAATAAAGACAATGTAGGAACCTGTTTTAACCTACGTAGCCTTATTATTGATCATTAAATCAATTGAAATCAAATGCATTTAATGTGTCTTCTGAATCTTGAGTAGTGGCGAGAGGGCTGCAATAATAATATTGTGTTACTTGTGTTCAACATGTTTATATCTGTTATGGATAAAAACCGTGGTTCAACAGAGCAGATAATAAAGTCACTGTGGGAATGACACAGGTATCACTGGAAAAATCAATACAAGACATGCTATTCATGTTACAACAACACTCGGAAGAATCACTTTCTTCACACATTGTTATCTTTTCCCTCTTCTTCCTCTTCTTTCTTCTTTTCATCTTTTTCCTCTTGTCACCTCTTCCGTCTTTTTCATCTGTATTCATGGACGACTGATGCCACCAAGGAAATATTCAGGTGTGTGTATGCATGTGGGGGAGGGAGGAAGCAATATCCATATTTTGGTTTTCAGGTAAGGTGACTATGGTGTAACTAACTGAGCTGCACCCCGTCCTACGCTGTCACTGTTATATTAAAAACGACCCCTTTGATCCCCGGCCTCTACGAGGTTCCAACTTTAGAAACCCTTGCCCTTCATTGAGGAGGCCTGATCCAGGAGGGAACAAACGAGGCATTCGACACCCACCTGCTTTCAGGGAATGACCATGTCTGCATTCAATTTCATTATATCATCATCATCATCATCATCATCATCATCATCATCATCATCATCATCGTCGTCATCGTCATCGTCATCGTCATCATCTTCTTCTTCTTCTAGGTTATCTCCCTTTGCTTTTCTTCTTTTTCATTCTTTTTCCCTTTCTTAATTTTCTTCAGCTCTCTTTCTCTTTCTCATACACCTTTTCTTCTCCAATTGTTTTTCGATGTTTTCACTCTCTATAAGAAGGATTGTCCGTCCCCAGTTAATTGACGTCATCAATGAACTATCATTCATTCTCTTTTTGCCAATCGATTCTCTTGGTACAAGTGAAATTATGTCATCAGAGTTCACAAGCATGGGATCATAGATTAAAATCCGGCTTTTTAGAAATAATTTACATAATTTATAGTTTACCCCTTATCTGTGGTTTCTCTTTCAGTGGTCCCCCTTATCCGCGGTTTGTCTCCCAGAGATTGCCCCACCCTTATGCGCAGTTTCTTTCTCAGTGATCAACCCCCAACCTCACCTATTGGTACATAGACTCATCATTAGAATTCCGTTGTTTTTTAATATTTTTTCTCCTCCTTTTCTTTCCTCTTCCTCATTAGCTCTTTTTTCTACTCCCACTCTTTTTCTCCATTTTTTTTTCCTCTTAGTCTCCTTCCTTCAATCGTCTCTCCCTCCTCCTTTCTCTCCTTTCTTTGTTTTCTCTCTCTTTCTTTATTGCAACATTCTTCTTTCTTTCTTTCTTTTCTTTCCAATTTTCTTCAAGTCATTGAAGTCAGCTATTTCTCCTCTTTCATTCCTTGTCTTGTTTCTCGATCTCCTCTACTAGTTTTTTTTAATATTTCTCATTCCCTCTTCCTATTTCACACATGCATGCACACACACACACACACACATGCACACACACACATGCACACGCTTTCACACATTCACACACAAACACTCTACCACACACAAAACATCAACACACTCCCATGCTCTCTGACACTCTCTCTCACACACACGAACCCATGCTCACACACCCATGCTCATACACACATACACATCTGAAATTACATTCACACATGCACTTATACAATTCTTACACATATCATATAACCATGTGTTCATATATATATATATATATATATATATACTCACACAGCACACACCACTGGAGATGGGAAAAATCCCGAAACATATCTGGACCATTCACATTTAAGGATTGATAAACCTTACCTCGAAACACTTTACTCCCGAGTCTGTCTCACTCTTTCCAGTGTACATTATATATATACACATATATAGACAGATAGATAGGTAGATAGGTAGATAGATAAATTGATAGATATGTTCAAACAGACACACTTACACATACACAACTCTATTCCATACTCTCCTCTCTCTCTCACTCCCACAAACACACAATCAGCCATATTAGCAACCATCAGCTGGAACTGTCAACCTAGATTTCTACAGTTTTCAAGTTGGCCCAGCTGGCAATATATGTACGTATCATATGTACAGGCCTTACCAATGAATCTTCAGGGCTGATAATTTCAACATTTACTCCTTATTATGTCTACAAAAAACGTTTTTTGGGTTATTTTTTAATGTTCTAGTGGAGGGGCTGAATTTGCCATGTAACTTCATGCTAAATTGATCCCTTTGTTTTTCTAGAAATTCAGGCTTTTTTAGTGGTCAGTACCCGACAAAAATTGAGAGAAGTAACTTATTCTTTGATCACCTCTTTTTTCCAAAGTTTTAATCAATCATCCCAAGCACCCCAAAGCTGCCAAAAGAGATTGGTCACATTACGGTTACTATAGAGTGGCTAACCAAACCTTTTTTAAATTATGAAATGAGTTTTTATTTTATAGAACAAATATTCAATTTCCAACATAAAATTTCTTTTTGTCAATGAACTTAACCCAACGCTTCTCTATAAATCACATAGATCGAACTATGTGGAAATTTCAGTCTAAACTTCAGCTAATAACTGTGTCAGGCTATGGACTTATTGATTTACCATTGTAAACTTACTTTTAACCAAGTTGATTAGTCAGATTTTGAAAGTTTGTTAGAAATAATGCCTTGGTTTAAAATAACATTTTTTCTTGTTGGATGAGTGTATATAACAAGCAGTAACAATACTAATGGGAGAATCATTCTTTGCAGACTTTGTGTCTATTACCAAGCTACGCATCCACAAGATGTGAGAAAATCTCATCTGAACTCTATTCTGGCAATGTTTTTCATGCTGAGCTTCTCTCTGTCCAGTGCCAGATTAATTATATGGTAAAAGTGACTCATGCAATTTTAGGGATCCCACGCTAAAGTCTTGCAATCTATCAATTCTGATCCAGTGATTTGACACTTGTTTTATTAATAAATTACTATACTGTTTTCAACTTTTATGACTGACTGTTTAAGGTTAGCGATTTTAATTAGTCATTCCACTTGATTGGGGTTATGATTTTAACACGGTTACTTAGTATCTATGTAATACATACACAACACATGAATATGAATGTATTTGAAAATGAAGTCATAGCCACTGACTAAAAATCAAACCAAAAACAAAGAATATCATCATTGAAATGTCAGACGTTATAACTGGATGCATATAGAATGAAAGAAATAATTTTATTTACTATACAAGAGGAAAATGCGTACGCTTTGAAATTAGTGTGTATTTTCTTAATTCAAGTTCCCTTTATAACATATGCTACAGTCCCCGCCCTAACTGAATCCAGCCCTGTCTCTGTGATGGAAGCTTCATCTGATGCACAATGAATTTATCTATCTAATCAAGAAAACTTTCAACAGGAAACAATCTGTGTTTATTCAATCTATTTTCTGCCCACACTGTGAATTCTGCAAGTCCAGTCTTCCTTTCACCATACCATCCTTACCAATTCCACTATTTCAAGAACTATATCACACACTCTCCCATCTGGGTATTAGAGACTTGTTAGTCTCCATGAAAAAATTCATGCATATATTAGAATTTCTATTAGATGATTTTTCTCTCAGAGGATAAACTATTCATACATACTGGAGGCCGAAATGCATACGATAAAATATCTACCTTGTATTTCTGAGTAGTTCAAGCATTTTTCTCCGCATTGCTTTACTTACTTTTAGACTTAGTAGTGCCCTACTTCAAAGCTGTTAATAGTGTAAATAAATGATTACGTCTATGCAATCTCATACAAGATATCAGTTAAAACAAATGGAATACTCTATTGTTTCAAATGGTAGGTTGGAGATATTTTTATCAACATAATTGTTGCCTTTAAGTGATGAGGAGGATATATATATATACCAGCATAATTGTTACCTGTAATGGACAGAGAAACTGAAAAATCCAAAACATAAGTAGGTCATAGATTCTATAAATACAGGTCTGGTGAGTCACTCAATAAAAAAAACCATCACGTGGCCAATAACTTTTGGCAGCATGCCTTGTTGGGGATGATCAATCAAACGATTGGTAAAAGGGGTGATCAGTGACTGAGTTACTTCTCTCGCCTTTTGTTTGGGCAGTGAGCACTAAAAAGTCAAAATTTTCAAAAAACCAACAGACACAAACTGAGGGATCAATTTACCATATACTTACATTGTAAATTGAACCCCCTCTCTAAAAATTTATTTGGGGAAGATCATTTTCAAAAAACAAAAAAAAAATTTTTTCTTATCATAATGAGGAGAACGTTTCAGCCCCCTAGTTCCATTAGTACGGCCTGTACTCACAATACATATATACATAGCCAATCAGCCAGACAACCAGGGAGACAGACAGCCACACCAACTTGAAAACTGAAGAAACCTATGTTGACAGTTAGTTGGCAGTGTCTAATTATTGTGACCTGGTTTAAAACAAAAAAGATTCTTCTCTTTACCGGGGGTAGAAGGATTTTCCTTTGAGAAGCTGATAAATATACTTATATAATTTTTCATGTGATTGGTCATATTTTCTGATTGTAACATTTGTCAAGGGAGATAGCTATTAGATGCTTATTACAGAATAGTCTCCCTTGAAGATTTTTTTCTTGCAAATGCTTAAAAATTCTGGGTTCATTCTGGTTGAAAATAAACAAAGAAATGCATAGAAAGATAAACCTGTGCTTTGAGATTCCTTAGAAAGTTTTAAGCCTGTAAATTTATTTGATCAATTTACATTAATCCCAAATTTGTATCATGACTCTCATCTGGTTTCAACTGAAACCAGATTAGGTAGCTTGAGTTGAAGTTGCCAGGATTATAATTATAGTGAGACTGAACTGTCTATTGTTGGTCTTCCCATATTTTTCTTTTTTTTTTTACAGCTCATAGCAAAGAGGATCAAAATGACTGGCAAAATGTAACAGACAATGATATTCATTTACACTTCTGCTTTCAGAATAAATTTTTTTTAATCTGACACGTTTAAATAATGTTGAATCATTTGTATTGGAAGAGAATTTTGAAGTACATACCTTCCACTAGAGGTTTAGCCTTGAATGACTCTAGTTGTTGATTTGAAGCAGGAACGCTAAATCCAAAATCTGACATGGTATCACATAGCAGATGCATTTCTCCTATTTGAAATTGAATGCAGAAATTAATAGTTGAACTTCTATACAAAGTCTGGAGTTGACTTTGTTTTCTTGCTGTAAAAAGAGCCAGAACAACACACCAAAATGAAGGGTGTAAACTTTATAAAAATCCATATTCCCCCACCGTGATTTGGAGAAATGATCAACTGATTGCCAGGAAGCTGTCTTATTGACTGAGCTTAATCGACAAGTTTTAGATATAAATGAAAATCTATCATACAGATACATGTGAGCTTATTTCATTCTAATGAATAAGTATGTTTGTTCAAAAAACATACATTTCTATAATTATTTATTTGTCATATATACAGTACAAAAGTTGCAGTTATCACCTCTAGTCAGAAAAGAAGCTGATGAGAAGTTTAACCCTGCAGCAGCCAGTCTTGTTCAACATCTTTTTTTATCTTCGATCCACCATAATAGCAGGGAGGAGATATTTTTTTATTCAATTTTTCAATTCTTTTTAAATATTAATCCCATTGAATTACATATTTACTATTCTGTTCCACCATATCTAAGCTCTCGGTACCTTTTGCAGTCTTTCAGGTGATTGAAATTTTTTTTTTTTTTCATAAAGAGAATTCTTTAAAGACCAGAATAAAAGGTTATCTCAAGTTTCAATATCTGGTGGATACAGCGAATGATTGAAAACATCCCAAGCAAACTTTAACAGTTATTGGCTAGCCATCAAAGAAACATCTGGTCTCCTAACTAATTCCGAATACTTTTTATCAATTGGTTGCCTTCAGTAGGTGTAAATTTGTGTAAATCATTTGTTTGCTTCTCCAGAAGTATCTCATACTGGAGAACTCCCGCCCAATCTCACAATATACACAACATCACCTTCTTTGGATGAAGATTATCCTTTGGTATGGATAACAGTGGTTTTTTTCACTTGCTCCACATCTCTTGTCTTCCATGATGTTATTGGTTTTTTCTCTCAACTTATGTGGAAGCCACACATCAAAGCCACTAACATGATTAAGTTAATGCAAATAATTTTTGATTTGCATAGTTTGTAGATGTTGGCCCTGTGCCGTATTGTTTAATGTTGGTTATTCTCAATTAATGTCTTCATTTGATCTCTAGCAATCTCAACTGGTCTACCAAACCATTGAGCATCGTTCAGCAAGAAATCTTCACTTTTGATACAACACAATCAAAAATGATACTTTGAATGAAGATAAATGAAACTGAATGTTCTTGATGCCATTTGATAAAAAACAAAGAATGATTTTTTTGGCCAACCTGTACTTTGAGCCAGCATGTCTATTTGGCAAACTTGGGCTGTAGCCTGGATCACAAAGGTTGTAGAGGTTCACTCTTATGCGAAACCTGTCCATACTTAACATTGAAATAATTTTCTTTCTCTAAATGGATTGATAGACATTTAACAATAAAAAACTCAGAAATTTATGAACATTTTGAGCGAGTACCAAATTATGCCTTGATCCAAGACAGTCTTCAACAACTCAACTTAAATTGAATTTTTGAGAGAAAATGTCATTCTGTGTTTAATAGGATTCAAAGGGATTTCTTCATTATGAATTTCTGAATTGCGGTAAAACTGCTGCAGTGAGCAATTAGTTCGTTAGAAACCATCCAAAACAGTCAACATAGGTTTCTTTAGTTTTCAAGAAGTTCTGGCTGGCTGGCAATGTATGTATGTATGTATCATGCATACAGGCCACTTCAAACATTTTTTTTTTGTTTCATACCCTCCCCCCTAGTTTTTAGTGCGGGGGGAGGTCAATTTGCAAAGTAAGTTAATGCTAAATTGATCTCTTAATTTGTGTCCAGCAGCATTTTCACTTGTTTTTTTTTGAAAATTAAGACTTGCTAAGTGATCACATGCCCAACAAAAGGTGAGAGAAGTCACTTGTTCATTGACCAACCTTTTTTCCGATTTCATAATTGATCACCCCATACATGACATGCTGCCAAAAGATGTTTGTCATGTGTCTGTTTCTATCGAGTGACCAACAACACCTATTTAAATATAATATTGGAGGAGATGCCTGTCCTCAAGTTGCAAATCTTATGCAGCAAAGGATCGTGGGATTGTGACAAGAAATTCTTCTGCATATGGCGTCTTCTCCAGACCCATCACCCTCAAGCTATCACCATTTTACTCTATGAAACTCTAGTTGTCTGCTTTGTAGTCCTAACAAAGACAAGATTCAAAAAAGAAATCCTTGAATAACTAATTAAATCAATACTCAAATCATCATTCAATGTTAGAATTTACAATTTAGTTGAGAGTTGATGTACAAGCATAGAAAGCTAAGGAAAATACTTTGATGACTGAATAATGATGCTATGAATTTATTTAGACAAACGATCAGTCAGAAATGCAGGAAATACACTGATCCAATAAGTGCTTACTGGAATGAAGGATGTCAATTCTTGAGATCAATTGCTGTACATGACAAAAACAATGTCCAGTGCTATAATTCAAGGGTATGTTAAGCATAAAATTTGTCTACAGCTACCATGGATACATGGACCAGATGATGTTCCTTCTATTCATAACTAACACCCAGAAATTTACAAAAGGAAAAGAAGCTAAATAAAACAAAAGAATTGAAGTGTTTTAGGTGTTTAGAATGGAAACCTTTTTTCTAATATCTATATCTACCAAGATAGAGTTTTGACTGCGGCTCTAATCTGTTTAGACTAAAAATCCTTATCTGTTATTTTTTCTAATGATATCTTTTACCTGACCTGGTGTATGCATATCTTGATTAGGAGCCCTTCGAAAAACATTTTTCAAGTAGATCAGAATGGATAAGAGGTTGAGAAAACTGGAATAAACAAGTTAACACGTAATAGAATTGTAACTGAATCGGGTAAACAAGACACTACTTCATTGATTCAGACGTGTATGTGCATGTATATGATAGCATGGCTTGGCAAAAGGAGATCCAGGAGGGTTTTCCACATATTTTCAGGTCCTGTATGTGAATAGCCCAAAGGTCAGCTTAATTGAGTTTAATGGCCAAGTGGGACATTGTACAAAGCCAAACCCGACTCTTTCAATTGACAGTGGTACTCAAAGCAACAAGGCCTATATATATATATATATATATATATATATATATATATATATATATATATATATATATATATATATATATATATATATACATATATATATATTGCATTAAGAAATGGATATATGATCGGATCAGTCACAGGCTCAATTCCTGTAGCAGCCCCATTTTGTTAATTCAATTTCCATTGTCTAGGCCAAGTGATACATTAACCATGTAATGAAAGGAGATCATTTCAAATAAGATTTAATATATAACCCAATTTATAATCATGTACGTATATTGTATATATAAATATATACTTAAGCACATGTCCAGGGATACACTGCTTAAGCAGACACCTGAACTGACTGCAGGGGCCTACTGCGCATTTAGAGGAGAACCCCAGAATATGACTGCTTGTGTAGAAGATATATGTATATTATATATATATATATATATATATATATATATATATATATATATATATATATGCATATATATATATATATATATATATACATATATATATATGTAAATATTGGAGCACATGTCCGAGAGATACCATTGTCTATGCAGATGCCTGAGCTAGCCGCAGAGGCTAGCTGCCTCTTCAGAGTAAATCAACAGATGGCTGCCTGAGCAGATATATATACATATATATTCTATATATATATATATATATATATATATATATATATATATATATATATATATGTATGTATGTATATATATATATACATATATTCATATATATATATATATATATAGTCATGTAAACTTTTCATATTGTAATGCTAAGAAAGAACAACTTTCTTTGTCAATTTATACTTATAGTCCCTTATAGTCTTTTAACTGTTTATCATGTATTTTTAGGTTCTTGTTTCTAATCATTTAGTTATATTTGTATTTGTAATTTTGTTCTTTATTATGGAATTTGTCAGCTGTTCATAGCCCTGTTTCGGGAATATTACAAATCAGGACAGGTTTTTTTTTTTTTTTGCCATGGCACTCCATGTCATATTCATCAATACCTCTATGAATGTAACTACTCTATGATTTTAATTTACTTCGAAGTAAAAATAACTCCTTTTGTCATTATTCCGTTTGTATGGATATAGGTTGAAGGAACATTATATTACATATGGGGTATGGGGTAATACAAAACATTATCCATTATCCTTCATTGACCTTAAGCTCTCAACTTCTAAACCTCCTCACCTGAGATAAGAATTACTGATCCGGTAAGGGGGGGGGTGTAAAATGTTCCGTGTACCCTTCACCACCATACGATCACCAAAGTAGTGAAATCAGATAAGTTAATTTCACATGACTTTGATCTTTGCTAAGTGCTCCACAAAAATGACTTTGTGCCAAACTTGGACCAAATAATGGTAAAATATCAAATTAATCATTTCCTTTTACGCTATTTCATGTTCATTAGTTTCCCTTCAGAAGGAATTGATCAGTATCATTATTACCTTTGAAGCTTTTTAATAATTAACATACAACATATTCTCAAATATTCAGATGTTACTGAGAATAACCCAAGAGAAACAAGTATTTTCAGACATTTTTGAGGGTGTGAGAACCAGGGATTTCAATGTGAAACGCTTCTGGATACCAAACCTTTTATTTTGCTCAGTTGAAGTTCTTTTTTTTTTATATATCTCACGGTCGGATATAAATGATGTCTTTGTAACCGTTGTTTGGAGGGATCAACTGGTGTTTTTATTTAAGATCTTACGGTTGGGTTAGTAAATATGTCAGGGAGTTTGTGAACATAGCTGATTTGTGAGAACAGACCGCTGAAGTATTTGGATAAGGGCTTAAGGAGAAAGGGAATGTACAGGTCGGGGCCTGTGAGAGGGAGGTGCAGGAACGTCGTACCCGGGCCCGGAGGTCCAAAGGGGGCCCCGAAGCCAAAAGGAGCTCAAGAATTTCCTGGGATCTCAGAAAAAAATATTTGCATGTAAGTGGGAAAAAAAAACAGAATGAGTAAGAGACGAGGGAAGGGGTCCCTGAAGAAACGTTGTACCTCCTGATAGAATTCCTCTCGGAGCCCCCGTCTAGGGTTGACATCATTCAGGGATTTTTTTTTTAAAGCATTACTTGTTTCTTGCACGCCTTTTTAACTGAAAGATTTCTTTAGCAACGTTTTCTGAAAGTGTGCTTGAAATTCGTTGGGTATAAAAACTGACAAGATTTAACTGAAATAAAATTGATAATTTAATCATTTTCTTCATGCTTCTTAAAATGTGTTAATTCCGGTAACAGGAGAGGTGTTTCGTAATCATTGGTTCAACATAGTGGGAGAGTATTGAGAATAATATGCCTTTTTGGTGGTTGACTGTATTTTAAACTAGTTGGGAAAAAACAGACAAAACGATTTATTTTCAGTTATTTAAGACTAAAACATTATTTGGAAATGTTCAAGTGTATCTTTGCAGTTTCGAAATGGGATTAACCAAGTCTTGCTTCAGCTGATGCAGAACTGCAATGGTAAGGCACTCAATACAGATTGTAATCACTGACAACAGCCTGCGATACTAGATCGCTAATCATCGTTACTTGGCCTTTTAGATGGGATTAGATGTATTCCCTCTTCCTGTCGGGCTCCACATTATAACAACCTTGAGTCACATTTTCATTTCTTGGGGGTGGGGCAAATAAATCGCCTTTTGGCTTGGCTCAGTTATGTTTGTCTTCGGACGACACACGACGTAGATGAAGCCAGCCTCATCCTGAGGGTTCCTTCACCTGACGTTGTTGTGACACAGGCCACCGAGAATGGGCAATTTTTGTCTTTGACCACACGGTAAAACTCTTATCGTATTTGCAAACAAACACAATCGTTTTACGACAGGCATCTAATTTGCAATTTCGGGATTGAACACGAAGCGATTTGTATAATAAACATAATAGCTCTATTCTGTCAGTTATGCTTGCCTATATCCCTGACCACTGCCAATTCTTATATCCTGATTTCCAATGCACAACATACAAACTTGGTGCCGAAAATTGCTAGAATAAATTTTAGGTCAAAAGCTCTGACGCTCGATGCTTAAAAATCAACTTCTTTCTACTTCCAGAACATCTAATTTGCTGGTACAGAGAGACGATGTAGTGATAGGGCCACAGTCAATGGGTGCTGATAAGAAAAGCCGGATCATCATCATCATTATCATTGGATAGGATTCGCCAGATCTCTCTATCGTGAGCGTCATGGAGCCAATATTTTCTGAACCTGATTTTGTATCTCCTATACTGTTGGCTCCGGTTCAAATTTGATTTCTGGGGATCCGTGTTGTGAGTTGTGATGTCCATCGGTTGTCTGCTATCCTTGCAGCATGACCAGCCCATTACCATTTGAGTTTTCTCATGGATTCCATGGTGTCTTGGACTCCTGTTCTTTCTCTAATATATTGTGCTGTCTTGTAATCTCTCCATGTGATGTTTAGCATGATTCTCTTCTGTAAATGCTGCATGCTTCTCAGACCGTGGGTCAGTCTATTGGTCAGATTTCATGTTTTAGTAGGTGACTGTCGGGAAGATGCATTGGTTGCATACACTTTCTTTTTAGAACTAATGCGATTTTCTTATTTTTGAAGCTTGAGCTTGCTCTGCCGAAAGCTTGCCAGCCGAGAGTGATTCTTTGCTTGATTTTTTCTTCCTCTGTTGATTCCATGGAGATTCGTTGTCCTATATAGATGTCGCAGTCTACTTTCTCCTGTTTTGCGTTGTTTATACTGGGTTCAAAGGCAAATTCGATCTCCATAATCATTTACTGAGCTTACGTTAGTTTGGCACAAGGCCATAGAAATGGAGCAGGCAGCGGGAATCGAAATCGCTCTCACTGCGAGGCGAGCTAGCTGACCACCGTGCTACAATATGCGCGCCGTCAAATTAGCATACGTATATATATTCCCCAAATACTCGAGTTTACTGCGTGTATATACATGTGTGTGTGTGTGTGTGTGCGTGCGTGTGTGATCACATAATCGTTAGGGTGGATAAAGGTTTTTACGTATTTGTCTAACAAATCCTACCCATGATATCACAGGTTTCATGAAGACCTAGATTTCAAAAGTCATATTCTAGGCTCTCTCAAAAATTTCGTTCGGTTCTTTCACTTACATTGTATCTAAGAGCTTCTAGTTTTAATTAACTGAATTCAAATTGATCGCTTTTGATTTTAATGTCACAGCTGTCATGGCAACGTGTACGTTTTGTGGCGTTCGGGGGTTTATTAATTTTAAAATTAAAGATTCGTTTTTTTTTTTTAATTTCAAGAAAGGCAAAAGTGCCACAGAAACGCTTAACGAGATTTGTGCAGTACATTGAATGATCAAACACGTAAAAGTGCTTTAAAATGTTTCGTTCGCTAAACGATGTTCCACGGTCAGGTAAACCAGTTGAGGTTGATAACGATCAAATCAATACATTGCTTGATAATAATCAACGTTATGCGACATGGGAGATAGCCAACATACTGAAAATGATGGACCACGGATATAGTAGCATTAAGGACAATTATCCGCGTAGTAATTAAAGCAAGAAAAGATTACCGGATCACTAATATCCCCACTTCGCCTTAGGGCCATTAGATCATCTTCCTCCCCGAGTTTTGTCAATTGAACATTCCTCCTTCCCGAAGTAGTCCAAGAGGGGATGTTTAATTGTAAACTATTGTCATCGAAGGAGAGTCAAGGAAACTAGGAAGGATATCAGAATTAATTCATCTTTTTAATAGAGTTAAACAGATTGTTCACTCATTTGAATGCATTAATTTGGTAAAATCCTTTATCGATTGATTGAGTTGGAAATTTTTTTTTTCTCGTTCATGTGAATGAACTGATTTTTCTAATGCTTTACTTTATTGACAGAGTTGAAGAAGATATAGTTCACTCATATGAATATGATAATCTGAATACATTATCTCCAAATGTATTACACCGAATAAGTTCTTGTAGGTATTCTTTTGAATGATCGCACTTACGACCGCTCATCTCCTAACTTACGACTGCTCATCTCCTCATATTCAGACCTGCTTCTTTCAATATCACTCAGTTGTCAGTGTGTGTGCACCATCCGAAAGGTTCAGAAAATTTACCGAATGAATAACGGTTTTTATGTCAAAGTTCGATGCCTTGAATGTTTCGAGGGATCATTTTGACGAAATTTCCTCCTGAAAGGGATCACTTAAACATCTACCCCACCTAAACCAGTCTAGGGGGTGGAAGGATTTTGAAGCGATCCAGATAGTCCAGTCTCAACAAATCCATCTCTATTCATGCGTATGGTATTGTTTAGTGTTGCCAACTTGAAAATATTTTCGCGCTAGTTTGACTGCCAGGAAGCACAATTAAAAAAAAAACTATCCAAAAATGGCCTATAGTGGCCAAAACATACCCAAAGGTTGCTACAATTGATCAAAAACACGTTAGAAATGTCCAATATGTTCAAGTACGCACGCACTCATTTAGTGCCAAAGCAAGAAACGCGCTGAATTTAGCACCACTGTAGTAAGCGTGTTGAAGGGAGAAGAAGAAGAAGAAGAAGAAGAAGAAGAAGAAGAAGAAGAAGAAGAAGAAGAAGAAGAATCATCATCATCATCATCATCATCATCATCATCATCATCAGTCTTTTAACATCTGTCGTTGGACATACACCTTCCCCTGGATCCGCCACATTTCTCTATCATAGGCGTCGCGGAGCCAGTATTTTCTCAATTAATCTCGTTCGTCTCTCCATCTTCTATTCTGTCAACCTCGGTTTCGCATGTGATCTCTGGGGATCCATGTCGTGAGTCGTGATGTCCATCGGTTGTCTGTCATTCTTGCAACATGGCCTGCCCGTTACCATTCAAGTTTTTTAAAAATTGATTCTATGATGCCTCGGACTCCCGTTTTCTTCCTTAACGATATTTGTATCCATTATTTGCGTATGGACTCAATTTAAGATATTTACTTAGCTTAATCTTAATAGAGCTGAAAGAGTGGCTCACCTATAGAGGATCGAACTCAGCGAGTGGTCTCTGAGAATTGGTCACCAACCATCGCTCTACGGCAGGGGACCTGCGTGTGAGAGAAAGTGAAATAATCTAAACGCTAATGCAAAGCATATACGTATGCCAATTTGACGGGGTGCATATTGTAGCACGGTGGTCAGCTAGCTCGCCTCGCAGTGGGAGCGATTTCGATTCCCGCTGTCTGCTCCATTTCTATGGCCTTGTGCCAAACTAACGTAAGCTCAGTAAATGATTATAGAGATCGGATTTTTTTTTTTCGTATGTATCTGGGGTAAATTCTAAAGAGAGGCGAGCTGAGATGGGAAAAAATGCAGTGGAAAAGAAAATGTTTGAATGAAGGAACGAGACGGAAAATGTATGTGAATATCATAGAGAGAGTAAATAGAAGTGTTTTGGAGAGGAATGGCAACGTATATAGGTTCGTATGACGTAAAGAGAGAGCAGACACGAGGAGAGAAAGTAGGGAAGAATGTAGCTGTTGAAAGTGGTTGAGTAAGAGACGAAGCGCGCACGGGAGAAACTGGAAATGTTCGTGTTCCAACGTAACAGGAAAAAGTGGGTATATGAATACGCGCGTGTGTGTGTGTGTGTGCGTGTGTGCGAGAGAGAGAGAGAGAGAGATGGAGAGAGAGAGAAATTGAAGGTCTAGATGCGTTGTTGCTGTGTATAAGTGGTATAGTCAGATATAGAAAGGGAAGAAAAATAACATATTTGCGTCACGGTGAACGATAGAGATTGTACAAGTGCGTGAGAGAGTAAATATATGTGAAGATGACAGAAGATGCCAAGAAAGAGAGAGAGAGAGAGAGAGAGAGAGAGAGAGAGAGAGAGAGAGAGAGAAGAGGGGAGAGAATGAGAGAGAGGGAGAGGGCTGAGAGAGAAAGGAAGTGTTTATATCCGTCAACTATATCCGAATGAGGTTGTAATGTGTGAGATGGAATGTGCCCATATGTGATATTGTGTTGCGCACAGTAAACATGTGTGAGAAATAAAGAGGTCATGCACACGTCTCTTCTCTTTCTCTCTGTCTCTCACTCGCTCTCTCCCCCTCTCTCTCTCTCTCTCTCGCTCACTCGTTCTCTCTTTCCTCCTCCCTTCTCTGCACGTGTGTGTGTGTGTGTATGTAGCTGTAATATGCATTCCTTATCACTTGCCTTTTATCCCATTCATTAATGCAGAGAGCTCTGTGAGGTGCATCGTTGTAGCTAACTTCTCTTCGCTTGAAGAAAGAAACAAAAAGCTCTTGTGATTTCACCGTAAAACTCGGCCCTACGATTAAACGAAGACGTGTATCGATTTTTCAATTATAATCACAATGTACACTGTAATTACTGTTCGGAGCTAACTGATTCAAATCTGTGAAATTATGATTAAATTTCGATATCGACTTTCACGTTATAAATAGAGTATCGTATCATTCGCAGATATAGACAAAAGCCGATATACTCAAAATTCATTTCTCGGAATTTTCTCTGACTGAAAACACGGCGTCTTTATGCGTGACCTATAGCCATGTAAATGGATTTTGAGTTCAAACTTATTTGACTTAGCTGCAGGCAATTTTGGGAGAACCCACGTTTAAAGGATCGTGTGTTCAATTCTGTGTCACGCGGGTGAGAAAAATAGATAAATAATCTTCAGACTGTCGGTTTTATTGCAAGCAAAATGGCATCTTTATGTCTTAAAAAACGAGATTTGTGGGTCTCTTTCATTAGTACTCGCCAAAGGTTAATGTCCAGGACTTTAATTACGGAAGCAGAAAAAGAAAAAATATGTAGAAATGCATTTTCATTTTCTCACCGAAATAGACCAACAATGCTGGGTCTTTCTTGTTAGTCTCCACTACAAAAATCATAACCATGGTTCTAATCCTTAACCGTACCCCTAACCTGGGGGATTAACGAAATTAACTTAATACATCGATTAACACTGGTCATAAAACAATTGGGTCTGGTGAGGACTGACGGGAAAGCCTCAAAAGGTTATGCCGTACATTGCAATTTTTTTCACTATTCTAAGCTTTTGACGCTATTATCTTATAGAATCTCTTAGAAAATATCTTCTCACTTGTAAAGTGAAATTATCACTTATTGAAGATGATTCTTAGATTAAGATAATCCTTTTCTTAATCCAAGATCTCTCTTACAAAAATAAGCAGACATGATTTCATCCAAAAAGTCTAAACACGAACAGTGATAACGTGTGAAGTGAGATTGGTTAGCACAAGGTGAGCAATTAATAAATACAACAGGACTGGTTAATCACTCAATAGAAACCATCGCGTAATTAACATCTTTTGACAGTACGCAGTGTTGGAAGTGATCAACTGAAAAATTGAAAAAAAACAGTAATCAATGAATATATTTCTTCTCTCGCCTTTTGTTGGGCAGGGATCATTGAATTGTCAAAATTTTGATAGATAACTAGCTACCCAGCGATACATACATACATGGCTAGCCAGACCAGTTTCAGAACAGAGGAAACCTATGTTGAGAGTTTCTAATAAGTGACTAGTAGATAAAGATGGAAAAAGAGTTGAACATTGACAAGGAACTACTTTTTCTTATCTGTACATACAAAGACTACTGTCACCAAATTTGTTTGTTAGCTTGTTTCTCTGTTCAGCTCAAAGAATCACGCAGAATCAAACCGATTTACAGAATTGACGAGATCTAGCGTGGTTTGGACCTGTGAGTCGAAAGTCAAATACGTTAACCATTACGCCAAGCTAACACACTCAAATTTTATTGTTGTAGTTGATCTTCTTTAACACACAATAAAACCTTCAAGTAAAAAATCCTTACCTTCTCATTTTCACTAACTTGATAATGATTGTAGGATCAGAAATAACGTTTGGTCAATTCTTGCATCAATTTGACCCTGAAATTTGTTCTCTTATAAGAAAACAAGAAGAACTACTAAAAAATGAAACCATATTCCTTGCCCGTCGTGTTCAATCAAACTTGTGTAAATGGAGGATTGTTGCCCAATTATACTTTATATATACAGATACATAGATAGATATGCAAAACATAGACGAAGCAAAACACAAGCAGAAACAATTAAGAATTGGACATACCAAATAGCTAAATGCATGTGCTTCTTCGCATTATAGTTACAGGTAAATAAGAACCCTAACTAAAATCATGAAAATATAATTTTTCTCAAAACTGTCAAAACTCCTGGATGGAGATCTTATCGACTTAAAACTCATAAATTTATAAACGAAAAATACATTAGCAGCCATTTTGTATTTTCCAAATGTTAACAACAACAAAAAAGCGTTCGTAAGTTAATTGCATCCTAATAAATAAACAAATAAATAAATACACTTACACTAAAATATATATTTATATGATTTATCCAAATTTAACAGAAATTATTCCGTCATATTTGACGGGTATTATGCTTGTTGTTTAATAAAGTGTGAGTGACGACGGTCAATTTTTATTTTTGTTTTTTTTAATTTTTTGCTGCTAAACACCAGTGGTCGAATTCGGTGGAGTAACGTCCAGATCGTGATGGACACACCGGTTCCCGTACGATCACCGAAGCTGAGCAATGTCGAGCTTGGTCAGTACCTAGATGAGAGACCGGGAAGGGATCATGTAAAGAGTCTCCAGTGACGATCCCGTTAAACCAACTAAGGAGGAAGCCAGCCGATCTATAACGCGAGTCAAAGCCACCCGTTCCCTCAGAACCTCCTGACTGACCTGGTTGCAAGCGACAAGAAATGAATGAATGAATGAACCTTTCGGGGACGGCAATAAGTCGGGAGATAATGACAACCGATAACACTCAAGACAGGTATTAAACAATGTACATAAAATAGCCAAACTTTGGAAATGAAATTCAGTATCAGCAACAAATATGAAATTGAACTGACGGCATTCCTCCGCAAAGAATACAAATCCCGTGTTCGATGGAATATAAGACCCACTTGAGAAGAAAAAATAGCTCAAAAATATCCTCCTGGATTTTATGGGCGAAGTTGACGTATCCTGTTTTGGCTAAGTTGATGTCCTTTGTAAATTACAGCAGTATTATAATTTTTCAAAATCCTGCTGTCTTACTTGTATGTTTTGAACAAGTTTTTTCCTGCGATACTGTAACTATATGTTGCAATAACATTAAATACTTACCCGTGAATTCACTATTTTTTCCTAATATTCCCCGTTGGGTTGGAGATGGGTCATATACGTCTGTGTGTCTTATAGGTCATCAAATACGGTGCTGGCTGGATTTAAAGTCAACGGGCGCATGCTATTTGATATATTGAACAAACAAACAAATTACTGTAAGATTTTTATTATTCATTTATTAAATGGTAGTACAAAAATGAAGCTTCAGTTCTGGCCTATGCAATCCAATAATATTTCATGTTGCCCCGGAACGATCCAACCACTGAACCCAAAAGAAGCAAATGTCGGCCTCGGCGTCTACAAATAAATAAATGAAGATACAGATTATACGCATGAAAAGCTTATTCTGTCAGTGATGCTTGCATTGATCCATTGACTGCAAATGACGGAAATTCTCGTTCTAATGAAATTTTCGTTTTGATTGATGGTGA
This sequence comes from Thysanoteuthis rhombus, assembly GCA_963457665.1. Lineage (NCBI taxonomy): Eukaryota > Metazoa > Mollusca > Cephalopoda > Oegopsida > Thysanoteuthidae > Thysanoteuthis > Thysanoteuthis major. The sequence goes on along the minus strand of OY735211.1, from coordinate 41,356,272 downwards.
CTCAGTATTATCTGTGTGAGACATGGATTTTTATCTCGAAATGAATAACTTGCAATGGACCGGGGTCTGCAATGGATAAATATTACTCTTCGCCACCTGCCGCAGTTAATGGGTTAATTCCTGACCGCTGACAATCTTTTTCTTCCTGATTGATTGCATTTCAAAAGGAAAAAAAACATTTACTACACATTTCTATTGTGAATTCATTTTTATAGTAAAATCATTTAGAATACATTTCTATAGTACAATGTGATTATAGATTGCGTTGTATTACATTGAAACTCTATTTGAAATGATCCCCCGTTATTACACGGTGAACGTATCATTTGGCCTAGATAACGTAAATAGATTAAACAATTAAAGAAAATGGAACTGCTGCAAGAATCGAACCTTTAATTGTTAAATCTATTTACGTTGTCTAAGCCAAATGATAAATTCATGGGTAATAACAGGAGATCATTTCAAATAAGGGTTTCAATATAATATAACGCAATTCATAATCATTCAGTCGAATCATATATCAGTTTCCTCATAATATAGTGCAATATGTATTTTCAGTGCTCTCCTCTTATGAAAACATTATTTGCAATACATTAACATAATGAATTTGATAACACTATTCTGTCAGTAACACTAGTGTTAATTCCCGACTACAGACAACCACTTTCTTCCTGATTTTTTTTACTTATTTCTATACTAAAAATAATTGGAATGCTTTTTTTCAAATAAAATCATCATAAATGTATTTACATTATATTTATGCTGTTGTTTTCTTGTTTTTTTTCTAAATAACGTATCCTGTTAGTATCATGTCTTGAAAACTAACAACCGTACCCATTATATCAAGGGTTACATAAATAGTACTTCGAATGATACGTTGCAAGAATTTTTCTACCCATAAGAAGTGAATGGCGCTGGCTGAAATTACAATATATATATATATATATATATATATATATAGAGAGAGAGAGAGAGAGAGAGAGAGAGATGATCAAAATTGAGGGAGATGTTTTATATCATGTGGTTATTGCAGATTTTACTGGCACACGGACGGATGTACTAACACACGCGCGTACACGTGCTCAAATGCACGCATGAAAACATACACACATAGGTACACACATACACACACACGCGTGCACACGCACGTACGAGTCGGTCCATAGCCTGGTCAGGTCATTGGCTGAGTTCTGATCGGAAATTTTCACTGTGTAATGTTCGCTCTACGTGATGAATGAAAAAGCTTTGGGTTAAGTACATAAGTAACGAAGGGGATTACGTCGAAAAATAAATATTTGTTGGGTAAAATGAACATTCGTTGTCATCATCACCAGGCTATGGACTTATTGATGTAACTACGTACATTCATATAGACTCTAGTTTAGGTGTAGTTTTACCTTACCAATGTAATACAAGTGGAATGTCTGAATTTTCATCTCACTGTACCAATTCTTCTTTCTCTGGAAGTGAATGTTTTGTAAGGAAAGTCACCGATCTGGCACTGGGACTTAAGTCTCAGCCCCCCCTCTCACTCTCTCCCTCTCTCCCTCTCCCTCTCTCTCTCTCTCCCTCTCTTGCACCAGAATGCAGTTCTGATCAGTGCAAAGATCATAGAAAAAGCCAACAGGCTGGATTTGTCGAGTCGAAAGGAGACAAGTGCAAAACGCAACTACTTACTCTCCTCTTTTTGCCGCCCACAACAAAAATAAAAATAAAACCTTTCCTTCATTCATAAAGTACTGCTGCTGTTGTAAAATCAATGCTACGTTCGTTGCATAACAAACTGCACGCACGGATGCGGCTACACAAGCAAACATACACAAAACACCCATACGTACACAGAAATACATACACATACACACGCACACGCACACAATATTCGCCAAGTTTCGGCTGTAAAACACTTGAATAACATAGAGCTACAATAGCCTGTGTAGAGTGTTACTGAACTGTGAACATATACTTTTCAATTTTCCCGTGCAGAAAGAAGCAGACGATTATAAGATCAACTCGTTATTATCAGCATATTCTTTAGAAAAAAAATTATGGGAATGAAATATCGTTAAATGGAGAAGTCGGTTTTATGTGTGTCTTTATTTTCTGTGTGAAAGTCTTTAAAATCTTTACAAGACTAATATTCTTCATCTTCAAAGCTTTAGAAGACGAAAATAAAAAATAAAAACGTGTATGGTCAAATTTGAAGGAGTAAAAATCACTAGTATGTTTTTTTTTTTTTTCATATTTGCTAATATTAGTCTAGCACGTGGTCAAATGCCAGGTAAAGAAGGTGGTGCTGTGCCAATCTTGTGAGGCCACTGCGACTGAAGTGAGTTCAATACCCGCTGGGTGCCCGAGGGCTGTGGTCGTGTGCCGTACTAAGCTTAATAAATGTGGATACTGGATAAGTGGCCAAGAACCCAAAAGCCCTTTCTTGGAAAAAAAAATAATAATAATATTTTTTCGGCTCAATCAAACTATTTTCCAGCAGATGATTCTTCTTTCACGGCAATTTTCCTTCGATTTAGTTTCGTTAAAAACTATCTCTTCGGCTATGCTTGATGAATAGATATCTCAAACCAGGCACTGGTATCTGATTTGGGGTGCAAATGCCCCGTTTGCCCCCTTCTTCCGGATCAGGCCTTCTCACTGAGGGCCAGGGGTTTTGAAAGTCAATAAAGGATGATTGTTTTACGTAACCTAGGCTTAATGTTCTCATATAAATAGACTATTATTGCTGGACTGCGACAAGATCTACATAGGAGAGGCGTCAAGACCTCTCAAGAAAAGAAAATATGAACACAAAAAAGCTTTAAAATTGGATGAAAAGATAAACGCCCTTGTCAAATATAGAAACACTCACAACCACAATTTAAACTTCTACAAAGCCCATCTGATCAAAAATATACATGATACCTCGATACGCAGATGTATCGAGGCAGCTCTTATATCTCAGTGCAATACGATATCCCAGAGGTATGGACATTTCCAGATTGCAAAACCTTTAAATAGATTGATTTTGAAACAGAATCAAATAAAAACAGTACATTTGTATACAAGGAATCGGGTAACACACAATAGGCCATTCGAGAAACAGTATGAGCACACACATACCACCATCAACCAAGTCTCACCTACCATCAGCCAAAAAGATTGAAAACAACTCATCCCTCTTCCATCCAGCTTTCACCCCGCCCCATATATATCAACCCATATCCATCAAATGCTAGTCACCACTTCTCCATTCTGAAAGATAACGACAGCCGAACAAACATTTCCTGGCAACAGACCGTTTTCATCCTGGCCTCTCTATAAATAAATCTAAGATGTGTAAGTAAAAATGAAACATTCCTGTAAAGAACACACAGAACCAGCAACCACTTATTGATAACCCCAACACTCATACCATACCTCTGGCATGTAATTTATAACCACCAGCAAAAACACAAAAACTACAAATCTAACAAACCAAAAAACAAAGGAGAAAACTCATCCCACCTAGTAACACCCACAAACGATTCCCCAAATTTCCCAAACAGGAATCTAAAATATACCTAATCATTTGCCTGAAGAAGCACAGACAGGACAGAAACATGAACGTGCCTGTGTAGCAAATCCTCACTCTACTATGTTTCCAGCTCTATTCTAAATCAACTTGACATTAAAAGCTGAATGTATCGAGCACTCTATGAAATAAACCCATTATATAATCGATATTGCATTATATCATATCATACTATGTTATATTGCATCCCTGATTTGTAATATATATATATATATATATATATATATATATATATATATATATATATATATATATATATATATATATATGAGCAGAAGGTGATACAAAAAAGTACTATAATGCAAGGTGGTGCAAAAATGTATATACTTTTTATGAATGCGTGTCGAAGTGGTACTGGGAACGTGAAAATGTAAATGGGGTCATGAGGCATCAACAGATATTGACACTCAAAATGTATATGCACTCTTTGGGACCCATGACATAGTAGTTATCAAAAACCAAAGTGTTTAAAATTTTTGGAAGATAGAATCGCTCCAAAATGAATGCATTCTTTCGTTGCCAGTTGCTAGATCTATAGAAGTGTTAGATATAATCTGCTGGAAAACTCTATCTGAAATGACCAATAGTAAAAATATCAAACACTACAAATCCACCTTCACATTGTAGATAGAAGATAGTGTTGCCGAAAGCGCTCTATCTTCTGGGCAATATTTATATTCATTGGAACCAAAGATCCGTTCACTTGAACGAAAAAAAGAAAAGATTAAAAAGATTCTCATTGTCTGTCATATCTAATAATATACATATACATACATATATATATATATATATATATATATATATATATATATATATATATATATATGCTACACAAACAGGCCATTCGCCTGATGAGGCCTACAGAGGGCAGAAACATAAACTCGTTTGTGTAACGAATTAACTCCCCATCATATATATTTCCAGCTCTTCTCTAAAACAACTTGACTTTCGAAGTATCAAGTTGAATGTATCAAGCACTCTATGAAATAAATGCATCACATATCAGACAATGCTTTATATTATGCTATATTGCTAATCTGATCTGTACCATATGAACTATATATATATATATATATATATATATATATATATATATATATATATATATATATATATATATATATATATATATATATATATATACATTGAAATTGTTAGACAATATGAGAACATGATAGTTTGGAAACTGGATTGCTAGGGTTGTTTAGGCGATCGCTCGTTCACATTTTATTTTATCTTGATAATTGGTAATACACACACCATGCTTGTCTGATTATTTCTCATAGTACGCTTGTACGTTTATGGTCAGGATACTAACATAATAAGTATCGTAAGAATAAGACAGGCAGTAACGAAACATATTCAAAATCATCATCGCCTTCCTTTCTTTCTTTCTCAATCTAACTATATATATATATACATATATATATATATATATATATATATATATATATATATATATATATATACATATATATATATATACGTATATATATATATATACATATATATATATATATATATATATATATATATATATATATATATATATATATATATATATATATATATATATATATATATATCCAAATAGCTGTTCACTCAAGGATGATACATTTCCTCGGATCCCAGAAAGGTGAATTAGTCCCCAGAGGTCTATTTTCGAGCGCAGAAGAAAAAAGAAAAAGCAAAAAAAAAACAACAAAAAACGGGTCGGGTTAGTCACTCAATCAGAACCATCTCGTCTTTAGGCAGCATGTCATGGTGGGGGGTGATCAATTAGGAAATTGGGAAAAGGAGTGATCAACGATTAAGTTACTTCTCTTGTGTTTTGTTGGGCAGTGATCACTAAAAAAAAAGAGTCCGAATTTTCGAACGTGAATGTTGCTGAGCACCAACTAAGGGTCCAATTCACAAATGCTTACATGGTAAATTGAACCCTCCACTAGAAACATAGGTAGGGGTCATTTAGGAAAAAAATAATAATATTTTTAACCTCCACTGGGTGCGACCTGGGCGCATGATAGCCAGCCAGTCAGTCCAACTTAAAAACTGAAGAAACTTATGTTGAAAGTTCTGGATGACGCTTCCTGATAGGGTTTCGAATTTTCTAGACGGACAGAAAAGCAAGCAAACCCTCCCCACTAGGAGGATTTGCATAAGACAATCTTTCTACTCTCTTTCTTGACTCTTTTGGCCTCTTGTCGTGTTAAAGCAATGAAATATCGAAAGGTGGGTTCATCTGTCCTTCTAAAGGGTACAAACTAAAGTATCATCTCTTCCACACAACAAGTGCTCATTTTTTGAAGTTTGTGGATCTAGCTATATAACGAACAATGTGATCTTTGCGGTTGGTCTATCTGGCCGCTTAAAGGTTATCAATTTGTTGACAAAAATGCCTTTGAAACAATGGGCTCCCTTTTTTAAATGGGTTCGGCCAAAAATTGATGGAACACAAATATATTTCAAACTATCAATAGCTTTAAAGTAGTGAACCATCCAGTCTTGAAGTAAGTGAGAGAATGTGAAAGAATCGCTGGAAATCCACAGAAACACGGTAAGATATTTTTTACAAAACACATTACGGCCCTACTGTTTAGTTTCTTTCCTATATCAGAAAAAAAAAACGAATAAAAATTATAATGGTAAGGATAAAAAGATTATCTAATGGAAATTTTGATGAATTTTTTCCATGGGTAATAACTACGCGCAAGTTACTTGAGCGTGCTCAAGTTCTACGCTACGAGAGAAGGTTGTCTTTACGGAGTACGATAGAAACGAAGTTGGGTTCTGACAGACATCTCTACACTTAGTGCCAGCAAGAGGAACGAGCAGCAGAGAAATGAAAGAGGGAAAAAGAAGAGGAAGAGAAAGACAGGAATTATGTCATAGGCTTTTTTCTTTTGCTTTTTCTTTTCTTTTTTTTTCCAGCTTATCACTTTTATTTCTCGTTCAATACCAGAACTGAAAGAATCAATGGTGACTACAAATTCAAGGTCGCTCCTCCTGCTCGCGTAGAAATGCCCCACTAAAACAAGTTAGACGCTTTTAGGATCTACAGTCTCTTCACTGTTATTTGCTGAGGAGGCACTGACTGTTCAGCTCGGTTGGCAAGATCTGTGTAATTTCTATTCCTTCTTTCTCTTCTCTTCCGCCTTCTTGCTTCGCTACGCATTTTTTTTTTTACCCAGTCTCACATTGCTGAACCCTGGGAAAAAGAAGCAACTATAAAACAGCTGCCCTTCATTCTTTTTTTAAAATGTAGAATGCTGTAGATATTTCTTGAGTAAAATATCTAACAAGATCATTGACAATTTTGATAAATAAAAAAACCAACTTCGGGTATGCCCCACATTCATTTTTTACGATAAAAGGCGAAAAGCGAAAACTGCGTTCAGCGAGGGAGAACCACTCTCCCTCATGCACTCTAGTCTCGTGTACATCCCACCGACCGAACCTCTGACGACTCATCCTAACGTACCATCATCATTTTAAGAACGCTTTAAGAAAAGAAAAATCCCGAAGTAATTGCCTCCTTTGCTCTAAGCCATTTTGGGGCTCACGAAATGTTCTTGGAGGTACGCTCTACTTTTGGAGAGCGAGGGAAACCTGCGTTTGAAATCGGAAATCTCGCTCACGAATATTAATGTGTTAAACATTTGTAAGAATATTTATTTATTTATTTATTGTTGAAGCATCAAAGAAAAACGCTTTACCCGTTGTTTAACAAAGATCTGTTGAGTATATTTTTCATCTCTGCCAACAAAGTTGGAGTTATATATATATATATATTCGGTCGCGTCTTTCCGTCCGGAATTTGTAGAGTGGATAGATGGAGAATAGGCTACGAAAGAAGTGATAGAATTTTCGGGTGGATCCATGCACATTCACCACTCCCAAGTCGTTGTTACATGTCCACAAGACATAATATCGCAAAAAGTTCATATCTGCCCATACTATATCTCCGAAAGTTCCCAATGAATTCCAATGGAATTTCGTGAAAGGATGGACAGTTGACTATAGAAGAAATGATTAAATTTTTGGTAAAGGCACTGGTATACCGACGAGGGGTGGGGCGGCCGGCACTGGGTGACACCATCGGAAGGGGTGAAAACTATTTTTCAGCGATTTTTGCAAAATCTTTAGCTATTTTCTAGCAACTTTAGACGAATTTAGCCATTTCTAATAACCAAAAATAGCCATAAAAGGCTAACAATTTTTCTCTAAAAATTTCTTTCGTCTCATTTCTTTTACTCTTCATCTTAACTCTCGGGTCGTCGTTCTACGACAGTTGAGCGAGCCACCGGCAAGATTTGAACCCGAATTTCTTATCCTTCTTGGGAGTCTACCTTACCGTTTATTCACCAGAACAACGATTTCCGATAATTAGCAACTGAATTGAAGGGAAAGAAATACCTGTCTAAAATTGATCATAACGACAATAGAGGATTACAAATGTTCGCCTTACGCCTCTTCGCTTTTGCAAGAAACCTCAATCTGTCCAAGTTTGGGAGATGAGCGTTGCAGTACATCTTTGGATCAGGCCATTTCGTCTAGAGCAAGGGGGGATTTAAAAGTTGGAACATTATAGTCAATAAAGGATGATGGTGCAGTGCAACTGCTTTATGTAACCCTAACTTGAAGTACTCACATAAAAGATGTTATCATCACCCCCATCTCCCGCTGGGGATATATCTTTTGGTTCCCACCCCTAGAAAAGTGACAGCGAACGCCCATTGCTCTAAACTATGAGCACCTGTGTTTTATCTTGATTTCATTTTGTACATCCGTTATTGACAGGACGTGTCCTAAGGTATCAGAAAAGCCTAAGAGAGATTATAAGGGTTTCACGCTTAGCATCAAACTAGCAGACCTAGAATAAGTTAATTTGGGGGGTCTGGGAACACTCAAAAGATTCTCCCATATAAACGAATGGTGATTATTTTACACAATTTCAGCTCTGAGAAGGTTTCATAGAAACGCTGTACTTTTGAATAGTGGGGGGAAATCTGTGCTCCATCTGAGAAATCCGGACAACTTTAGACTATTGCATTTACTACCATTACTAGATATAAGCAAGCAACAAAATAGATGATAGGAATACTTGTCAAAAACTATTAAAAATGAGAATACTTCATCTAAAGGCTTCAATACAAAGACTATTACTTCATATGGTGCAACACAAAATACATTTCACTACCATTGAGTACCTAATGTTCTACAATCCGTCTTCTTCGAGGAGTTTATGCACTTGCTTTCTTTAACTTTGGGATTAATCACAGTCAAAAGATTTAGATAAGAAATATACGTAATGTATCACAAATACTGTACAGCAAATTCTAGTTCTAAAGGCTCTATTTAACGGCACCTTGTTTTCATACACTCTAAAAATATCATCAGTAATTATACATTTTTTCCGAGCAAATTAAAAAGTTAATAATTCGTTTGCCTTATTTTTTTAAAATTAGCATGCCGTGTTTTCAATCAACCCATTATAGCGGTAAATTAGTTATAACGGCACACATAGAGATGGGGGAACTCTTTGGTAAATGAGGCAGAAGGCTTGATTTACATGGTTTTGTATGAATTACTGATTTGCCTGAAATTTTACACTCCTTTGACCGAATCATGGGTGCCCTCCTGCCTTCTGGCACGCATGCCTATGACAGCATTCTCCAGAATGCCGTAATAACGGGAGGCTACTGTATTTAAAAAAAAACCGGCAGATTGCATTCACAGTCTTTGGCAAAAAGAAGAAACTAAATACAAAATAAGCTGACGGCCTCTCATGAGGGCAGAAAATCTGCATAAAATCAGGTAATGACAGTTCCAATTCAAACCATCTGTGTCTGCGTACAATCGGGGAAGGGGTGTTAGGTTAAGTGATCTCGTTGTCGGTTCGTTTAGAATGGGAGAAACTTTCATCTCCAAGGAAAAGACATATAGTTTTATGCCAAAAGATAATGAGAACCGTTTTTCATATCTACTTTTTTTTTTTTCATGCTCACTACCAAGGTTGCCAGATTCATTTCAGGGGTAGGTTGGGGGGATAAAAGAAGCTTCATCTCAGAGACTTACCCAACACAGGCATTGAAATTGCGTCGAATTCGTAAATCGAGCTAGTCTGGGAGGCAGAGATGCATTCCTCAAGAGACTAGGACGCCTAATCTAGCACGACGGTTGACAATCTCAGTATAATTGCATTGGTCACTTAGAAGAAGTGCCACCCCTTCTTACAGCGCAATGAATAGCTTCTTATTCGAGTGTCGGCTGCTTTATTCTATCATCTAATGCTCCCATGAAAATAACCAACTTACACGTGACATGTATAACATGGCCAACTTTCCCGTTGTACCATATTACATACATGAAACTGTTTATCATTTTGTGAACCCAGTTACTCATGCACCTCAAGGTGACTTCGATGAATGTATGCGAAAACTGGCTTTAACTCAGCCTCTAATCAGTGTGTTTTTTTGAAATTATTGTTGCACATTTCTCAATGGTATTTTACACCTTGAATTGTATGAAATGAATCAATATGTTTGGAATTCATGTTCACAACAACGACTTGAATTGTTTTAAAATAATTTGATAAAAAAGAAAGGTATACAACCAATGCATCCTCCCAATAGTCACTTATGGAGCTCAAACATGGAACCTAACCAAGAGACTGATCCGCGAATTGAGAACCATGCAATGTGCACATGAAAGAATCATGTTCAACCTCATACGGAGAGACCACAAGACAGCAAAATACATCCGAGAGAAAACAGGAGTCAGAAATATCATAAAATCCATTAAAAACTCAAATAGCAATGGGCAGGCCATGTTGCAAGAATGGTAGACAACCAATGGACATCATGACTCACGACCTGGATCCCCAGAGATCTCATGTGCAACCGAGACAGGCAGAGTATTAGAATGAGAGACGAGCAAGAAAAATTCAGAAAGTACTGGCTCTGCGACGCCCACGATAGAGAAGTGTGGCGAATCCTGGGGAAGGTCTATGTTCAACGACGGACGTTAAGAAACTGATTATGATGATGGTGATGATGATACGAAATTCATTTTCACTCCATAGATATTCGGAACCACAATCATGGGACAATCAGATGAGAAAATAAAGCAGCTGACACTCTAATTATATCTATGAATAGATTCGTCGGAGAGACCTTACATCTTCAAAGGGACCACAAAATGTAACTTGTACCGAAATCTCCTATTGTAGACCAATGAATTGACCAGCGTGTGGAAGTGTTCTTGGGCCAGTCCAAGTTGGGAAATAATCTTAAAGAGTCCTCACCTTAGCGCAGTGGTTAGTAACCACATTTCGGACCAATTTGCAAGGGCAGTGAGTTCAATACGCACTGAGTGCTCCACTGCTAAGACCTTGCGCCAGATTGAGCAAAATCTAACAGAGCACAATGATTATCAAGATCGTCTTGGAGACTATTTGGCTAATGTAGTAAAATTCCATTCTCATTGAGTACCCCGTTACAATGGTGTTGTATCAGACAGAAAATAAAGCTTTGGGGATCTGTCTTGACACGATAGTCAAGCTTGTCCCGTGGACTAATTTGCTAGTGTAGTGAGTTTGATCCTTACTGTGCACCAAACTACTGTGGTCTTGTGCTTAAGCCAAGTTACTAGCAATAGCCTTCTTAGACTAATCGGCAAACTATCGCTCTTCGGTAGGTAGCTTTGTTTTGGCACAGTGCCTCGTCAGTAAGACACCCGGTGAGAATCTAAATCACAAGAAATTGCTTGTGAGAAACTACATTTTTCATCATTGTGCTTCGGCGGTCGCCCTAATGACAATGTACGTTTATCAATTGTCAGAGATTACAATCTGATCTTCCAGTCACAGCTTTCTTTTCTTTTCTTTTTTTCTTCTCTTTTTTTTAAAATTCTAATTTTTTCTCCTTCTTTACATTTCTTTCTATTTTATGGTCTAAGAGAAAATACTTCCTGTCATTTAATCTTCCAGTTATAGAAGGTTTATTTTTAACTGCAATGTAAGTTGACCGTTCTAAGAACGGAGAAAATTTCGTGTTGAGACCAGATTGGAATTGGTTAACGGTGTTTGTACGTGAACCAAAGAGAGAGTGCTTTAAAAGAGACATCGTTCGCGACAAATGAAGCAATTGTCTTGATAAGAGGGGTGGGGATAATATGAGACAGAAAGAGAATTTTTTCACTTCTCACTACATTATATGTTTTGTTCGTTTGCCAATATTTTGTATTGCATTTCAGACGATATTCTCCTATTTTTGATTCAATGATTATTCATTTTTGTTTCAGATGTTTTAACGGGGATCAACTTGAGAAACAAATTTGCCAAATGCTGTCGAAAATTTCATGTACAACGTCGCAGGTTTTGAACAAAGTCTGTCCTCTTTCTTGTTTTCATCTCTTTTCCCTTCAATTGACAGCAGTTTCCCTTCTGTTTAGAGAGCAGGATTAGTTTTCCAAAACAAAAACGAGTATTGATTTTTATTTAGATGAAACGGAAGTAGCTGTCTCGTGATATTAAAATATATACACGTGAAGGTCTCTTTTTTTTTTTCCAAGTTGATAGCATGACAGAAAGCAAGGTTAAACACGCTCACAGGCTTTTTTTTTTCTTTACGAAGGTATGAGACTGGCTTAATTATCTAGCAGAAAACATTCCCTCTTATACCCGTTGTAATCTTTTGAAGATACAGTCTTTCGCAAACTTTTTCTGTAAACAATATCGGAAATACAAGAAATTAACGCATCAACTTCGGTATATGCAGCATAATATCCGCGTTCTAAATGCGGTGGTAACTTCGATTAATCGAGGCAGCAAGAAATAAACTGTTCTTTTTTCTCTGTAAACAATGAACCCTTTCACTCTAAGTTCCGGACAGAGAAATATAGAAACAAATAAATAGAGCGGCCCGTCATTCTTAGAGGAGAGGTCCGTTGTGTGACTGATGGAAATTATCGTCATTCGCAGTTGAGTTATAGAATTGCATTCACTGAAATTCCAGTCAATTGATCAAGACTGTGCTTATCCTCTATTCGTCTTCCGTTAGCTTTTTCCGTCCTTGCTAAATGCAAAGAGAAGCTGCTTATTATATTCGGGAATACCGTCATCAAACGGTTATTGTTATCTAAAAATTCTATTAATATTCTTTTTTATCGCTAGGTTTCTGCACATGCATTCTTCGGCCTTCGTTGGGTGCACAGTTCAATCGATAGTTAGAAACTCTTTTTATGGGTTGAATTATACACCCGAAGCGTCACGATGAAGCAAACAAGAAGGAGAATATCAGTCCAAACAACTCGAAGAACAATTTAAAACCGGCATTCGAAGAAATTAATGTGTGATTTGTAATTACATAATTACTAAGGATTAATTTCACTGCGACAGTTCACTCTTTCAAATGATTGGTACATGTCAGTGGGCACTTCGATTGAAGCATTATGATCGTGAAATTTATATCAAATGTTTGAGATGAATTGAATTGGTCTCAATGTCTAATTCACAACTAGTCATCCAAGGGGCCTCACTCCCCACCATGCCACTTTGATGGACCATAGGATGAAAACCCTTGGTTTGTAGGCCGGGTTGGCCGTGTGCACGTGGCACTTCACCTTAGGACTTCATCGTGCAGGCCGGCGGGATTATCTGTGGATAGGACCTGCCGTCAAAGCTCCTGCAGTCGTGAAGAACCCTCCGAAAATTTTCGTTCGCGAAGCCAAGCCATTTATTCATGTACACACAGGCTAGCGCTCTCGCACACACACGCACACACATACGCTCATTTATACATGTATATAAGAATTACATCGTTATAAGAATTACAACAATATAAGAATTACAACGACGTAAACCCAATGATTGATTCTTATTTTGTATATTAATAGCTCTGTTTACTGCGTTAAATATCGAGCTTTGTGATTAAACATCAACAACCGATTGTGTCTATTTTCGTGCGTTCTCTGTTTGTATATACACAAATTGAAAATATATATTAAGAACTATATATATATATATATATATATATATGTGTGTGTGTGTGTGTGTGTGTGTATGCATATATATATATATATATATATATATATATATATATAATGTGTGTGTGTGTGAGTACGTGATTGGTAGTGATAACACCTGTCAGCAGGCTCTTCGATTGAGACCAATATATATTCTAGTCGTCAAAAATGATTACTGTTTTATTGATATTAGAGGACTGATCATGAATAATTTTACTTTCTTCTAAGCAACCTTGCCTCTCCCCTTTCCAACTCTCACATTGAGTGGGTTGGGGGTTGTCGTGCTGGTTGCATGGAGTGGATGGTATGCAGTCGTGGCTGGTCGGAGATAGGGCAAGGTAGGGATTAGAAAGTCGAGAAATTTAAATCAAAATGACATACTTTCTCTTCTCGGTGACAACGGGACAGACCAAACAACGGACACAGGCAAAAAAAAAAAAAATCTACCCGTTTAATGTTTACGTCTGATCAATTTGAGTTTTATTAAAAAGTAACTGCTCTTATCAGCTCGAAGAGTCCGTTGTTTTCAATAGGGGATAGGAGATATTCTTTCCAACAGAATTGTCACCTCTAACTTGAAGAGTCCATTGTTACGGAAAGAGTAACAAAAGAGAACACTGTTGATTATACAAGCAGATATTCACAAAGATATAAAAAGCATAAAGGCCTCTGACAGAAAACGGTTGGAAGAGAGGTGGGGTTGGGTGTTGCAATTATTTGATTATTAGGTCTGATTCCAAGATCCCCCGTTTTTCGCCTATAAGATGTAAACAAACAATTCGATCGGCCAGAATCTCCCCCGTGTCTACATACAAAATGTCATTGAAATGTTTTGAGGAATAACGATGTCATCCGATTGAGGCAAAGGAAACAAAGACCACAATGACAGACATCAATAGCGAATGATAATCCCCAATGGCTTTTTGTCGTAGTTGCAAAGAAAAATATTTTTGGCGTACGTATAAGCCGCATCAATGGAGCCAGAGTACTGAACATTGAAACATTTACTCCTTGTTATGATTAGAAAACATGGTTTCTTTGTTTCGTTTTTTTTAATCTCCTCAACTTTAATCTATATTTGTAGAACTCAATAACAAGCTATGAACCACGGGAAAGTTTCAAGACCTCATCATCGTACAAGATAATAATTGTTAAAAGCAAACAAAAAAAAGAGCTTAGTAAGCACTGAACAGTGAAGTCCAGGCAATTAGTAGGTAAGTACATAATACCGACTGCCCAGTGCAAAATAACAGCTGTAAGCTTTGTCCCAATACTGGTTGTTTATTAGACTGTATATTGACACAGGTTACAAATACCAAGTAAGTTATACAGGCGCTTCTGTTACAACGTGAGTGCTAAGAAAGCCGACCGTGTTATAACCGATCCTTGATAAATCTACCTACTTTGGGGCTAGATCTAGCTATTTTTTTAAGCTAGATTGGGGTCCAACATCCTCTTGCATTATAGCGCGAGCCGTGCTATAACAAATCGCATTATAACGGAGGAAGCCAGTGTACCAATCTATCAGTACAGTTACTTTAGGGTACGTGTGTTTGTGTGTACGATTCATCATCTTCAACTCACGGCTAATTTTGATTCAGTTTCTCAGTCCTCATTCATCGACTTCGACGGGTCTTGAATAATGATCCGACTACTGTAGTGTAACAGAGTGTACTTTTCGCACTTACACCCCTCTCCCTATCTCTACCCAGGTATGACAACGCTTAGAAATCCTAACGACCAGAACGTCTGCTGTTCCTCATTTCAGGACTTCGTGTCATCATATATTTAATTGGGAATTTATTCATTTTTACATAATTCTATATCATCTATTCATATAATGAACAGTGCTATTTTTTCTGTTTCTCTGTCCATAACAATGGACTCTTCCACTCGAAGATAACAATTTTGCTGATAAAAAATCACCCCGCCCACAGTTGACTCTTCCTCTAAAACGAGTTCAGTAGCTTTTTTTTTTTTTAAATTCATCTGATAGAATTTCAGATATATCCATGAAATTTTCACGGTGATTAACCAGTTATGAATACAGGTATACCTTGATTAGTGCGCTCAAATCGTTTTCCTTTTCAAAACCGCATTGTTCAAGTACTTGAATTTAATGCGCTTATACTTAGTTACAACTATTTGTACAGCAATACCTCAAACCGTACTATATCAAAACCTGCACTAATCAAAACCGCACTATCAAGGCATTGCTGTATTTGATAGACGTATACCGAAGATTAGCCAAAAAAATAGTGGCAGAACGTTTGATTAACATTCCTAAGAGTCTGTGTGTTTTTTGTTTGTTTTTTTTTTGTTGGTGGTGGTGTTTTTGCGTGTGTCTGTGTGTATCTGTGTGTGTTCGTGTGTCTGCGTGTGTTACTACTACTTATATTATAAGTTATACCATGTTAATGCTTTGCATAATTCCTGATATAAAATATTCGTACCCTGCTTATGTGCTCGTGAAGTCTATACAGTTGTAATTATTTGACGCTACCAATTATACCTTGTTACCGCTATGCATACAGATAATATCGTCATCATCTGTAATACAAAAAAATATAAATATAGTATTAAAAAAGAATATATGGTAAAGTGAGTGGCGCCACTTCGGGTGGTTGTTGCCTCCAAGTCTATTTCCCGTTTAGCAAACCACGAAGAACTAGCCAGAATATACAGTACTGATATTGTTTATATCTGTGTCTGTTTAACTAAATGTGCATGTGTTTATTGTGTCTATGTGGTTGTTGCATTTATAATACTTGTATCTTGTTACTGCTATGCATACTAATACCACGTACCAATTATCTATTCACTGCTGCAAATAGTGTTACTGCTCAACTATATATATATATATATATATATATATATATATATATATATATATATATATATATATATATATATATATATATCTGGTGTGTGCGCGCGCGTGTCTGCATGTATGCATGTGTAATGTCTATGCGATTAATATATATTTTGCAACTACTTTTTTTTAAATATATTTTTACTGCTAGTTAGTGACATTCATAGATATGGTTTATCTGTGTCTAGAGAAAATATGTTACTACTCATCTGTCTCAATCTATCTATCTATCTATCTATCAATCTATTCTGCAATATGTTTGTGAACTACTTCTATGCAATATGTTGTAATTTTTGCTTTTATATCTTGCTATTGCTTTGTATATGGATAATATCAATTGATAAATATTGCTATTTCTTATCTATCTATCTATCTCAATCTGCTTATCCATCTATCTATCTATCTATCCATCTATCTATCTGTCTATCTATCTATCTATCTATCCATCTATCTATCTATCTATCAACCAACCTATTCTGTAATAAGTGTGTGATCTACTTCTATGCAATATGTTGTAATTTTTGCTTTTATATCTTGCTAAGCTATGTATATGGGTAATACCAATTGATAAATATCGTTATTTCTTATCTATCTATCTATCTAACTATCTATCTATCTATCTATCTATCTATCTATCTCAGTGTGTGTGTGTGAGGGACGTGTGTGTGTGTGTGTGTGTGTGTGTGTGTGTGTGTGTGTGTGTGTGTGTGTGTGTGTGTGTGTGTGTGTTGGTGTGTGCAAAAGCGTTAACAACAAGAAAAACGTGGCATACTTTAACTTTCGTTTCTCTGGCTTCTTCCTACTTGATTCAACTGCGATGTACACTTCATTCTACTACAGCCCATCACATAGACCAATGTGTGTAAAGAACGTTCAGGAATTTTTTCTACATATTTCATATCTCCAGAATGTTTTTGTTTTTTGCTTATTTGTTTGTTTTTTCTTGGGTGGGGGCAGGGTTCATCTTTTTTAAAATCATCTTTTTGGGGTTATAATGTGTGTTCTATTGTTCTTACATCCCTGGAGTAAATGTTAAAAAAAAAAAAAGTCAAATTTAAATTCAGCCGAATAATTGGAAATATTGAAACGAAAAATTTGTTAAAATCAAAATAATTGCTAGCTTTTTGGATTGGACCTTGAGGAGAAAAAAAACCCACGCAGTGAATAAATTCTTTAAATGAAAAAATATCGTCTTGTTTCGAAAAAATCTGTCGAAGATTTTACTGAAATCTACTGCTACTGTATTTTAAAATCTTCTTAGCAGGGCGTGGGGGGGGGGGCACATACCATGAGAACATTTTTAGAAGGTGCTATTACGTCAGAATAACTGTACTGACTGGTTTGTATATAAAAAATGAAATTATATGCCTCCGGTACACATATGGATTTGATGGTGGATTGGATTGAGAAATGATATAAACTTGCTCTGTGCATGATTCAATTTCCTCGGATTAAACAATAAAGATAGGAAACATGAAACGAATTTTTAAAAAACGAAAAAAAAAAACCTTTAATCCCTTCTCTGCTGAAATACAAATCCGTACCAGAGCGGAGATCTTAGACTCGTCCGGACAGAGCTAATTGTACATCGCATTCTGAATAGTGGTGAATGAGAGAAAGCGCTTTATTCCTTACTGCGTGTGTATTTTCCTTCTGACCTGAAGTAACGTGTACTTTTAGATCCGAATGGAACGGCGTCAGGGAGAGAAGGAGAGAAAGGGAAAAGACTGTCAAAGAGAGAGGGGAGCAATGAAAGGGATGAAAGGCCAAGTCTTGAAACGAATAATTTTTTCCATGTGTTTTTTTCTTTTTTGTGAGTTTTTTTTTTTTCAGTGTAAGTACAGTGTATGTAGGTTCATCTGGACAGTTAAAATGTAATTATTTCGGGTGGGCAACCACTCTCAGATGGCTTTTCAAGGCAGATGAATCTGTGAGTATAGTGTATACCAGCGTTATTCAAACTATCTGATCTCGCGTACCGGCAAGGGTTTTTTTTTTCTTCTCCAATGTGTCAGGGACCGGTAGCAAATCTGTGTCAAATTTTTATTCGTACATAATCAGTGAAATATTAAATGAACATTCGCCCGCAGCAACGTTAATCTTTACTGGTAAATATAATGAATATATTAATAATCAAGTTTATCATAAAGAGTACCTCCTTAAGATACATCAAACAGATGTTATACGGATTAGCGATTGGGATGTGAGAATTTTCGAATTTTTATACTTTGAGGTAAAGCTATTTTCTCTTGATAGATTGTTTTAGAACATTTTAATAGAAACATAGTATACTCTTCTATCTAAAACGAAGTTCCAACATGCAAGAGATCCTGATATGATAAAAAAGGCTGTCTCTAATATCATTGTGATGTATCTAAAAAAAGTATTCAATTTAAGAAATGGAAAGGCGCTATTTTAGAGCTAAAGCTGATGTTTTACTTTTTTTTATTTTTCAGATAAATATTTCATAGGATATTATATAAATTAATATAAGTCAGATATCTAAAGGATGTTTTCAAGTCTAGCAGATGAATGTAATGAAGCCACGGCGTTATAGATGCTTCGTAAAGTTTTTCAATCAATGTACATAAAGATCAGTGTCACCAAATTTGTTTGTTTGTCCGTCAGGCTAGCTCAAAGATTCACGCTGAACCAAACTGATTTATAAAATTAACTGACGTGATTCAAATCTGCACTGAAGCGGTTGACAGTCCAGTACCATAACCATTACGCTAACACTGAACACGTACGTAGAATTTAGTGACATAACCCCCAAACCCCGACCTATTGGACCACCTGCATGGTAGGCGGTTGCTCTACGCACGCGTTCTTTCTTGGCGATCGACACCTCAGAAAAAAACATCAAAATCGTGTAAAATTTAATTCTATCGTCAGAAGAAATATTGAAATTGTTTGTGTACACCTTATGTTGTGGATTTTATTTCTCTAGATTTCTTCGAGGATGCAAGTTCTTTTTTTAAAAAATGATGCATTTACGCTTAAGAGTTCGAAGTTTCTCTCATCAATTTTTGAATATTTTTAATTTGAATAGCCCACACCTGGTTTTGCAGAGATTTATTACGTTGTTTACTCTTGGAATTTCGCAGTTACCTTTTGATACTGAAAATTCTCTCAGCATTTAAGAATGTTTTGATTTGAAAAGCCAAAATCTGGTTTTAATTATATAATAGATACATACGTAACTAATCCCATCATTTATGACAAGCACTACTTTGATTGTATGATAATACCTTAACGTGTCCAAGATTGTCTTCTATTATCATCATCATCATCATCATCATTCTCTTAACGTCCGTCGTTGGACATTGACCTTCCCCAGGATTCGCCACACTTCTCTATCATGGACGTCGCAGAGCCAGTACTTTCTGAATTTATCTAGCTCGTCTCTCCATCTAATATTCTGCCGGCGTCGGTTTCGCATGTGATCTCGGGGGATCCATGTCATGAGTCATGATGTCCATTGGTTGTCTACCATTCTTGCAACATGGCCAGCCCACCGCCATTTGAGATTTTTAAAGGATTCTATGATGTCTCTGACTCTTATCTTTTCTTGGATGTACTGTGCTGTCTTGTGGTCTCTCCATGTGAGACCCAGCATAATTCTTCCATGTGCACGTTACATGGTTCTCAATTTGTGGGTCTGTTTCTTGGCTAGGTTCCATGTTTCAGCTCCATAAGTGACTATTGCGAAGATGCATTGGTTATGCACCCTTCTTTTTAGGATTAATGGGATCTTATACTTTAAACATCATTAAAGATATGAAAACGAATCATGTATCGTCAATCAGGCCTGGCACAAGAGTCTCAAGTACCTGACCTAAACTTGGAATTTGCGCCCCTGTTGAACTCTAATTACTTTTTTTTTTTTTGGATTTGGAGTGTGCCAATGGAACTTTTCTCTAGCGTTGTGTTTTCGATTTTGATCATTGTGCGTTTATTCCATATATGTTTGATGTACATGACCTTTGATATTGTTTTCAAGTTCATATGAAGGCCAACTTTCTTGATTTCTTTGTTCAGTTTATCAAGCATTAGTTGGAGATCCTGGGGGTAGTCTACAAAAAGGACGATGTAAACTGAGCAAGCTTGCAAAGTGCACACGAGAGAATCATGCTCAACATCACATGAAGAGACCATAAGACAGAACAATATATTAGATGAAAAACAGGTGTCCGATACAACAGAGAAACCATTGTGAAACTCAGGTAGCAATGGGCGGGTCATGCGGTAGAATGGCACATAACCAATAGATATCACGATTCACGACATGGATCCCCAGAGATCAAATGCGGAACCGAGATGGAGAGACGAACAGGAGAAGTTCAGAATATATTGGCTCCGCGACGCCCATGAAAGAGAGACGTGACAAATCTTGGCGAAGGTCTTTGTCCAACAACGGTCAATAAAAGACTGATGATGATGGATAGAACTTTTGCGCTTTAGGTAACTGCTTAGGTCCACCGATTGGACAGACCGGCCCTTTTAGCAACCTATGGTCTATGTACCGACACCAGTGCGCGGAACACTTTCTTAATATCCCTGAAGTACAACAATCAATGAATAACGTTAGTTTTACTTTCCTTGTTTTCCAACCGACATGGAAAAAATCTATATATGGAGGTATTCTAAAGGGTCTCCTCGTTATTGAGTGTTATAAGAGAAGGGACTTGAGACACTGAGTTTGTTTTGCGATGGGGTTTTGTAGTTAGGAAGCGTTTTTACTCATTAAAAGTAATTCTAAAAGAGAAAAATATTTTTTTTTATTTTCCCTATTTTTGGTTGAACGAATTTTCACCGCATTACTCACCAGCTTTTATTTTATTCATTCTTAATTTCTCAACTTCCTAACCAGAAAGGGGCATTAATCATTTCCAATCACATCTTATTGTTCCGTAGATTTGTATAAATATACATAGAAAATAACCAAGAGACAAACCCACAAGCTGAGAAGCATGCAACGTGCGCATGATAGAATCATGCTCAACTTCACATGGAGAGACCACAAGACAGCCCAATATATCAGAAAGAAAACGGGGGCCCGAGACATCATAGAACTCATTAGAAAACTTAAATGGCAATGGGCTGGTCATATTGCGAGAATGAAAGACAACCGATGGACATCACGACTCACAACATGGATCCCTAGAGACCACATGCGAAACCGAGGCCGACAAGAAACAAAATGAAGAGATGAACTAGACAAAATCAGAAAATACTGGCTTCGCGACGCTAGATAGATAAAGAAATGTGGTGGACCCTGGGAAAGGTCTATGTCCAACGACGGACGTTAAAAAACTGAAGTGATGATGATGATGATGATGATGATGATGATGATGATGATGATGATGCCTTTGAAAATCTTAACAAAATCACGAATAAGGTTAATATACGAGAAATAAGGAATTGCACTCCTTCACATTCGATTTAAGTGTTTATGTGTGCGTGTGTATGTGTGTTCGTACGCGCGCGTGTGCACGCACTGAGTATTTGCATGTGGGTGCACGTATGAGTGCGTGTGCGTAACTGAAGCATTCTGCAATGCCTGATGAACAATCTATTCAAATTCCTCGGAACTTTCTCGAAGCACCGTAAAGATTTAAAACTTTTAACCCTGCCCCGACCAAAAATGCTCGACAAATAGGTTATATCATTTTTCACCCAAAATTAAAATGTATCTCCCCTTAATACATTTCTTTTACAAATATATAAAAACGATTTTTTTTAAAAACAAAGAAGTTTTAATTTTTAAAAATTATTATCACTATTATTATTTTTTTTTTTTTTACAATCTATATACAAGGTGCTATTTCTAAATTTCGGTAAATTTGAGCAACGCACAAACCGAATGTAGTTTGGGTTTTTACCACTGTTCTTTGTGACACAAACAACCTAGTTTCTACCGTCAAAGTAATATTTCGAGAGAAACAATGGAAAATAGGTATTACAGTGAGCAATGATTTTATAGTCGAATTCCCCTAACTTTTGGGTTGCCCATCATGTATGTAAATGTTCCAATTGGAGTGTCAGGTGATATGCTAAAAGAAAAAAAGATTTTCTATCACATTGTGTTAGAATGTACGAAATGGATTCGTTAGACTGCCGCAGATTTTGTCCGAAGTCACACTGGCGGAAACATCACCAGGGAATGAACATTAATGGCTTATGTAATAAGCATGCTAATACCTGAATCGGAGTGATTACCTTTTTGCCTCGTACGTAGAGTTTCATTGGAAATCTATTTGGGCGCAATGTTTTTTATTCGTTATAAGTATGCAATCAACATAATGAGTGGTTCGTATTAAAAAAAGAAACTCTTGTCATACATCAATATGCCGGGAACATGGACACCCGCTGGTGGTAAGGTAATCGGGGTATCTGATGCCCCTTGGATCAAGCCGTCTCACCAAAGATGAGAGGGTCTGAAAGTTTGAACCTTATAATCAATAACGAATAATAGTGCAACACGATTGTTTTATATGGCCCGAACTTGATGTAACCATGTGAAAAAAAAAAATGGTATAATTCGCTAGTAACAGAGTTGCTGCTAAGAATTATTACGAATATATCTCTTTGCCACCCATCTCGAAAAGTAGCAGGAGGTGCCCACGCCCAAGAGGTCTTACTGCGTTCAAAATATCACTTTTTCATCATAACTGAGGTTTGAGGGCGAAGATATTTACCAAACTCAGAAACAACATAGCAGAACATCCAATGACAATCGAACTAACTACGCTAGTGAACGACCCACGGCACTAATCCGACTGACTAGTAGTCTACCGCATGTGCCCCTCGGGCTGGAGAGTTTGTGGTTTTATGATGACTATATGCACATTATTCTTTATTTTCACCTTCTTTACCATCGTGGTGCACCATTGACAAGACCATAACCAAGACAATTGGAAATGGCACAGGACTGAGAGGGAGTTGAACGGATGCGTCTCCCGAAAGATGGGGAATAACATTGGAGGTGCAGGTAGCCTAACGGTAAGCAGTACGGGAAATGAAATCGGCGAACCAGCTCAAAGAGTTTGCGTTTAATTGTCGAAATGTGTTTTTAACGAAGCTATGATGAAGGTTTGATGGGCTTAGGAAGCCAGGAATTGATAATTGAAAAAAATTGTTCAAGCAGAATAAAGGGAACTAAAAAACGGACAGACGAAATAACCACTTCTTCGCGTCTGTAAAAGTGGAAATATATAAAAGTATACAAAAAAACAACAACAAAAAAAAACGAAAATGATATCAGTGGTCGTGTTTAGAATCTGAATTCGATTCCATTTTCTGAGATGTTACCAATTAAGCCAGCGTGTGCCCCGAGCCAAAATAACTCACGCGTGTGCGTGTGTGTGTGATAGTATTTACCTCAGTATAAATATTGATTATAATGTGAGCATGAGAAATGTAAAATTAGCCCAAGGCCTACATGCCCGCTCAGAGGTATAAATTTGAGTCGGTTATATTTATAACAACATGACTTGTTCAACGATCGATCCGTATATCAGAGAGAACACATTTACTCGTATGTGCGTATGAGAGCATCTATACCTACCGCCTGTTTGTATGTTCTTTATGCGTTGAATCAAGCCGAAACCGTGATTCTAAATTTTCTAACCTCAGTTGTTTTTTCCCCCCATCTTCGATTAATTTTATTTTTGGTAATTTCAGGAAATTGGTTCCAAAAAGGCATTGGATTCCTAGGTTAGCATCAATAACTCTCCGATACACCAGAGAAAATTATTTTTCTCTCTCTTATTGAGCGCATCTGATTTTTGCCACAGTGCGCTATTATAGACAATCTTCAAGGAGTTGTTTTATAATAAACTAGTTGTTCGTGTAATAAGTTATACCGCAGGTAAGATTTATCTTTAGAATACAGCATGTTTCATAAGGAACGAAACCCTATTAATAAGAGGGTAGAATTCACGCGCACATGAATTTCATACTACAATATTAGTCACGTGGCAATTCTGTACCCGGAGACAACATTATTTAGCAGTTGAAATGGTTGCATTCACTCGAGCAACCATTCCTTTGTATTGTGTCGGCTGTATCGTTTTCCAATGAGATGAAACGTTTATGTGATGAAACGGGTACGAACCTGCATTCAGATTGAGAGGAAATCACTTACAACGTCCATTGTAAAGTTATGTGTAATTAAGAATTACGAAAAGATAACAAGAAGGCAGCAAGTGTAATTCGCGCCTTTTTGTAATCTTTTCGTAATTTGTGTCTTGGGAGACAGTTTTCATATTCAAAATAGCTTAAGTACAAGTTGTCTAAAAGACGGTTGCATCGATTTTGAAAGACGCTTTCATTCACTCTTATGATCACATATATAGTGACAAAGAAAGTCTTGGTAGCAATAGGGGAATTAAACAATACTTACAATTGGACTATTTTCCTCGTCTAAGTTCATTTATTCACAACGTCTCAGCCGTGTACCTTCCGGCCTTCGTCAAATGTTCTTGCTTCTAGAATATGGAAGCACATCTTAGAATGCGTGTTCGTATTGGATTAGACACGTCAAAAAATTCGAGCATATTTTCTAGGGAGTGATTCGATATTTTAGAACATAGAACACCCGACGCAGGCCGGAGAGTAGACGACCGAAACGTTGTGAATAAACACTAATGTGACTAATACTCGCCTTCCAGCGATGTTATTTAATGGGTTCTCCGTCGTTCTATTCTTGGCCCACACACGTCAGCGAAGAAAACGTCGGCACTGACGTTGTTATTAAGGATAAATTGATTTCATTCAAAATTGTATTTGACAAGTTTGCCTTTTTCCTTGAGAGCTCGTTCGTTTGTTTAAGTGACAGGTTTTTCTATTAACCTCTCTGACTTGTAGATAGAAAATAGCTTGTGAAAAATAGTCAGATGTTTTGTTGGGATTTTTGTTTGCTTGTTTTGCTTTTGCAATTGTAACCATGATATGAGAGAATACTTTTTGAAGACTGAATATATTAGGTTGTCCAGAAACTGATGACGTACTTTTTTTCTTATACCAGTATTCATACTCAAAACGAACAATGCAGTTTACAATAATACAGGGTGCTTTTCATAAAACGATAGCCGGTTAATTAATCTCGCAGACCAACACTAATGTATTGAGTTCGATCGTATCATTATCCAGCGACATATTACGTTAGACTTATCAGATATCTACGAGCATTAACATATCTATAGCAAAAAATAAATACAGGTTTTTGTGTTTGTGAGTGTGTATGTGCATAAGCATATATAAACTGTATGTTCAACTAGCAATATCCTTAGTAAACTCGAGATAAGAGCACTAATTACATTAGGTTATTCAGAAAGCAAATTGACATTTTTTGCCCCAAAGAAACAGTCCTGATAACTACAAGAAGGAGTTTACATTTCATTTTATATAGGTTTTCATCCAAGAGTTGTTGTCATTTTCTAATTTTCAGATTGAAGTTAGAAAGCGTTGAACAAAATGGACAAGAAGGATTTTCGTGCGATTTTTCTTCTTTAAGAGTTCAAACATGGACAAAATCTGCCTGAAACTGAACGGATCACCAACCAAGCATTTCAGCAAAGATCGGTTCCCAACTGAAGGATTTGATGGTTCCAGGGGTTTCGCTAAGGAGATGAGAGTCTTAAAGATCATGAAGGTCCAGGAAATGTGACACGCAAAGATTTTTGACAATTTATCGGCTTCAGAAAAAAATGATTTTCACAGTACAAATAACAAATTGGCAAAAGTACTTTCGATCACATCGAATCTACTTTGAACATTATTCCAGACCAAGTTGTGTTTTCGTTTCAAACTTTTTTTACTTATAAAAATGTCAAATTATATTCTGAAATGCTTGAAAAGCGGATTTAAGTGTATTGTTCGCTATCTTTCAATATTTCAAACACGTATTCGGTTTCGTATAAGCTACACGTGACAGGCTTTCAAAGAATCACCCAATGACTTTTTCCGTTCGAGAGAGAATAAATAGAATAAATACATTTATTCATTCATTTACTTATTTCAATGATGAAGCAAAGAGGTCAGTTCAACGGATAGGGTCTTTTAAAAGTGTTGGTACGTCGGTTTGTGGGAATAAACATACCCCAAGTAATAGAATCCTTCTTTACAATAGCTCAGTAAGTACTTCTTCTTCTCGTGCGTGTGTTAATTTTTAGTAAACAATTAACACTAAAAGAATAAGAAGTCTATGTTAACGTTGTCAATTCAGGCCCCCACCTTTATCTTGCTCTTTCCTTTGAGAAATATTCTTCATTTCAACTTTTAATACACACACATATATATATTGTATATATAATGCAATGCTCTTCCATAGGAATAGAGCACTCTGGTGGATGCGGAGTTTCTGCGTAAGAATGAATATATTGCTTAAATTCAGCCTTACTGACCACCCAGTCCATACTGAAGAGATGTAATACATCGAAACAGTTGTCTGCAGATGACACAATAATATTATATATATATATATATATATATATATATATATATATATATATATATATATATACACACACATATATATTGTACATAAATGTATATACATATATACACACAAATCGTATACATTTATACACACACACGCATGCACAAACACATGTATACACACACACACACACACACACACACACATATATATATATATATATATATATATGGAAGCAGTTATTCGGCCTTTGCATTACTGGCGGCTATTTAACTCAATGGGAAGAGCATCGCTACGTTGAAGCGGCTACTCTATTGGTGGCTGGTCCGATTCCTGCAGCAGCCATATATATATATATATATATATATATATATATATATATATATATATATATATATATATATATATATCCAATGATTCAGAAATATACAAACTTTACTGTGTAATCATGACCGATATCATATCAGTGAATATGAAATAAAAATACTTCCTGTAGGTCCTTTGACTACGCTTACCAAGTTTGGTTGGACGAATCAGACTTTAGTATTATATAAAAATACATAGAAATCAGATCACTATTATCTGGGTGAGAGTGAACGCCGACCCAATAATCTTCTTCCTTGGCAAAAAGGGAAACCATTTGTCAATTATTTGTACACAAAGTCAACTTGTGGCCTATTGTAACCGTTTTGAGCACTGGATAAGGTCAAAAGTTTTGTTTTGTTTTGCTTTTTAAACCGACGATTGTAAAATCATATAGTATAGATCTGTTCCTTGCCGAAAGATTGTTTTTGTTCTTTAATTAAATAGCTTTCTACTCGAAATGAACGAGGACATTTTTTTAAAAACTTTCGATAGCATCAATTCTTTCCAGAATTGTGAAAAATAAATCAAATCTTGGATGAATGAGTGAAATAGATAAATCCATGTCTGCATTTTTTTTTAATACAAAAATGAATTGATCAGTTAACGACCGTTGCAATGGAAATTCTGCTACACAACAGAAACCTTGAACAGATGGAGCTGTTTATTATAGAATCATATAATGTTATCTAGCAGTTATTGTTATCAAAATCAATCGGTCCCAAACACATTGTTTAAAATGAATCAAGAGTCAAAATGAATTAAAAATTGAAAAATAAATTTCATATCAATTTTTCTGAAGTAAAGTTGTTCAGAACAAAGAATTTCATTACATAACAATGAATTCGTAACAATGAATGTGAATTGTTCCAATTTATATCCTATGTTTAATGTTATTAGCCTGTTATTATTATTATTTTTTTCAAAACATGTGTCAGGTAATCACAATAAGGTTCCTTTGCATTTAAAATCAGAAATCCGGTCAAATTATATCATTTTAAAATAATCTAAAAGTTGGGGAATTTTAACAAAGTACCGGCGAATGTTCATGTTGTTTTCAGCGTCTTTTGAATGTTTCATTTTATACAGTCTACAGAAGATAGATGTAATTAATTGAAATGCCCTTTTTAAACGATATTAATAGCCGGACCGGATTTAGGCCAATAGGACCAGTTAGTCCCAATTAGGTCCTACGCCCAAGAGACACCGTGCTAAGGTAATCTACTTTCGTCTTGTCAAAAACTCACCGACAAATCGTAATATACACCTAACACCATATTGCTGGTTTCATAGGGAACAGCAATGGTTTTTAGATTTCTTTTGAATTCTCAAAAAGTCAGTTGTGTCGTTTATACTGTTTATATACTTTTTAAACTGTACTTGAAGTAAATAATGTGTTAATCAATTAATTAAAGACCAGCGTGAATACGTATTTCTCTTAAATTCTCAGCGCACATTTGATTGCTTTCTATTCTAACATAGAGATATAAAGTCTACAATAGACTGGATTTATATCTCTAAGATTCTACCGACCTTGGTTGTGAACCTGGGGACCTGCAAAATATGTTTCTAATTGGGCCCCACGGCTGTTAAGGTTGGTCTCGTAGTTAAACATGTCTTTTTCAACGTCATTCAGAATTTTGTTAGTCAACTTGAAAAAAAAAAAGATCTGATCAACAACAGCGTGTCATTATTTGAGCTTACAGTAAACAACACTGATAAGGTTAATAAGATTATTGGGGAGAAAGTCTTACGTTTTACAATGATCCTCAAAGATCATAATTTTGGTAAAATACACCATGAATTTATTGACATCGTGTGTACGTGAACGTAATGACATAAAATGAGATATCTATGGTCGAAAGAAAGAAAGAAAGAAAGAAAGAAAGAAAGCATCGAACAGCAACAAATGTTGAAACGCGAACCATGTGAAGTAAAAGAAAGAAAGACAGAAATAAAGGAAAAGGGAAAGAAGTACAAAGGTGGTGATAATGGGAAAATATAGAAAACAAAAAAAAAACGAACGATATTAAGAGAAAGAAAAATAAGATTGAAAAAAGAGAGATAGAAAACGAAAAACCTGAAACAATAGTATTGTCGTAAAACGAACGACATGAAATGAAAGAAAGAAAGAAAGAAAGAAAGAAAGAAAGGAAGGAAGGAAGAAGGCCCGAGATATTTTCTCAGGGAAAGTAAGAAATTATTTTTAAAAACCTCTGAATAAAATTTTTCACTGTCTTCGAAGTTTGAGGTGATTGGGAAAAAATTCAAAATATGCTGAGATATAAAATGAGAATACATAGACACAACCATCGAAACTCGAAATTAAATAACGAAAAAAAGTTAGCAACAATCACTATTGAAACGAATTCTATTAACTCATATGCTATAAGAAGAAGGAGAAAAAAAAGAAAGAGAAGAAAAACAATAAGAAGAAAAAGGAGAAGTGCATTCCGTTTTTAATGAATGAATTGATAGTAACCTATTCTGAACACTGACAGATTTCTTTTCATAATTTGGAAAAAATTTGTGAAGTCCTTTCTTATTGTAATGTTCCATAAACACACATAGGCCACACATATTTCACACATGCACATCATACCACATACATTCTACATACTGAC